>JAOTRQ010000012.1:740892-756597 GCA_028565875.1 Hoplisoma paleatum | reverse complement strand
TATATATATAAGTCAGTTTCCCGGTGCTTTATAAAATTCTTTGTATTCTTGCATATTCAGTGTAATGATCTTATTATTTAGAAAATGTCGAAACATAAATGACACTGTTTTTTTTTACTAATTACATTAAATTAGTAGCTTTTGTAAAAGAAATTGCATACATGATGTCATCTTTCCATTCGGTTTCTTTTTATTTTATCATTTATTATCATTTTAAAGGTAAAAAAGACCATTTACATAAAATATGCCCTAAAATATGATCATTTGATATTTGGCGTTTTATGGCGGTTTTTGGCTGTATATTTTTGTGTGTGTATACAGGGAGGAATTGGCTATGCGGTTGGATCTGACAGAAGCGAGGGTTCAGGTGAGTTCCCTTCAAGTTTTGCTTTGGAATCAATAAACAACAACAACAACAACAACAACAACAACAAAATGTAGAGCTCGAGGTATCCAAGCTAATTTTGCAAGTTTATCTTTGATAGAAAACGTAATAATACTGAATGTCTATTCATCACAGTTGATAGTAAATTGTGCAGATATATCGGTTCGTTCGTTGAAATTTTCGTTTTTATTGTTGTTTTTAGGAGCCATTTTTACTAGAATATATTTGCGTTATAAGATACTAGATAATATAAGTCGTGAGTATTTAAATTTACATGATTTGCATCTTCTGCTTCGACTAATTAAGAGTACAAATGTGTTTCAAACCTGTAAACTGATCTAAACAGTTTATTGTCTCTCAAGAATCGTTAAAAATGTAATTTATACTGTTACATTTGTACTCAATTTATACTAAATATAAAGTAGAATTTTAAGGATACTTCAGTCAAATTAGAGTAACTAGTTCACCGTAGGATATAAAGTTATTCGTACATTATCGAAATAATTAAAATAAAAAATTGTATAAAACTTCTAACAGTGAAAAGTTTTGTTTATTCATTTATTAACGTCATATTTTACACATCTTGGTAACAATTCACTGGTAACCATTCACTGCACAACTCAAACACAGTCATGGCCAATTTCGTTTCTTCGATTTGCCTTACCTGCATGTTTTTGAGCTGTGGGAAGTAACCGGAGCGCCCGGAGTAAACCCACGCAGACACGGGGAGAACATGCAAACACTACACAGAAAACCCCGGGGCTAGTCGAACTCGGGACTGTTGCTGTGAGGCAATCGTGCTGACCACTGTGTCCAAAACAAAGGCTTAGGAACAGATGTAGTACTTAAAACTTAAAAGTAAAATAACAATTGTTAAGATGTTTGCATTACCCACTTTTAAAAGTCTCAATGTATACCTAATATTAATCTTTCAACACAAACCCAACAGAATTGTATCATGCACAATTATGAGTGAACATTATTTTTTTTTTAATCATATTTAGAGTTTCATGTTAGTAGTAAACTTACACAGCAATATGATTAAGGTTCCATTCTTTCTCTCTGAAAACTTTTGCTTCATCTATTTTCTTTATCTTCTTTATCTAACCCTTATTCATAATAAGTAAGTAAGAAAATCTAGATGTGTTACCCTGCATAGCACAATGCATTATTGTGTTTGCATTACTCCCTTGCATTTAATGTGTAAATTTTTTGTGGTCTCCATTAGGTCTGGTTCCAGAATCGACGTGCAAAATGGAGAAAAAGAGAAAAGGCTGGGACTCCTGGCCATCATTTGGGTGTCCAATACCCTGGACCCATTACTGCAACCCAGTCCCTATGCCACTATTTGGGTGGGAGACCATTTAACTCCAACATGCATCCAGGTATGGAGTCAGGATGGCCTGCCCCGCTCAGTGGATTAACCCAGATTGTTCCAAATGCAGCATCCCCACACAGAATTTGCTCTTTGCTTGGAGCGTCCATGCTCAGACATCCGGCCTTCATTGGCCCAGCCTTTGGAAGGTAAAACGTATATATTACATTATATTCGTTTAGAAGATTTAGATTACTCCAATGCACTAAATAAATAATTATGCTTTCAGGTTCCTCTCCAGTGTGCCTCCACTGGCATTGCAGAGATTTTCCATTCCAACTACAGAAATTACAGTTCAGCCTTTGCTCCACATGTCTGGCTCCCAATCGTTATCTGCTTCCGCTTCTTCTTCCTTGCCTGTAGACCATCATGCATCCAGTATCGCAGCTTTGAGACTCAAAGCAAAAGAACACTCCATTCAGCTTAGCCATTTTGGTGTCCTGACCACTAGCACAGAAGAAAAAGAGGACTAACACTGCAATATTGACTTCAAAGATATTAAACCAAAGTGCACTATGACACAGAATATGTTTGCTACCTAATCAGGAATAAACTGATTATGAAAACAAAACACCAAAGGTTCAACACTGAAGTACTCTGAATACTGTAGTTATTTAGGGTACATTCATTTTAGTTAATATATTACTTTACTGGATGGTCTTATGTTTATAAGTTTGTATGTGTTTTGAACATATGTGTTTATGTTTTACTATAATGTGTTTTAATTAGGAATAGCTTTTTTAATTAAATCCAAAGCAGAATTTAAAAGGCTCCTTAAAGTAAATCATTTCTCTGGGCCAGAGCTCAAATCTGTGTAAAAATAAATGATTTTATATGCTGCTTTGAGCTTCAGCACATCCATCTATGGCATCTCAATTTGTTTCGGCACCATTCACACACATTAAGAAGCTTATTTCGGTCTTAGCATTCGGCTTGGCTTTGTCTCTTTCAAACAGTTGAATGACCCTTGCTTGTAAGCCTGGACTTCTTCCAACTAACTTAATTCCTCCACACTTTAGCCATCATCCAATTAGTTCAGTATATAAAGTGATTTGTCATCTCAGCTTTCTATTCAGACTTACAAGAGGAGCATTTTGTCACAGAGTTCTATTAAAAACCGTGTTCTCTTACACCCCACCCAACTACATTGCAATGAATAATAGGAACTGATAAATACTAATTCCCTTTGAATAGTGTCTTACAAATTGTTTTCTCCAACTTGCTATTCAGTGTTGGGCACATGAAAAGGTGCAGGGATTAACATAATCAAATGAATCTAACTAATCTATTTGGGTGCTCAACTTAAAGCTGAGACTAATCTCTGGAAATAGGCATTTTCAGTGGTAGGATATTGTGGCTCCAAAATGAGCTGATGAGTTATGGTGTGGATGGTATTAAAGCTTTTTTTTTCTGAAGCGCAGGTGTCTGTTTAAGACTCAAGATCAAAACGACTTGAATATGTCACAAAAGCGGTTACTTCCCACCATAATTAAAGCTTACCACACTTAAAATAGTTGTTAGTTGGGCAAATTAAGCAATATTGTTCATAGTTTAAATGGGATAATATTAAAACAATCATTAAACATTATTTGGTTTACATACTGCACCATCTTGCATTTGTTAAAAAGAGACATATAGTGCATTTTTGGCACCAGTTGTATTTATAACTAACATGCATAATTAACATGCATTTTTCAACATTGCCCTGAAAATAGTAGGCTGAAACTTTTTTGTTTGTTTAAATTTGTAACTATTTTTGTGTGCTGGGTGCCATGCTAAAAATATGTTTGGGTTTTAAGTGAAACGGTCAACATTTTATAATGCTTTGTGGGAAAATGAATACAATATTTACAATATTTGTACAATATTTGTAAAAAAAAGAGAAACATTACCAGTTTCAGCAACAACCAGCAAAGACAATTTACCTTTTAACACACATGTGATTTATGTTATCAATAAGATTGCCATTAATTAGTTTTGAGTTTATGTGTAATTTATTGCAATTGGAGAGTTAACCATTAAAAATCTATATTTTCTTCTTGGTTTTTATATGCAATGCTATTATGCTACACCAAATGCTCAGCTGAAACCACTTAACTCCACTAACTCATTTCATCACATTGATTTTTTTTTACTGGTTATTGCTTCCTTTTGTGCCACTTTTTGTGTGAAAAGTGCATCATGTTAATTCTTGTCCAAATTGCAACACTAACAGGTTTCACTGTTGGCTGCCATCTGAAAAGCAGCAATCACAGACAATCAAGAGCTTTTAGAGTTCACTTGTATTCTTCTCTAGCCTGCTCAGCCCTTAATCTTCACAATTTGAACACACATGAGTAAATTTGTACCATTATTTGACATAAGTATATTTGCAAATACAACTCTTTTGAACTAAAATCATGAGCCCTTATATAAAAGCCTCTTTAGTGAATTTCTTTCTAAACTGTGTACACTTGGTATATGATTGGATAAAACATACGATGTATACTTATAATTAAACATACATAGTATAAATTGTACTTTTTTATACAAATGTATATAGCTGTAAATAACCAGTTCAATACTTTATGGAAAAATGTTGTTGAAGCTTGAACAAATGAAAATTTTAAAAAGAATTTTAAAAATTTGAATCAAACAACTCCAGAGTAAAATGCACAGCGTTATGCAATGTCTATCCAATCCTCTGACTTTAATCTTAATTAAAAGCATGTGGAGTGGACGTAAACACCACAAAGGATTTTAAAGCTTATAACAGGTGCTACCTATTGCGTAAATAAGCTAGCCTAATAATGGTTTTTCTATGAGTGTCTTACATGGTGGTAAATGATAAATATAATTACCTTCTAGTATGCTCAAAACTCGGCATGAACCATATCAGTAAAGCAAACAAGTGAGCACATAGCAACAGAAGGAAAGGAAAGAGAATAATTAGATAAGAAATGAAAATAAGACAGAAAAGGCAAACAAAAACATAAAACATAATAATGAATCAATGCAAAATAAAGAGATTTTTAAAAAAGAGATAGTGTTATGTACGCAGTTAAATTGACTGAGAATAAACAACTCTTTAATTAAATTGGCGTATGGACTCGTAAATGTAAATAATCGGTTCAATTAATAGATTAGAATGACCTTTAGTAAAGAGAGAATTAATTTTTTGTGCTAAAGTAATTGCCCAGTTTAAATAGTGTAATGAAGCAGAAGATCGTCCCCTTGTATCATACAGCAGCTGTAAAAGTAATCAGTTTTACCACACAGAAAATAAAGAAATACTAAAAAAAACTGACTACAAATTGTTTATTCTATTCATGGCATGCTTTTGTGAGGTGATAAAGATTTATCCACTAAAATTAGTGAGTGGAGACAAGGATATGATTGAGATAAGAGGAGCAATTTGCTGAAAATGATCAGAAAGAACTACCAGTGAACAATCTGTATAGGAGTGTTCAGAGGGATCATATCTCATGCTGTGTTTGGAATGATCTTCCCGATAAACTCAGGGCCTACTGGGAAAAACCAATTCCAGTTTTACATGTAGATAGAATTCTTGCTCTAAAATGTATTCTTAGGTGTATTTCTCCTCTCATTGGTCTCTTCTCATTGTACCTGTATTGAGAACTAGTGCTAATGTAAAGATTGTCAGAAGAACTTTTTCTAACTCAAGACTTGACTAATCTAATCTTATTCCAAAAGGCCTATAACAGCAAGTTTTAATAGCTGAGTAGACCAACAAGCCAACTTTGCTTTATTCTTTAGAGGTTAAATTAATTAAATTCCAGCGTTATTTTTTAAATATCAGAAGAAGATCTTTGTAGAAAGTGTATACGATACTGGATACGGTCAGCTTTTGGCTGGATGTTGTGGTCCGATATTGTTTTATGCAGTATGTCAAATGTAAATAGCGTGATTATTAATAGTTTTCTAATAACAATGTATATTGTCATCTCAAAAACATTTTTTTAACCAATTTTCTATCTTAGATGTTACTTTGTTGCTATTTCACTGTGATCATTGGCAAGTTTTCACAAGTTCACTGCAGGTTACTCAATGCTCTTTATAGAAACCTTGTTAAGGTTCTTAACAGCCAAGTGTCTAGATTTCTCCAACTATTTTCTGTTGGCAGCTCTGCAGGTGAAATGTGCCTTATCCCTCTTTTGAAACCATTACATGCAGTGACCAGGATCAGCTCTTAACTATCACTACTTCACCTCTTGTTCACACTCTTCTCAAATCAGTTCCCATTGTAACATGTGACACAATTTTGATGAGACTGAATAATTTTGAGGCAATTGCATGTCTTTCAAAATCAGTGGCGGCAAGTCAATCAGCTGGAGCTCTTCAACTCACTCCAGTATGATTATCCGTGAACGAGGGATTTTCAGGGTTACGGATTCCAGCTCAGAGAAGGTTAGTTAACTCTTTGATCCAGCGTTACCTCAGAGTAAGACTGAAGAGTGAATTTTTGAGCATTCTGCTTAACTGATGGAACTTACCAACACAATTTATCAATAATTGCATCATTTAATGATGATTGTAAAACATGATGTGTAACATCAAAACATACATTTTAAAAACTGTAGATAACGGTAGAAAAGTAAATCATACAGACAATTCTACTCAGATACAACATCCTGAAGTCCTTAGATTAATATATTTCTTTTGCAAGTCTCGTTCACCAACACAGTTCCATCAACAATCTTGATAGAAAATAGCTATGATACATGTTTGTGCCTTTCAAATAAGCTCACCTACATTTCTAAAATTGGCATATGGGTCCGGCTCATGTTTATATACAGCCATACAGTGATTGTTTCTTCAGATCCTTTTATTTAGTGTGTGAAACAGCATAAAGAAAAGAAAACAATTCCAGCACCTGTCGGCTCATTGGGGGGAAATAGCTAGACAATTACATAATTGCATCAGTCAGTGTGTAATTCAGTGAAATAAAGGCAGGCCTGCAATGCATTCCGGCTCATTTCATCTAACAAGCAAGACATGCTTTAAAGCCAAACATATTTGGACCAAACCATCCAAAGTATACAATTATATTTCTCTTTTTTACTCTTTAATATTTAAAACATGTTACCACTTATTAGCTGCTCTGTACACAAAATAGTTAAAGAGCAGACTTAGTACATTTTACGTTTTAATGTGCAAGAATGTCTTGGGCTTAATCTCAGGTATAGTGGTCTGAGCCTTAATTCGTTGCCATTTAATCCCTATTATGACTTTTTTGATCATATTCGTATTTATTCATCCGTCTGCGCTTTAGTTGAAAAAGCATCATCACTTTCTACATAATTTCCCCATCACTTATCAGACCCAACTGCTGAACCAGTATAATAGCTGTAATGTGTTAAACACCACGGCAACCCCCACTAAATTCAGAGAGGACTACAGCATGCTGTACAACACCATTATTTCTAATGAGAAAGGCCGGGTTTACAATAATGGACAAACATTTGACAGTTAAACATTGTGTTCAAATCCATGGACATTAAGGTTAAGTTACATTTACACAACTTTGTTTTGAGCTTTTCATTTGCTTTTGAATCATCTGCAGGTTCCCCTTTCCACAAAGCCAGAAAAGTACATAAAGCAGGGCACCATTCTAGTGGACAATTTACTTTGAATGTATAGGACCAAGCCCGGATCTACAATAGGGGCAACCTGGGCACGTGCCCAGGGGCCCTTGGGCAGAGAGGGCCCTCTGGCTCCTTTGGAGAATGTGAATGTTAGGGTTGGGAGGGGGCCCATGAGCCTCAGTGCCCAGGGGCCCCTAGGGTTATTAATCCAGCCTTGTATAGGACAATCAAGATATTTCAAAAATCTAATTGTTGAGACCTTCAAAAGGACTAAATACTTCAAGAATTGTTCGAAGATGATTCTAAGAAGGGTCAATGCTTTTGTATGATGCTTCTAAAACTCTGTTTTTCATTGTGTGTGTGTGTGTGTGGTGTCAAAAAGGTCTTTGACGATTGCTGTTGACAGAATGCAAAGGCCATTTGCACGCACTAGATTAGCACTATTATTTCTGACCAACATAACCCACCTGTCCAAATCCCTCTGCTCTGTAGGTCACCTCTTACACTCATACACCATAAACAAACAAAATACCCTTCTGACACACACATACACAGAGATGTGTAGCCAAAACACACACACAGCAAACAATTCCCTTTCTTCGCCCCAGGCTTGATTAGCTTAATTTGGTATGAATAAGAAATTAGATTGGTTTAAGTATGTTGGGAGTCGTTTTAAGAAAGCAAACTCGCACCGAAAAAGTATTACTAATCAGTATCAGAACCTGTTCTGTTGCATTTAACTCACATTAGTTTACACTAAATCATTTTCTGAGATTCTAATTCAAATGCTTTATGGTATACATAAGAGTCAAAGAAACTTAAACTGAGAGCAATCAAGGTGTGTTTTGGGCTCTTGTTGAAACCCCAAGAAAGGAAACTGTGCTTGGTGCTCAAGGAGTACTGAAATATGAAATAGGCAGATATGCATAAGCTGATGAATGACACTACATGTACCCTGGTCAACATGGTGAACATGGAGAGTGGCAAACATTGGAAACAAGAAGACCGATAGGGGTAAAACTTTGAAACAAAATTAAAATTCAAAATGAGAGTTCTCTTGCACAGAATTGTTTTGCACCATTAAATTGACTGATGTCATGCCTCTGACTTGATGGGTGATTTTTAGATTAGTGTTGACTGACTGCGTTGCTTTAGTTGCTGTTCTAATTAGATTCCCCCATGCTGAAGACAGTTTCAAGCTGGTCCAACCACTCATTAACCTCTCGCCTTGCTCATTCGGCAACTGAGAGGATGTTTCATCAGCTTCAGCAGCTGATGTGTGTCGGAGGAGAGGGTGTCGGAAAAGAGGGTGTTTGAGGAGTTGGCTGAAACCAAACAATCTGATCATGGTTCATAAATGCTCTCTGCCATGAGGGGGCAACGGATTGCTAGTTTGAACAAATATACAGCTGCCACCTGAGTACAGTGACTTTGGCATCAACCTTAAAGGGGACATAGAATGCCATTCACAATATTACTTTCACCTGAAGAAATATTACTAGTTTATTACATTTTGCTTATGTTAGTTAATTATGCTACGGCTGCATTCTATATTTCGGAATAGATATAACATGATACCAGCAAATAACAGTTAGTTTGTGCACAGCTAAAACTCTTAGTGGTATGACTTTGGTATTACTTATTGTAATGTGCTAATGTCACTATGACTCCCTTTATGGGGGGTGGGGGGTGCTCAGGCAGTGTGCTCATGAAATCTGAACTTACCATTCATCCACAAATCACCAGAAACCCAACACTCCTACAGTTCAGCTGCCATGGACAGTTAAAGGGACGGGAAGCATGCTAGCAATCGTAAATCAAGAGGCCTCAAAAGCTACAAATGCATGCAATGAACACTATAAAACAAACATGAATACAATGAAGACAGCACAATGCCAAGAGCAATCAACTGCATGAATTTGAGAGACTAGAAATCTATCTGATAACTTTAAATAAGGATTACATTTATTTGGACTTGTCATTTGCCATCTCACACTCTTCTGTGACAAGGGATGTCAGAAAAGTGTCTGCTCTCTCTATATTTCTTTTTGTCTGTTATTGATTTAAAAAACATTGAAGAAAGCATATTTGTCCACCCCGAGACATTGGCAGCTGGCAGGCTGGGGTTGAAAGTCAGAAATAATTTTAAAACTTTATTTTGAATAATAGAACTTTATATACTTTTTCAGCTGCATTCAACACAAAAACACAAATAAAATAGTGTTAATAAAAACTGTTCTCAGGAAAAGTGCTAAATATAACTGACTTCCATTGGCAGTTTTTATAATCTGCCTATGAGTTTTTCTTTGGTTTGGATTAGCAAGAAGTCCTGGGTTTAATTCTCGGGTAAGGCAATGCGCAGCCCTCTTGGTGGAGTTTGCATGTTCTCCCAAAGTCATTTGTGTAACATACACAAATACTCATCCAACATCAGGGCAACATTTTGAGAATGAACTTGCTAGTAGTCAAGCAGAACTGCTGCAAGAATAAAAAATGATTATTATTATTCACCCTGGGGTGAATAAATAAAGGTTGTTTCCGCCCGGTTTCGAACCGGGGACCTTTCGCGTGTGAGGCGAACGTGATAACCACTACACTACGGAAACTATACGAAGACCCATTGAAAATTGTTATACTAATGTAACCTAATTTGGTTTAGATAATTGATTATGGTCTGAATCGTCTAAGATATACAGTACTGTGGTCAGTAAAAGCTTGAAATTGCGGAGGATAATTGTAACCCATAGAAAAATTTACTGGTCAAGTAACCGCGTTGTGAAAATGCGGAAATCTGCTGCCATCTGCTGGACGCTGGACGTCACGCATTGTACATTTCGTGTTTAACATAAATTCAAAAAAAGTTTAAAAGTTCAAATATGAACTTTAAAAGAAATTCGGTCATTTTATAATTCTACTGTCGAAATTCAAAGATTTCATTCAAATAATATGGAAAAGTTCACACGCGAGAACGAGGAACAAGCGTCATGGGCGTAGCACGCAACTTGCGTATTACGTCATAAAACGACTCAAATAAATGTCAAGGCGCGGAGGCGGTTCAGTCTTTCACTTCTCTGTTGTGCGTCTGAGAGCACTGCCGTCATGGCTTTATCGGATAAGAAAAAACATTTTAAACGAACAGTTGATTACTTTGAAACGGTTTTAATCCTGTATAATCATGAATAATGAGGAGTCTGATTTAGAAGTCCGGTCCGCTGGAAGAGAAAATGAACCACGTGGTCGCGCATGGGCCCAACGTACCATGAAGTAAGAACTTAATATAATTACAATTACTGTAACTGTTCGGTATTGAAATAGAATCCTGGAATGTCTGTTTTGATTAATTATATTTTTTCTTGTGATTACAGTTGAGTTTGTAACCCAAGACTTTACTAATGGAGGTAACCAGACTAACTGGTGTATCAGAGTCTGCACACACCGTGTCAGGATCAGGTGAGATTTTCATATTATTTAGTTTTTCCTCTAGTTTCCATGATGAAAACTTGAATAGGAAGTGCCGTCTTATGCGAGAACTGACGAGTTTATATTATTCTTTTCTGAGAAATCCGAGTAAAAGCTGCATGCTGCTCCTGAAACGTTCCATTGTTTAACCAGCATTTCTTTTGTTTGTAGATCACTGAAGGTTTGGTCCCAAATGGAATGTCCGATAAACAAAGACGAGGTGTGTAAACTTATTTAATTGATTTGTTGGTGTCATGATGAAACCCAAACTGAAAATGAGCTGGAATTACCGGCAGATTGTTCAGTGGTGATCTTCGGTTTTCTGAACACCTTTCACTTCAAATCAAATTCAATTGTATTCGTACACATATACAGATGTACAGAAGAATGAAATGTTTCTCTTCACATACCCCAACTTGCCTGGAAGTTTGGGTCAGAGCGCAGGGTCAGCCAATGTACAGCGCCCCGTGGAGCAGACAAGGTTAAGAGTCTTGCTCAAGGACCCAACAGTGTAGTGGAGTGTAGCAGGAATTTGGATTTGAACCCTCAACCTTTGGGTTCCCAGCCCAACACTCTACCCACTAGGCTACTTTGTCCCTAATTATTGTAATTACTTAATTAATAAACCACAATAATGCAGTACAAAATGTAAGCTTGGCTTTTTGTTTCTTAAGGAATTTCTGGAGTACAGTGTATTTCAACTGTTATAAGCAGGCCGGATAAAGATTAAAGACTTAAGTTGCTGGTGAGTTTTCTGATCAGAATTTATTACATGGTGTCATGATGAAACCAAAACTGAAAATGAGCTGGAATTACCGGCAGATTGTTCAGTGGTGATCTTCGGTTTTCTGAACACCCCATAAATATTTTAGCTTTGATCTTTTGCATGCGGTCCACAAACTGAATGTATAAAGGACCAAAGGTTGTTTGGTTCTGCTGAGGTGTAATTTTCTTTGTTTTTCCTTTAAGGTAACTTGCTAGAGGTGGGAAGCAGGTCAACATGTTGCAGTCATCAAGGAGACTATTCAACCCTATGCCGAACTACGTCGTTCAAAAATTTAATCTTGACAAACTTACTTTTCACCCAATTGGGTTTCTTGTGTATTGTGACCTTGGGTTTTGTAAGATGCTTATTTACTTTGTTTGTTTTTTGTTCTGATCTGTTATATGTAGTTTGTTTCTAAAGTGCGTTTTCAATTTGAGTAATAAAAATATTAATTCCTCGCTTAATGAGTTTTGCATGTAGGTATTTTATAAAATGACTGCACTTATGAAATTTTAATCATAGATCTTAATCTGTGATTATTTAAAAAGCATCTTCAACCCTTTGAAAACAACGCCTCACAACTCTTTCTTTGAAAAATCAAAGTTCAATGAAATCTGCAACTGCACGTCATTTTGACATGCCATAATTTGGAACCCATAATCAGCACTGCAACATCATGGTCATTAAAATGACACCATTCATTCAAAATATTACACCTTGCCAGGGTGTAAACTAGGGTTGTACCGGATGTCGCACTGGATGTCCACTAGGATACACTATCCTGCCGGAACCGGAGAGTTGGTGCTCAGATCTATTTTGTAATAACGTCTCATAGCAACTGGAGAATTCTAGATAGGTGACAAACTGCCAATTATTGGGAGGAACTAACAATGATGCTGAATCAGGGAGTAACAATAAGTGGTTCCACGGTCAGATCCCAACCAAGACAAAACTAATAACTAAACAAGTATCAATAAATCACCGTTCAGTTTCAGTTGTAACTTCAACTTTCAAAGTTTAGTTTGTTAATGTTACTTAAAGTCTATAATATAAAGTCTATAAACATAATTAAATACAAAAACAACGAAACTGTGAACAACTCGATCACTTGTCCAAACCAAAACAAAAAGAGTAACAAAAGCAGAGATTGATGTGCTTGATGTGAAGTTAGTTTTACTTTTTTACAGTTTTGCAGCTTTATTTACTTTTTACTCTCCCACAGTGTTTTTTCTTTACAGTTTTAAAAACATGCATTATGCTAATTAGGTGATGTCGTTCTACTGCTAACGATGTTTAGGAGAGTAAATAACGACTTTTCTTACTGAGGAGTTGTAACAGTGGTACACACACTTTCCTGCTCTTTAATACGAGTGTGTTTGTGTGCGTGCGTGCGCGCACTTGCATGTATGTGTGTGTGCACAAGTGTCTGTGTGTGTTAACGCCGCATAAAATAGAGCATAAATAGAACGAAACACAAACAAAACATTTTAATCTTTTTAACTGCATTTTGAAGCTTCTGTGCTTCTCTCTGCACTTTTTGCGCACCGTTCGCAACCTGATCACTTTTTAAAAAAAATTTAAAATGTGCCGACCAATTCGTATTTTGTTCAAAAAGTTGAGTCAACTTTATTTATATATAGTTGTGTATTTATATAGCGCTTTTTACAACACACATTGTCTCAAAGCAACTTTACAAAGTACAGAAGGAACAGATACACAAACTCCAGAACACAAACTGAACTGATCATGTGACGATTATTGACCGTAAATTATCCGACTGAATATCCGACACGGCGGCTTGATGTCCGGTCGGAATCGGATTGGATCGGATAGCCTAAAATTGTCGGGTATCCGACAAATCGGAACCGGATACCCGGTGCAACCCTAGTGTAAACTTATTTGGGGGATAAAAATAGCACGTGTACTTGACCTGCTCGTCACATCATGGCTTTGGTCTGGAGACTTATCTAACAAAAATACTTATTACCTTTATGTATGACCCATACATCAAGCAAATGTAATAGTGTCAGTCAAGGTAAAGTGATGACTTCAGAAAATACTGTAGTTGTATGCAAAAAAGGAACTACTTTTTGCCAAAAGATTGCAACATTTACACTTTTGACATTCAACATTTTATTTATCTGTTGCTGTTGTACACCATTAGATGGTTCCTTTAGTAACATTTGGTCACGCTTATTCTCAAATGGGAAAAAATTAGCATAAACCAAAAGTACTAAGATTGTTAAATATTTTCAAAACAATCAAAATGTCCAATAGCATTAATTATTCATCCTCTTTCTCAATATATGACTTGGCCGCAGAGCGAGCCATCTGTCGAGCCAGGTACCGATCTCTGGCTGAACTCACACTCTGTTCATTACTACGTTTTGCAAATTTGCTGATTGCTTGTGCATTACTTTCAGCCTCTTCTTTAGCCTTTTCATTTTGTTTGCCTATACCACACTCGCTCTTATCCTCAGTGTCTGGTTCTTTGTCTTTGTCATCTGATTTGTGGGAAACTCGTTCCATTTGTCTATCCCGCTCTATGTCACTTGGGCTGCTGTCTCGGGTTCTTTTCTCCTGCCCGTCCTTATCATGATTCCTTTCTTTATCCTTTCCTTCTCTCCGTCTCTCTTGATCTCCCTCTCTGTCCTGTTGTCGATCCCTTTCTCTTGTGTGGTCTCTGTTCTCTTTACGGTCACTGTACTTGTCTTCTCTGTCCCTCATTCTGTCTTCGTCTTTATGGCTCCTCTTTTCTTTTTCACGTTTTCGGTCTTTTCCTCGATCATCTCCACTCCCGGAGGTAGGAGAGCGCTGACGGTACTGCCGTTTAGAATGGCTGCTGTTAGTGCTGGTCTTGCTGAAAGGCTCCGTTTTTAAAGTTTTTCGATCCTCATCACTCTGGGATTCAGCATCACTGTTATTAACTTGTGGTGGTGGACTCTCAGCTGGAGTCTTTTCCTGTCTGTAACAGACAACAATTCATTGTGCAAAGTCAATACAACATAGAAGACAGAAGCTTTGGTGTAATGTTGAGAAATTGGTAAAACCAAAATGTCGAACATAAGTGTGATTAAGCAGTTCCTTTATCCTGACATTAACTCTATCCAAAGCATTACAGTACACGTGACAGCTTATTGTACAAGCAATTGAGGGATACAAGCTTTGCTTATGCTTAGTTCACACTATATACAGGGTGTGCCGCTGTACAGTTTACACTACACAACTGAGACTTGTGCCCTACACGACCAATCGCCCGTTGAAAACACAGGCAAAAGGAAAAATAAAATATTTATGTATAATAGTCTAGTTTTGTCAAGAGGTTCAAACATGCACAGTACACGCAACTAGTTTGAACATTAAAAATATATATTTAACCATTAAGTTATCTGGTGGCTTTGTGTAAAAGACCACATACCTGTCAGCACTATGGTCAGGAACAGCTTCCTCTCCGACAGTCTGATTCAAAAAATGTCTGTAGAATCCACTAAGGTCCTTCTGTTTTTTTACATCCAGAGCAGCTGAAAAATACAGTACACATTTAAAGGCACAAAAAAACTGAGGAACCCAGCTGGTGTAATGTAATAAAATCTTACCCTCTATTGCGTCTGCCTTCCTTTCTTTCTCTAATTCTTCCTGCCTTTCCTTAAGCTTTTGTCGGTAGGCTGAGGTTACATATGCTTCTTTATCAGCAAACTTTTGGCCCTCAGCCTCTCTTTCTTTCTGAATCTTCCTATCGTCTCTCCGCTCTTGTTCTTTCTTCCTGTCTTCTACTGCACGCACCAGCTGGTTTATGTACTTGGGCTTAATAAAAAAAAAAATCGGAACACAACAGTTTTGTTACTATTAACAACACAGCTTTACATCTGGATTTACAGTTTGAAGAGTACACTTTTATAAAGTTTATTTTCATTAGGATTCTTTGACAAATGCAAACTAATTAATAGTAGGAAGAAAGCTAGAGTTTGTTCCATCCAACATCCTTAATCTTATTTAGGGTCATGGTGGAACATACCAATCAAAACTAAACACCTGAATAGGTCACTAGTCTGTTGCAGTGTGTACACACACACACACACACACACACACACACACACACACACACACACACACACACACACACACACACACACAC
>JAOTRQ010000012.1:627717-641276 GCA_028565875.1 Hoplisoma paleatum | reverse complement strand
ATTTTCAATATACACAGGTACTTCAAATTTTAAAATTCCTAATTTACTTTGGTTCACTGTTATTTCAGTGTCACAGGATATTACATAGGATTAAATTAAAAACAAACCAAAACACTATCAACAGGTTTCAAAAGAGTTTCACAGCTTTACTAAGAAAGAAAAATTAATTAAAAGTGAAATCCAAAGACACGATCGAGAGCACTGTAACAGGAGGCACGCACTGTTGATGCATGCGCACAAGAAAAATTGTGGAACAAAAAGAAATTGAACTGAAAAAAGCTCCAGGAAAATTTCAAAGTTAGAGGGTTGATACTCTTCAGAAAACTGCTATCAACAGTCCACAGCATTAAGAACTCCAGAGAGTTAACTAGAACCAAGTCACGACAATTCATGGGGTTACAAGTTCTAAAAGTTTTCTCAAAACCAAGTCAAAGAAGACAGAAGACAGTTCATGAATTAAAAAAAAACATCAGGAAAGGCCACAGGTTTACCGGGGTTCAACATGTCTATCCAGTCAAGCAAGATACTCATGACTCTCCATAAATTGACCAACTCTGCCGGGTTATCAGCCCCGCAGGGTTAACCAAAACCAAATTAAGGAAGGTAGGCAAGAAAGTACTGAAAGATAAGTAAATGAATGATGCATACAACAAATATCCCAGCTTGTTTAAAGCTTGGGTTAGAGCACATCGTACGCTGCACAGGACACCCAAACACCCAATCTTGCTCAAACACCCAATGGTGGCTGTGTAGCAGAGCCTAGATTTGAACTCCCAGTATTCTAGTTGATAACCCAACCCAAGTTATACCTACTAGACAAAAATAGCCCAGAACTAACCGAGTTTATGACAACAATCCGCCTTTAAAACTCATTAAAAGCCTGTCTGGCAAGACCAGGCGCACATTATCAGCACAGATTAATCAATGGAGACTGTATATGAACTCTCATTTTTAAAGAGGCAGCAGAGGGCTTTTTATTCTTTAGCTGAAAATCAATTAGTGAAGGTAAGGCCACAAGGAAAAAGACGCATCACTCATTGGCGGCCCAAGTGGCAGGGCCCGCGATTTGTCTTCTGAGCTCAGCTGCTTCAGGGGGCATGTGCTCTGCTGTCTACCAGAAAATGAATTCCATATCTATCATCCCCCATTCCTCCCTGTTCTTCTTCAGCATCATCAACTGGCTCTCATGAACTATCTGTGTGTGTGTGTGTTTTTTTTTTGGATAGATCTGTTTACACGAGTAGTGGTCAGAGAACAATCCATACTAATAGCAAAAATAGGACACAAAACAAATCTATCCCTGTTTTTCCCGCCAATATTTGGTTGCCGTTTTCTTGTTCTTTTATTAAAGAGATCTTGTCAGAGCACAGCCAGTGTAGGCAGAGGATCGATGGTGAAGTACTTACTTGCCAGTCTCCTTGTCCACGACCAGGCAGCAAACAGAATGGCGTAGGCAATAAATCCCACCGAAGACAGCACACATTCTGGCAGAAAAGACACATACACACATTTATTTAGACACAGACAAGCTGAAATCAGTGAGCATGCATCAGGCAAACACCTATAATTGTAGCAGACAGCATGACATTAAAGTAACAAAGAATCTAATCACACCTTGTCTGCAGTCAGAGAAGACAATCTAATTCATTTGACAGGGCAAAAATGTCACACAAGGATGAAATCAGCAGCTTTCAAATTTCGTAGTAAAGGAGTTACGGCAGTTTAATAAGGACAAGAATAAAAATCCTAGCACAAATCATAGCGCAATATTGCATAGGTCAAGCACTAAATTGAGCTTTCTAGAGTTGCCAACCAAGAACATTAAAAAATAACTTTTTTGCGAACTGATTTATTCTCATGAATATTGCCGACACCTGAAAACAGTCAGGATTCTGCCTTACACAGCACACATAATATTTACTTCCACTGTCACTCATATTCAGGAGCCATTTTAAGTAGTCAGACCACCTTTCATAGAAAGATAGTGGTAGGATCAAATCAAGCTCCCAAAAATGTTTTATGTAAGAAAACTAGATTTAGGTAAAGCCTAAAGCTACCAACTATACCTACAACTAGGACTGAATATCATATGTTCCTTCACTTCGCCTGTTAAACAACTAATATTGTTTTTATTTGAACATTTGCACACATATAACAGTATATAGTGATGTATTTGTTACACACTGTTCTGGTTTCCATGTTGAGTGACTGTTTTGGCCCTTTGTGGCTTTCATAATGTAGCGAATATGCATGACAGATGTTATGAAGATCATATCTGTGCTAAGCAGTAACAGAAGATATGAAAGTATTATACTCCCAACAAATAATAGTTAAAGGTATGATCAATTTCTTTTAATAATCGGTACAAACACAAGTAGGGAATATATTTATTTATAGTGATCTGTGTAAATATTTAAAAGATGAGGTAGAATAGTACAGAGGAGTTATTTATAACTGCTATGTACAGAACAATGAATAAGATAGACAAACAGAGCAGGCTTCCACACCAACAGCAACATTAACTAAACACCATGTGCTAAACTACACAACTGCACGAACAGCTGCAGACAACTCACAAGAGTCAAAGTCAGAATGAGTAAAAAAGCAGGATATATTCCAGGGTAAATTTCTTCTCCTTGTATTGGTTGTGCCACTGCCTGAACCCAGCGATTGATTGGCAGTTCCTTGGTTCTGCCACAGGACAGATTGGCTGGTTGTTTTTCCCTCTAAAGAAATGAAGGTACAATCCTTATCCTTCCTATGTCTGATCCAGTGATTTGGGCCAACATACTGCTATATGATCGGCTACAAGTCTTTTGAGTTTGAAAGTGAAGCTTTATCATTTTTATCATCAGAGTTTAGTTTTACATTAACCACACATATATCATCAATAGTAACATACACTGCGAAGCCCAATAAATTTGGTCACCCATCCAAATGATCAGAATCAGGTGTATCAAATAATGCACCTCGGCATGCAGACAGTTTTCCCAATTTTGAAGGAACATATTGAAGCCCCTTCCTCTTTTAACATGACTGTACATCCGTGCACAAAGCAAGGTCCATATAGACATGATGAAGTCTGGTGTGAATGAACTTGAGTCCTGTCTTCAACCCAATAGAAGGCATTTGGGATGAATTAGAGTGGAGAGCCCTGCCTTCTCGTCCAACATCTGTATGTGACTTCACAAATGCACTTCTGAAAGAATAGTCAAAGATCCCAATAAACACACTCTAGCTTCAAATGGTTGGACCAACGTCACACTGAACCCTATGGATAAAGAATGGGATGTGACTTAAGCTCATATGTGAGTGAAAGCCAGGTAGTAATTTGAGAACCACTGGTTGAAGCAATTCAGAGATAAGGGTCTGCCTGTGACAAGACCTCCGTGGCTTTAGGTTGCATGTCACTGATCCTGAAGAGAGTTGAAACAGCAGCATGCCCGTTTTGGCGATGCGTTACACACCGTTTCCTCTCTATAATGTCCACGTCCTCTACAATTTCACCAAAAATGAGAAGGAGAACGCTACACCTGCCAGCAATTATCTAAACCCATCTCATGTTCTACACTGAACCCCATAGAAACAGAGGGTGGCGAGCTCTTTGATGTCATTAAACCTAAGTGACAGACGTTTAAGCTGATATTACTCTAATTAACTGCCCGCTGTCAGCCAGGATAATGCTGCCAGGACTGACTGCATGGAAGCGACCATGTTTTTTCAAGCCCCTCCCAATGTCCAGCGTTCTCTCCGCAACATCATTCGCTGTCACAAGGCTAAATTAACAGTTGTGAATATCCAGTACCCTCGGACAAGCCGCTGTTCTTTATAGCCTCTAAATGGCATTTCAGTTTCTATCAAGGTGGGAATCGGGGGATGTAATTTTTTAATACGCTTGCAAAACAATGGGGGCCATTAATAGCTAGACGCGGTGACAGCACACTCGCAGATGATTTATGAGTTTGTGTATAATTTGATTATGCTATTAATTCCACTGATTACAGCTGCAGCAAGTGTGGAGAAGGTCACATCCAAAATAAATCTGCGACAACTCCCCCTTCTCTTTGACGTACCCCCGCCTTTGCAACAAAAAAAAATCTCACTAAACAACTGCCTCCAACTAGTTATTTCTGTAATTAAATGGTAATGTAACAAGCATAAATAACCTGCAGGCTCTTCAGCAACATCACACCCAAGCCTAAAATAAATTAAACAGTGCTCTGGAAAGATTGAGGATGCTTTTTTTTTTAATCCTCGGGAATGTGTTGGGAAGGAATTAAAACAGATAATAGTGTGGTATACCCATGGGGTACATACCAGTACAAGTATTAATCATAAAACAGCTATAGCTAAACCAAGATTAACAAAAGTTAAGTAGTAATCATGGAATCACTTTGTGCCCAAAGGTAGTCATACTTATAAATGAAAGCTGTACCACAAGTAGAACATTTTCTAGAACTTTTTAACACTACCGAGAACATTGAATACAGTTTAAAACTGTTCTCACAAACCCATTTATGGTAAGTCTTTGGTTACATCAACATACACCAACCTAACAAAAGTTGTGCAGTGTAAAATCATAGAGGGCAAAAATGAAAATAATGTACGTAATTGATTTGAGCAGAAAACATTGAACAGTTTACAACAAAGTTGAGTTTTAATCATAACGCCGAAGATGCAAATCTATGAGCAACCAGTCAGAGAGCAAAAATCAGGGCTAGAAGATCATCCAATAGTAAAGTAAAAATGTAAAGTAAAAATGTAACGCGAGAACGCAAACTTCAGGTCAACTGGTGTCAAACTGGATCCATAAAGGGCCAACGCGGCTACTGGTCTTTATTTCAACCAACACAAGAATAAAACCCAGCAGCTCTTTGAGAATGGGTTTGAGATCTGTGATTTAGATCATTCCAAAACCTTGTGCACTGTCCTGTAGTCATTTCTGACACTCGCCAGCACTAACGGTGCTGCCTGCACTGAAATTAATTACCAGATGTTGTATCGCCAGCTGCCCTCCTCATTCTCAAAAGGTGCAATCAATCAGATGTGGTGAAAGTCTTCCAGGGTCAGACCAGCGTGTCATAATGTACGTTTTTTTAAAAAAGTCTGCACTCGCATTAAAGGATCATTCGAATTGTAAAATCACACAAACTGTTCTGAACTGGAGCGAGAAAAAATTAAATTAGGTTGGTCCTAAACGGGTTTTATGTTGGGGTTTTTTTGCATCTGTGTAATGGCGCTCACCTCTAACTGCTGCCCGGGTGCTGTGGGTAGGGATTCCCACCACACGCGATACATGTCTTCACTGTTGCCCCCAAGTTTGTGTTCACTAGAGAGTGTAAATGTGTGTTTCACTGCACAGACTGGCTTAGATGTGAAGGTATAAATCCTATAATAAGTGTGTAAAACAAATGCAATAAAATAATGACCTATAACCTTCTGTTTGGAATCACCTCGCTCCTAACTCTAAATAGACCCTGTACATGAAACATGTTTCAGTCCTAAAATGCAGTAATATGATAATAAATGTAAAATCAACCAGACAATACTTGAAATATCTTGGGTTCGAATTGTTGTTTTATTATTTGTTTTGATTGTTGTTTTACATTTTTCATACTGTCCCAACATGTAAACACATCCCAATATTATTTACTGAAAAATATGTAAATGTGCTAAATGGAAGAAACAATGTATTTACACTACATGACCATACGGGAGCTCAGTGGTCTAGTAATAACTAACGTAGAAGAAAAACAGCCAAGCTGTTACAACTGCACCTGAACAATAAATGGTCTTGCCATCCAGAAGACACTAAACAAACAATATTACTACTCAGCTGTCAGATCTACTGCCTGCAAAACACTTATATAATAAGGTTGCTTTGCCTCACTGTTGGGGAGCGGGGGGTTAATAGCTGGCCTCTAATTAAAACTAAGCAAAAACAACAACAACAACACTGGACTGCCTACAAAAATTAAACCTATTTTTCATTGGGGAAAAGAGATGTTTATGAAAAACATAAGTTTAATAAATGAAAATACCCAAGCTGCAAACTGTGAGTAAATATTGAAAAGACAATTATTATATTTAGCAATCACTTATCTGCTTGGAAGTAATTTTGGATAAAAGGAGGACCAGAGGTTATTTAAAATGAAGAAAAAACAGTCACGGCTGTCAGAGCTTGAAAGATAATGCACACAAGGACGACAAAGCATTTCATCACTTTATTAGCGGTGGCTGCTCACTGATCTGCGAATAACCCAGGAGAGAGGGAGCATTATTGAGTTCATGCCGCCGTCCGTCCATCCATCACACACTAGCAGGTATCAGTGTGATGGATGACCCCGCCCTTCTCTTGTGTGCCCTGTCAGTATAGTCATATATAGACTGGACAGTTTTCCACCCAAACTGAGCTTTCTTTGATTTAATTAAAAGAAATAAATATTTCTTGGATATACAAAATATTCAATTCTAATGCAATATGCTTGTTTATAAGGTGTAAATACAAATGATTTCTTAGTCTTTTTGGACATCATCTTCAATTGCATTACCTTATTAGATCGAAAAATGTATTTACAACTCTAGCTTGTCAACGCCTAGTGATTCAGACTTTCTAAATAGTTTTTTCATTTTTAAAATAATAATTGAATTAAAATGATTTCTTCATTTGGGTTTTTGTACATTATTTATAAATACGTATTTGTTTAGAATAGAAATTCACAAGTTTCTCACAGTGTTATTTAATGAATATAGTGTTCTTATATACACTATGCTTATGAAAGAACACTATATACACTATGCCAATTCCATTTTAGAATAGTGTGTATTCTGTTCTTTCATAAGTATAGTATGTACAGTGTTCTTTAATAAGTATAGTGCATATAGTGTTCTTTCATAAGTATAGTGTGTAGTGTTCTTTAATAAGTATAGTGTGTGGTGTTCTTTAATAAGTATAGTGCATATAGTGTTCTTTCATAAGTATAGTGTGTAGTGTTCTTTAATAAGTGTAGCGCATATAGTGTTCTTTCATAAGTATAGTGTGTAGTGTTCTTTAATAAGTGTAGTGCAAATAGTGTTCTTTCATAAGTATAGTGTGTAGTGTTCTTTAATAAGTATAGTGTGTAGTGTTCTTTCATAAGCATAGTGTATATAGTGTTCTTTCATAAGCATAGTGTATATAGTGTTCTTTCATAAGTGTAGTGTTCTTTCATAAGCATAGTGTATATAATGTTCTTTCATTAGCATAGTGTATAGTGTTCTTTCATAAGCATAGTGTATATAGTGTTAATTCATTAGCATAGTGTATATAATGTTCTTTCAAAAGTGTAGTGTTCTTTCATAAACATAGTGTATATAGTGTTCTTTCAAAAGTGAAGTGTTCCTTCATAAGCATAGTGTATATAGTGTTCTTTCATAAGTGTAGTGTATATAGTGTTCTTTCATAAGTGTAGTGTTTTTTCATAAGCATAGTGTATATAGTGTTCTTTCATAAGTGTAGTGTTCTTTCATAACCATAGTGTATATAGTGTTCTTTCATAAGTGTAGTGTGTAGTGTTCTTTAATAAGTTTAGTGTGTAGTGTTCTTTAATAAGTGTAGTGCATATAGTGTTCTTTCATAAGTATAGTGTGGTGTACTTTAATAAGTATAGTGTGTGGTGTACTTTAATAAGTATAGTGCATATAGTGTTCTTTCATAAGTATAGTGTGCGGTGTACTTTAATAAGTATAGTGTGCGGTGTACTTTAATAAGTATAGTGTGCGGTGTACTTTAATAAGTATAGTGTGTGGTGTACTTTAATAAGTATAGTGTGTGGTGTTCTTTAATAAGTATAGGGCGTAGTGTTTTTCATAAGTATAGTGCGTATAGTGTTCTTTTATAAGTGTAGTGTGTAGTGTTCTTTCATAAGTATAGTGTTCTTTAATACATATAGTGTGTACAGTGTTCTTTCTCAAATGTAGTGTAATAAGTATGATTATACAAATTGTTTCATAAACTTTACCATTACCAAAATTACTGCCATGAAAGTTGCCTCTCGGAGTAAAATCACCTTTTTGTGTGCAATATACAATCAGCAATATATTTAAAACGCACAACAGCTGAAAACTAAATGAAGTGCATTTATTTAGTACTTACGAATCACAAAG
Source organism: Hoplisoma paleatum (assembly GCA_028565875.1). Classification (NCBI taxonomy): domain Eukaryota; kingdom Metazoa; phylum Chordata; class Actinopteri; order Siluriformes; family Callichthyidae; genus Hoplisoma; species Hoplisoma paleatum. The sequence continues at coordinate 633,131 of JAOTRQ010000012.1, read as the reverse complement.
TGCTTCCCAACAACATTGCAAAACACACACAAACATAAACATAAAAAATAGCGACCAATTCAGTGCATGCAGAAAGTGCCACGACCAGGATAAGAATGTTTATTTTCCAGAAGATTTTAATGAGCGATACAACACTTCTTATTATATAAGTTGCTTGGATAAACTATAATTGTCCAAGGTGGAAACAGATGAGACTAATTTTCACCTCGGGTTAGACTGATTTTTGTTCCCTTAAATATAGAGCTACAATTAACTGGCTCCTGGTACCATGTTGTTTATTATTTCTCATCCCATTTACTTTAATCCATTTACTGCCATTCTTTTCACTGGAGCACATAACTTAAGTCACCTTTTAGAAACAGATGGCATTGTTAGACAGGGATGTGATCACCAAATTGGGATTATGGTAATCAATGGGTTAAAGGCGATAGAACGGTGGCGTGGGGTTGCTTATTCTTGTTTTGTGATGTGACATACAGACAACTAAATGTCTGTATTGTAATGTATAAGGGGTATTGGGTCTGTAATGCATAAGAAGCTTTCTACATACCTTTCTCAAAAATATATGGTGTTATTGTTATATGGTGATAATGTGTTAGTTGAATGTGTTGTGAGAGGACATGGATACAGATGATTTATAATGAGTTTTTTTTCAGATAGGAATGTTTTCTGGAGAAAAACAATTCTCTGAAACTAGATTGTCGAGCACTTTTCACATATTACTGAATCTGTATAAACCACTTCATTCCATAAGGTATATGAGGTATAAAAACGGTTTTCTACGGTCAGCTCTACGCATGTCTCATTTGTATCGAATCTATAAATCCAGCACTTTATTTCAGTAGAAATTTAGCATGCTGGACAACTAACGTACTGCATGTTGTATTCGATAAATATTTTACATATCCGACTGCCTTTAGGGAGGTATCTTCAAACCGCTGGTCCTAAGGAAAAAAGTAGCATCACTGTCAGTGAAGGATCGTCTCCACTCCTCAACTACCAGAGCTGTAGAACTGCACTCCCCACAGACCCAGAGTGCTAAAAGCAACCACTTACAGTACTGCAAACCACTGGATTCACATGTTCCAACGTGTGTGTGTGTGTGTGTGTGTGTGTGTGTGTGTGTGTGTAGGTGTGTGTGTGTGTGATCATTGACTTTAGTTGTTTTAGCACCTAGACAGGCTTGAAGACCCTGGTAGGCCATCACATGTATCTGCAGCCATGCAAACCGCAATGCATCATGCTTTTTAAATGCATGTCAGACACAAGTCAAAAGGTGTGTCCCAAACCGTGCACTTACATACAGCCACTGTAATTTAATGCATAGCACGCATTGAGCTCTTACATCTTAGTGCACACTTTCATGGGAAAGTATTGTCTCATAAGGAACATATAGTAAGCAATATAGTAAACAAAAAAAATACTCATTAAAATATTTTCTCTTACCTGCAAAAACATTGTGGAATTTCCCCCAGGCCGTAAAGTGGGAAGAGAAAGGGCGTGTTGCCGTAATGACCCAGACAGCGCAGGAAGTGCTGCGTAGCCTTGAGGCCCTCCTCGGTTTGAGCATCTGTGCTCTCCATGGCGATGGAGTGCAAGATGAAATGGCGCAGGTTTTCAGTCAGGTTCTTTTTTTGAAGAAACTCGGAGAATGGCTTTTGTGAGAAATCTGCAATCATATATGTCATAATAAAAAAACATTTAATCTTAAAAATGTACAGCTTTAGACAAGGTTGCCAGATGCTGTGTTTTTAAAATAGCCACAATTTGCACGCTGAGCAGCCCTAGCCACGACACCCAGGAAACAGGGGTTTGGCGCCTTGCTCAACAGCACTTTTGTCATGACCTATTGACTCTAGCTATCAAACTGGCAACTGTCATGGCCATGGTTGTCCCATTATTATTCTTCAAAATTTTTACCTTTAATTAAAGCCACAATATATTTAGACCAATTTTGACTATTTTCCAGCTGTAAATAAAGAAAGAGGGGAGAATGGACATACCAGTAAATTCCTCTGGGTGCTGCTCAAAGTCCAGGCAGAATGTAAGAAACTTCATCAGCATCCTCTTTTCCACCACGGTCAGCTGTTTACTGCCGAACACGTCAGCACGGGAACACGGTACCTGAAGATCAAACAGACTGATCATGAACAAAAACAGTGCACAACACAGAGATGTGCAGAACATTAGAAACACACACAAACACATGGAAATTGTCCAAGACAAAACAAAATCTTCAACATCCTGCAGTCAAAATCAGTAACTACAAAAATCAATAAGAGCAAAAAATCAGCAATGAATGACACTTTAATCGAATATATATTTGTTTATATCATCTTACTGGGCTAACCTAAATAAATAGATAGATAGAACTTTATTTATTCCTTTGGGTGGTTCCATCGGGGAAATTTAGGTCCCAGTAGCATCATAATTACACTCGAAGAAAAAGTTAAACAAATAAGAATAAAAGTAAGACAGTAAGTAGGTAAGTAAGTAATAATGTAAAGTAAAAAAAGTAAGAAAAATGGAGGTCAGATAAACTGGAAAACAAAAATCAGGAACTATTCTCAAATCAAGTTATAAAATGCCTTTAATTCACATAAAGGAATTCACATAAGGATTATGTTCTTGCTTGTCATGTTTTTGGACTATAGGAGGAAACCAGTGTACCAAAAATAAACCCACACAGACACAGGGAGAACATGCAAACGCCACACAGAAAGCCCCCGGGGCAACCCGAGAATCAAACTCAGGCATTTGTGCTGTGAGGCAATAGTGCTAACCACTAAGTCACCAGGCAGCCCATAATAATAATAATAATAATAATAATAATAATAATAATAATAATAATAATAATAAAGAATGTGAGTGTAAATACGTTCATGAATTTAGAATACTTTTTCATCACTGTGACGTTACACACTTAAGATTTATTCCTTTGCATTGAACTCAATCCGTGCAGTGAAATACACATTTACACACTAGTGAACACACGTGCCTGGCACGGTGGGTAGCCAAAGCCATGTGCCTTTGGTGCCTTCAAACACTGCTTTGCTCAAGGGCCATTGAGACTCTTAAAAACAACCAGTAATAATTATAATTAAAAATATATAGCAATAATAGATAAAATAATATATATGTACTATCAATGATTAGATCATTATTATTATGAATAATTAATTCCCAAGCTTTTCGAGGTTGCATGTAGGTATTTGTTGTTGTGAAAGCAGCTTCAAAAGAATAGTGTGTTTACATATGAATCGCACCTGCTCCACTTTTCCTTTCCGACAGGTAAGAATGCAGCCGATGTTTTTAAACTCAGCATAGCGGCTGACGTTAGACTTGATGAGCAGATCCACCAATAATCCCCGAGAATACAGCAACTACAAAATAAAAGATATAAAGTTAAAAAATGTTTAAATCATTACAATAAAACATACGGTTTGGACAAACCTTTATAAATTACAAGTAAACACATTCAATACTGAATCTGTAGTGGTGTTGATTCATAGAAATCTTCTAGAAAGAGGGGAGAAATCATCTCTGTAAACTAAATATCCAGGAGAGAAAATGTGACCCTGCATGTGAAAACCAAGCTTAAAGTCACTTTTGGTGATTTTCTGTTTATACAGAAAGTCATTCTACACTTAAACTTAAACATTCTAACTTAAAAAATATTTTTTAAATTAAGATAATTAATAAAGATTTAAATAAATAGTAAGTAAGGCCATGTCAAAGATTTGGCAAATCATGCGTTCTGAAAAAAAGTTTTTGAAAAGATTCAATTAAAAAAACATATTTTCAATGATTTATATATGTGATTTATTATATTATTTAAAAATAAATGATTTATTATACATTTATGAAAAAATTCTGGTACTTATGACCAGCTGGTGAAAAAGCTTTACATTTACACAAAAATGAACAGAAAAACTACTCACATAAAGTGTTAAAGCTACAAGTTTACCACCTCACCTTGACGTGATTGTAGTGAGTTTGCATTGATGTTAAGGTCTGTATTTTATAATAATAGAAAACAAGTTCCTAAACTGAATAACACACAGACCATTAGTAGTTGTTACATATAAAGTCATCTAAAAGTTAGAAATCAATATTTACAAAGCCGAACTTCCTGTATTTTCCAGTAGAAAATAAAACTGTAAGGTCAATGAAATTATAAATTTTACTATTTATCATGTTAGAAATCAAATGTCAAAAATCAAATCCTACAACATCAGTGTATGAGCTATCAAATACTGCAATAAAGTCAAACAGGCATAATTAAAATATGTTTCTGACTTTGTTTACTTTGACAGTCTTCATCTTATTATTAGATCTGGTGACTTTAGCCAAGGTTTCATAGGCGGGGTCACAAATACTAAAGGCTTTATTGGCTGATCTATACGGCAGGGTGACAAAACACAACCCCCATGTATCATTTACATCAGGCTAATAAATTCTTAAAATATTCCGATACCATGTAGCAAATGTATTCATTTATTATACAAATACATAAGCAGTGAAAATATAGAACTGTCAGCCAACAATCATCAAATAATTTATTTATTTACAAGAACTAATAAAGCTCTGATGTCCAAATGAAAATAAAATGAAAAAACAAAAGTGATTAGTGCATGAAGTCAAATTAACACCAAGCACTAACTGCACGAGTTGTGTCATTGAAACACATTTAATAAAAACACTCACCTTAGAAATGAGATCGATGTTAAATCTGCGTCCTTCTTTAACCAGTTTTGAATAAGTTATCTTCTTTCTCACTGGTGGGCTGCTAACTGTAGACTCCTTCACTTCCGTTTCTTCAGACTGGTCAGGTTCTTTCTCAGACGTGTGCTCGTTTTCTGTATGCTGCACCTCTGCATCCTCGTCTGAGCCAGGATCAGGAGAAACAGACTCCTGGGTATCAATGTTGCTGCAATCTGTCTCTTCAGATGTTTTGGTTGAGATGTTTAATGTGTCAGGTGTCTCTGGTTCTTCTTCCTCTCGGGGTTCTTCACTGCAGGACATTAGATCGATTCATCTCAAAAGTTCATGTGAAAGTGTGAATTTATAGAAAAGGTTAAAATATGTTTTCACATCTGTTTTAAAAGTGGTTCAGCTATCAAAGAACTTGTTCTGTTGTCTGTAATACACCTTGAATGTGTCCTAGGTCTGGACTTGAAAATTAAAAATTAAGCAGTTTTTTTTACAGATTATAAAATGTATGCGTTTGTATTTGATCACAATGAAAGGTGTTCAGAATCAATTCAGGTGTATCAGAATAAATCAACACTGCCCATGTTGATACACATAAAGACTTGTTCAAAGCTTTATGACGTATGTATATATATATATATATATATATATATATTAGTGGTGGGACTCGATTAAAAATTTTAATCGAGTTAATTACAGGG
>JAOTRQ010000012.1:600490-619976 GCA_028565875.1 Hoplisoma paleatum | reverse complement strand
TTGCATTTGCCTGTTATACAAGTCTTCATTTGATCTGATTGTGAACAAGTTAAAAAATAAATGTTAAACTTGCTAAACACTTTACTACAGTGGGGGTTGAATAATTTTGAACACAAGTGTATATATATAATTACCTTCACTCTTCCACGATTAGAAATATTGTCCAGCTGCTGTGGGAACTGTAGGCGATTAAAAGGCCACAACCAACGGGCCCCTCTTAAAATCCCCCCACCCGCTCCCCAAACCCTCGTCAGTCTTTTAGAATTAATGGAACCCTCAGCAGGTCAGTGCTCCGGGGGTGACCGGGGTGAAGTTCTCCTCTAAGAACTATTTCAAATTTCTTTCCTCCTCAACCAGCTGGCCAAGCTTCAGCCCAAAACCTCCGCCCCCGTGCCTCTGCCCTCAAACCCGTTCCCTGGGAGAGTAAGAATGAGAAATGGTTCAGGGCTTTCAGGGTTAGGGGGACACAGAGGCACACACACACACACACACACACACACACACACACACACACACACACACACACACACACTACTGTTACTGTCCCTCACATATCCGTCATCCCTCAATCATTGGTTACCAAAGGAGTCTGGTTACTGTTTACCAGACTCCTGTTTAAAAAAAACTGTCCTAAAACTTTTCCAGGTGTCTGCCCTGGTTCTCCTTCTGCTACCCTTCATACCTGTCCTAAATTTTGTACTTATCTTTACCAACTAAAATCCGAAAACCTAGTTTAGTTTTGGCAACTAAGGATAATAATATGTACATAATTCCTTAGAGAGACTTAGTATTTTTGGTCATGTGTGACATATTTTTGAAATTTTAATTTGATATAAATACAATGATTTTGAAATAAATATAGCTCTGAACCATCTCTGTCACCCTCCCATACCCCCCACCACCACCACCATTAAAGCAGTCAGTCTCTTTAATGAGAAGGAAATGAGCCCAACACCTCAGAGCTCCAGATTTCGTCTGTCATGCCGCATCCTCATGATAGAACAAATGGTGACGCCACTCACAGATGAATAAAACATCATAAAATTCTGAACTGGGTCCTCTTTTCATCTTCACACTGCCACTCAATCCACCGCATACCACCAAATTCTTTGAAATTCCTCTCAGATCCTGGAACCAAATTCATATCTAATCACTAAAAAATGGGATCAAAGTGGTTTCACAAGTTACTTCTATGGTAGATTGGTCCAGGTTCTAGTTCGGTACTATCAGGCAGCATCACCTGACATTATTTACCCAAACTTGATGTCCCAAACAAGAGCTATTACTGCTCCATAGACCAGTGCAGTGTGCTCTAAACTACACATGCTTTGCTTTTTGTGATCCTGGAGAAACGTTACCATATTGATGTTGCTTTCAGAATCAGTTTATAACTTCCGTAGTGAGTAATGCATGTAACAACAGATCCCAGATAAAAACTATGTAGATGCCAAGTCCATTGGATTTGTTATTGGAAATTAGGTTATAAAACCTTTCTTTGACATTCCTTGACAGTCTCTGCTTGTGTAGACTTTCCACAAGACGTCCTAGGAGTCCAGTGAAGGTCCTTGTAACATCCGGCGCTGCTGGGACTCATTTGACCTTGCCTTTACAGCGCTGATGCTACAGGAGGGAACATCAATCCACTTCAGGCTGTACAGCTTAGCGTCTGTTAGCACCTCAGCAGTGATGTTTCAGCACTTCACGTTCGTCCCAGGTGAAAATTGAGAAGAAAATCCATATTTATGTGCCTAATCTTGTTTTGGGAGGGGGAAGATGAGGAGGAGGGAGCAGATCCAGCTCCACGCGTGTTATTTGTTTAATCCACTTTCCACCGCCTGAGTCGAGCAGGTTTTACGCTGAGCTGGTGGCAGATGATAAACGAGCTGTGTGCAACGCTTATTATTACGTTCCATCGCTCTGCGGGGGCAGCAGATTATTTTCCCCCGATGAGGTGCTGCCGCATCTGCCCGTGAGATGATAGCATGATTACTCCACTACGTTTGGTATCTCACTAGCTCCTGAACTCGCATGGTTCTCGCTAGCTCCTTAACCGCCGATATTCATCTTCTAAAACTCGAGAACTACTGCAGTTCAGGTGTATTTGCCAGGCCTATCACAAGCCTGAGCTTGTGACCCTGTGACCCTGGAGACCTTGTTGCATGTTGCTGCCCTTGCTGCAGTTATGCCCTCTGCTGTCTGATCAATGAATCTGAACAAAGATTAATGCATGACTTGCCGTGTGCAATACAGGTGGGGGGGAGGCAATGGGTGAACTTCATACAACTGAAAAAGAGAGGAACAAAGTAGTGGACATACCGGAGACGGTTTTGACCACCTCAGAGGTGTTCCTCAGCCCTACAAAAGAGAACTGATAAAGCCTCCAGGATCGAATATCACCCACTTCCACCGAGCTCCTCTTCCACTTGTAGACGATCTCCTCCTTCGGGTATCCATCTGAAAATAATAGAAATAAATAAATAATCACAAACTTACTGAAGCATGACTGAACTATGTGTGAACACTTACAGCTGGAGAACTCCAGGGGGCAAGAGTGTTCGTCCATGGGGAAGTTGTTCAGTTTGAGCTGGCACTCGGCATCAATGGTCAACCTGCCGACAAGGATGAGAACTAAATGCACAGTGGACACATGTACATACCTAAACATTCTGCTACATGTACATCTACCCGCCAGCCTCACACCCTCTATCTTTTACACCCGAATGGTTGATAGAATCGCCAATTTATATTATATTTATGTTCATCCGAAGTGACTTACAGTATGGTTTAAGTACTGTGAGGGTTAGAAGTCTTGCTCAAGGGTCCAACAGTAGCAACCGAGTAGTGGGACTGAACCTGTGAATCAGGACATTTCCTTAACCACTAGGCTATTTACTATCTCATTCGCGCTCACCTCAGAGTGTAGAGTATTCGCCCGTCATTCCAGATTCGGAGCATGCGATTGGGTGTGGTGATCCAGTGGGCGTCGGCCTTCTTGGAGTTGCGAAAGAAGGTGTCAGGGATCCAGATCTTCCCCACCATGTTGCTGTTGAGACGCAGGACCTTCATGGTGCTGTTGAACTTCAGACGCCGGTCATACCACGTTTGAGCAAAAAATATATCAATCGTGTATTCCTGCGTAGAAAAAATAATTATTATTAAAATAATTTTAAAAATGTAATTTAATTTTTTTTGTGGGATTGGATGGGACTGACGGCAGGACCTTCTTAATTTTCGACTGTCTTTTTAGTTTCCTTTGGGCTGGGACATTTGAATTCAATGCATCTGATCAACAACCAATAAAAAAATCGATTTTCTAGTGCTGTTTGTCAACAAGCCTCTACAGCACCCTCTCTAGCCTGGGAGGTCCAATGATTCCTTATAATTGTTCGGAATAAATAGATCAGTGGTGAAAAGAGACTTGAACCTGCAACCTTCTGATAACGAATTTTGTGAATTTGGTGCATTGAGAAGTAGGGTTTCATTACACTGCCACCTGCAGGATGTGAAGAGCAGCTTTTTTTATGTGGAACTCTTTTGGTATATATTTATAGAGGCTTTAAACAACAGCCTCTCGACTCCCTGAACCTGAAAATTAAATGTTTGACGGGGCAGTTAATGCTTCCTCCTTTTTAGCGCCTCATCTCCTAATTCCACTGGTCTCGGGGGGCGGTCATTATCGGGCAATAATATTCAGACTCGGGTTCCTTTGCTTTATGAGCTTCTACTCTATTAAAGCATCTGAACATGAGAGACTTTATTATTCCGGCTGCTTATTTCTTTGTTTATTTTTGGATTGAAATGCTAGCACCAGACCCACCAGAACACTTCAGAAAATGAACTTTTTTTCTGCTCTCCACACACTTAGGGTCCATTAATGCGCCGCTTGCTTCCATCTCGCCATGCTTTATATGCATTTTCCACACAGTGCGTCGTATTCACAGTGCAGAACGCAGCCATTTGCAGCGCACGTATGTCCTCTATGAAACATCAAACGGAAATGAGACGTGCCGCATTGTGTCAGAACAATACCTCGAGACACCAGAGAGAATAACAGAGAGGCCAGAGTTTGACTTGGAAACTCGACTTGGAAAAAAAGACTCGTCTGAAAGTTTATGGGCAGCAACATCGATCAGCCAGCAGAGGGCAGTGGAGGGGATTGTTTTTAATTCGCTGCAGTTACGCCCTTTACTGGTTGATTGATGCTGCTGCAGAGAGACCATCATTTCTCCAAACGTTTTGAGAAGAGGGCCAATTTTGGTGAGATGAAAATGTGTGAGGGTTAACCATTCAACCTGACATTATTTGAACCATTAACATTCAATTATTTAACTATTTTATGAAACTTTTATTTTAAATGGCATACTTTTCTGTTCTTCACACCAAACACAAATAAACCAAAACAAGTATTTTTCCAAAATTGCCTTTATTGCCTGTATGTTTATTAAAAAAATCTAATCACAAAGATTCCACCGTGGTGCCCTCATGGACTATTTATATCAGATGGCTTTGATCTGGCTGAAAAGATTAAAAACGTCTCAGTGAGCCAGACGTGACTCACTGATAAAGCTTCGTCTACACCTAAACCACAGGGGAACCAGCAGACAGACAAAAGTTTGACATTTGGACCCACAATCCACCCCTGAGACACACCTGGAAAACGCATCGTAGCTCATGATAATTGCGTTTCATTGATATCGTAAAGTGTATTCATTCTCTGCGCTGTAAATTTAATTAACGTTGCACTAATCACAACAGAAGAGGAACTCTGGCCATTAGCTTTAATAGTGGCTAGATTATGATGTTTGCTTCACTCACCATGTTGATGGCATTTACGGGGCCGATGCTGTTGACGAACATGTCGGTATGAATAACAGTGGGTTTCACTGTAGAGAGATCAAATAAAACTCATCACACATCAAAACACATCAAACACATGTTATAAAGCTCACAAATAAACAATGATCTAAATCAATCTAATAAATCTTTTATTGAAAAGAAACTATATATACTGCTTTCAACTTTGCAGTAACAGTTTAGTTACACTAATAGTTCATGTGTTCAAAAGTAGCAAAAATAATAATAACTAAAGCTCAGATTAAATCAACCCAGCTCGATTTATATTGTATTTATATAATTATTACTATTATTATACTATTATTATAATTTGTATAGTGGTATCATTCGATGTTGATATAATTGTATAGTTTTGTATTATTATTATATATTAATATATATATATTTCATGTTTATATTATTTAATTCATTGTTACATTTATTAATATTAGTATTAATATTTATAATACACTTTAATATTATACATTTGTATTAATACATTTAGAAAATTAATATTTGTTGTTGTTAATATTATTACAATATTGCAAAAAAATAATGTATTTACATGTCTTAATACAACATTATTTATTATGTTAATTTCTTATTTAATTATTATATTTACTACTATATTAATATTTTTAAATATAATTAGTACTATTGTCAATAATTGTATAAAATCGAATAGTATGGTTATTATGTTTATTTTGAATGATGTTGATATTTTATATTATATTATGTCATTGTTGATATTACTTAATACACTTTAAAATATTTATTATATCAATAATAACAATTATTATTATTGTTATGATTATTACAGTTGTCATTGTAAAAACTACAGTTGGAATTTTCTTTACAACATAGTTAATTATCGTAAGTCAACTAAAAAATTTACCTCCTATATCAGGTCGTAGTTTGTTATCGTAACCGTCTAACAGGCTGTTGAGGATGTGTGTGACGTCGCTTTCATACACCTTTGGCGTTAACACCCAGGTTTTATTGGAGACCTCATCGTCGTCACTGTCTGACTGGATGGAGCTGAGAGACAGAAATCACACATAGACAGAAATCAGGATCAGTAACGTGTTCATATCAAGGAGGAAAGATTTCACCATTCAGAACCTTGCAGATCATGTATAGGCAGTTCGTAGCTCTAATGAAGCACACCCAGCATCTTCAGGCTGCAGTGAGTAAAACACTGAATGCTCAAATTACGCTGTATGGGTGAAGTTAACGGAATAAATTTGTTTTGTTGGTGAGAATTGGGCCACACTCACATGACGCTCAGGCTCCAGTTCTTGGCAGGAAACAGGATGTGATGTGAGGCAGTAACCATGGAGCCCTGCATCCTTGTGTTGATGAATTCTTTTCACAAGGATTTGTTTTATTTTGTGTCTGAGTGAAGCCCACACCTCTCCTGTTCTTCATACACAAAACAGCAATGAGCGAGTCACGATGTTCTTACTGACAGACTGTTAGTGCTGCAAAGTCGTCCTACTTTAAATCACGCTGTGCAAAAATAAAAGAGCTTTTTAAAGTATTGACATGCCGTTTGAATCCTGATGATAGAAGACGTGATAATAGCAGCATCGTGACTCTGCATTGTTGGGTCATTGTTTGGCTCCTGCGCAAGATCCTCAAACTTCTCTTTTCTTAGACCCGGAAAGTAGATGTGCCACTGTCACCAGAAGTAGTCTCCTGGTTACGGAGTACAGTGTTTCAAGCCTCACTACTGTCATGTTGTCTCTAAACTATGATTGCTTAAAAACTCACTGTATGTCACTGTAGATCAAGCATATCCAAAGTCTGGCCCCGGAGCCAATTGTGGCTCATGTTCATATTTCCACCGTCCCACAACCTTGATTATAAAATCAATAATATGTGGAAGACCAGCACTGTTGAACACAGAATAATATACACACATACAAAAATGCTATTTTATATTTCTGTTTTTAAATACCAGAAGATGATGCACAGTACAAGAGCATCACTATTCACAAAGCTAAAAATATTGCAAAAAATGCTAGGGTTACAACCTTTTTTAAAACAAAAGAATACAAATGTGTTGTTGATAGACTTTAGTCTTGTCGTCATTTTGTAGTTCTCGATAAGCGGGAAAAGCTCCGAAAAATAATCAATAAATATGTTAGGAACCTTATAAGTTCTGTTTTGTGTACAATTTTCTCCTAAATGACACTGGATCTGCTAAATGATGAGATAATTTAAGAGCAAAATAATCCTAAGAGTTCATAAATCACTTCAATATTTCCATGTTAATCGTTTAAATAATGTCAGGCTGAGTGTTCAGCCCCCACACATTTACACCTCGTCGATATCTGCAAAAAGTTTGGCTGTAGATGCTAAAAAATGAAAAAGTCCTGGAGGAGTTTTGTTATGCGAAGCTTCATTACTGAGTCAATCACTGACTGTAACTCTCAGAATGACGCGCATTTTATACAGACGGTATGCAGGTTCTAATCCCCCACTCTGCCCGAGCAGAAAGACCTCATGGGAAATGAGAAACATAAAAGCATTATTGAAGCGTCCTGATAAACACATAAAATATTTAGCAGCGCTTTGTAAACGATCACATTCGAGTGCTGAAATAAATCCAACAGTACTGGAACCCCATCCACCCCAACTGCTTTCTAATCCCAGTTACACTCAGAAATCAGAAGATCCCTGCAAGGGCTTGGAAAGAATTGCTATTGCGAAATTCTATTTTAAATATTAAGTTATTTTACCCAAGGTTTAGGAAATATTTTTGAGTTTCTACTGAACAGTACTAACCCTTTTTCAATAACATTTGATGATTTAAAAATCTAAAAAAGAACTTTTGTTTGTGATGTTGCAATCATCGCCCTGCCTTTGTTAGGGACTCAGACACAGTCTCAATGTTCAAGTTAGTTTAGGTTATAAACATAAATAGCGGTGTGTGGTCTGGATGTCTGGTGTCTTTATGATTGTTAGATTCCTGGCATTGTGTATTTGCTTCCATCAGTTTCTGATGTCTAGCCAAAGACAGACAAGTCTAGACAAAGGTGCAGAGCTTGGGGTTCATTGCTTATAAATTGTTGGGTTGTCGTTGTTCTGCTTCTCCGATCACTCAGGTTTGATGAAGGTGGTGTAGTGAGTGCTGATGTCCTAAATAAGCCTTTATTATCTTGTTACATTGTCCCTCTCAGTTATATCCTGGTGTGTCGAAGTCGAAAGCTACTCTCAATGATTCCAAATGTTAACAAGATTTTGTGTTGTTTTACTCAACACAAATGATGGAAACCACTGATGATTAGCCACTTGAGGAGGAAGACTCCTTCTCCTTCTAATGATCATAGATGTTGGACCTCAGTCATTCTGCTTCTCCTGTCCTGTCAGGGTTGATCACAGAGGAGCTGATTGAAACCTTTTTTTCATCTTGAGAAAAATCCACCACTGATGAAACAAGAATCGGATTTCTTAGCACCAAGAATGTCCAGAACTAACACCAAACCTCTTTAGAGACTGGACAGAATAAAAAAAGCTCCAACTTTTTTTCATAAATAACTAATTATAACATTTTTTTCCAGCCCACCCATGTTAGATGGACCCTGATGTGCCTGGATCCAAAGTTTCTTTCTTTTTCTTCCAACTTGTCCCACCCAATACGGTGCGTGGAAGCAGTCTGTATACCTCTTGAACTTTTCTCACGTTACACCTACAAACTCCCATGTATATTACTGACATTTATTGTGTGACCGACCAACACAACATAACAAATATTTGTAAAATCAAAAGAAACTAAAACATGTTTTATTAAATAATATGTAAAAACTGGTACATACATATGTATTTAACCCCTTGTACACCAATATCCCTAAAAATTGTTATCAATTCACTTCAAGTCATTTAATTAGTAAAGAGTTTACCTGTAAAGGTGTAAATTATTTTCAGCAGTACTAGTACTACTTGTTAAAGGATGTTTTGGAAACATTAGTAATTAACTGCACCATGAAAAGAAAGGAACATACCAGCCAGGTTTGAGACAAAGTGCCACCTAGTCAAAGCTAATGCTTTGCAAATGCAAGTAGTACGACACAACTGCAAACCTAACAAGACATGGTTGACTGAAAGGTGATAATTAATTAAATAAGCAGACAAAATACACATTTCGGTTAAGAGAATCTGTCCACAGGACAACTATTAGTACTCCACAATTATGGCTTAGTGAAATAACTGCAAAAAGAAAACCAGTTTGAAAGCAGGCCCTGTTTGCTGACATGAAAACATGTGGCAGAAGGTGCTCATATCAGAGAACAAAGTTGAACTTTTTGGCATAAAAAAACAATTCAGCACATCTCCCTGAACACAGGGTTCTTATCATGGAATGTGGTGGTGGCAACATCATGCTGTGGAGTTGCCTTTCTTCAACAGGGATTAGGAATCTAGCTTTTGGAATCTCTTTTCCAAAGTTATTGAAGGAGTTATAGAATAATAGATGTCGCTAAGTACAGGACAACCCTGGAAGACAACCTACTTGCACAAGAGATTGCAAAAGATTGCATTTATTTGTTTTCAAATTGATTATATTATTATTTTTATTTCACAATTACTTGATACGTAGACATTTTTTACACACACTTTATATTTCATGCATTAAAGTGTGTGGGTGTAACATTAAAATGTGAAAAAGTCTTTCGAAAGGCACTGTTTGTATTACAGCTCTCATTGTGTTTCAGTAAAGTCCTCTGTTCTAAACTTTCGTGAAGTTGTAGCTTTATTAATAAAACTGTCACACATCAGAAGGATTTAGTCATAGCCCATGGATCCCTAGCTGATTCCAGCTAAGATAAGATAAGATAATCCTTTATTAGTCCCACAGTGGGGAAATTACATTGAAGAATAGAAGACATAATATTAGAAGATGAGAACAGAAGCTGAGACAGAAAACTCCTGAACTCATGAACTTCCTGATGAATCCTACCACAGACTGGGGTGTACTTTTTTGTATCAATAAAGAGTCACAAATCCCACAGACACACTCCAGAGACACAAAGTCTTGTGAGAAGTTACTTCTGCTGTTCTAGACATTGAGGGAACACAACTTTGTTTTAATATAAGCTAATACTTTAGTGTCCAAATACTTTTGACCTTACGGCTTATCTGGGAGCATCAGAAATTGTCTCAGATGAATTCACGGGGGTATTATGGTGGAGGGGGTACTCTCCAACTCCCTCCCTGGTGAGGGATCAGAATCCTTCAGGTGCTTGTGATCCTGAGGATAAAACTTGGGCACCGTTTGATGCTGACAGAAATGCCATCCTGACCCACCCTGTCTCACACAGGGTACACAGACACCCCCTTGGTGTGCAGGTAGGGAGCACCATTTACCTCCCAGACGTTTAGCAGCCTAAAGAACAGTCCTTGTAACAAACACACATTGTCAGAAGTATGTAGACGCTTCACAGTGGGCTTGTTCTGATTTAAAATATTTGGCTCATTGGTTACGTTGGACTAGTAAATTGATTAAGGTTGCTGGGTTAAGTCTTCTTGATTGCAATATTGATATTGTCAAGCACCTAAGTTAGGCCCTTTATCATTAATCGCTTTAATTCTATTTTATTAGTAAATCACTTCACATTTATGGAATTTTACAGACATTTTTATTCAAACGACTTACTTAGCTTATAATTGAGCAGTGCAACTTTATGGTTAATAAACCAGTATCTTAACCATATATTATGGCTCACTCATTATACAAAACACATGGAACAGCAGTCTTATCCAAGGCCATGAGCAAAAGACAAGTCAACACAAGACAAGAGACAAACACAATACATGAATTTTGGAACAACAAAATATACCAGACTAAACAAAATATACTAAACCAAAGCAATACAGACCAGACAATTCTAACTAGACTAGACCAGACAGGATTTAGTGACCATGCTATATATGATCCTTTCATGTGTAAGTAATAACACCCCTGAATAAGACGTGACTGAGTCTCCATGCTTCCTCTGCAGGCCAAATATGGAAGTGCGGAATGACAAAAACACGAGACAACAAACAACAAAACAAATTGACTTAAAATATAGAAAATGCTAATTTATATTCAATCACATTTTTAAATCTGAGTTAGACATTATATATTTCATGAGTAATTTAAATGCTATCCAGGAGCTTTTGATGTTAGCTAATAAGAGTCATTTGCAAGTCTCTAGCTTCATGTCTAGCTTCAACAACATGCATAAAAACATCACGGTAAGCTTATATGCTGTTATGGAAACATGACCCTTCGACTTACGTTTCATCTTTATGATAACATTATGTCCTATCTGTAGCCAGATATTAGATTATAGATATGTAATAGCCATAGATCTGAGAAAAAGTTTTTACACCCTCTCCCTCACAAATCTCGTACATTCTCTCGATGCTGTTGGCAGTATTAAAATACATACAATATATAATTTAATGTATTTCGAATCAGATCCTATACGTTTGTTTTGTTTAGTAGAATTGAATCTTGATTTAGTTTTGAATTAGTATTTGATGTAGTTAAATGATCCATTGTTATTACGGTATTATAAATATGTTATGACAGTGTTATAAATACATTATAATCATGCTACAAGAACCATAGCAGCTCAAACTTAGTTTATGTGTTGTGAAATTAGGCTTTCTTATCTGCTTCAGAGAAATGAACACACGCCATGACGGCGGCCATATTGAAGAAATCTAGCCTGAGCCACGATGATGCTTGAGCAGCCTGCTGTTTATCATTATTCTCTTGTAAATTTATTAAACATGTACAAAATGAAACCCTGCCTGCACCAGATTTGACTGAAGCAGTTGAGCATTTTGATCTGGAGCGTCTGGTACTGAAGGTAAATCCATCCAAAGCAGCATTCACAGCAGCATCAGTCTGACAGTACAGAACACACAGATGTGAGGGTGTGACGCCGGCTTTTGTTTCTTACCCCGAGGGCAGCTGGATGGCAATGAAGATCCAGAGGAAGAGTCCAGGCAGAGCCATGGTGGGCAGACACAGAGAAACCATCACCACATCACCGTCTGCACCCTCCCGCTGCTCCTCCCCCGCTGCAGTCCGCCTCGTTCCCACTTTCGTTCGTCCTCGATGCCCGCCTCAACCGGGGAGAGTCGCCGGCCGCATCTGAGGAGCTAAACCTCCACCGACACTGCTTAAGATGGCGAAACAGAGCTTACAGTCTGTGTGTGTGTGTATCTCTGTCTTTGTCTGTGTGTGTGTGCAGACTTAATTGTAGTGAGGGAAGCAGGGAAGGATGGAGGGGGGTTGGTGAGAGTGCACGCTCCTCTAGCTTAGAGAGAATGTGCACACTCCTGCAGTCCTCGTGCACGCTCCTGTAACTTAGCAAAGACATGAACACTCCTGTCAGTCTCGTGCACGCTCCTGTAGCTTAGAGACAATGTGCATACTCTTGTTATCGAAGTGCATGCTCCGGCCGTCCTGGTGTCATCCTTATAAAGGTTTGAAGGTCATTCAATGAATGTGCACACCACTGTTATTGATGTGAATGCACCTACAGTCTTTGTGAACGCTCGTACCATCCTCGTATACAATGCTCACAAACTTGCTGTTCTCTAATTAGTAGTTTAAAGGCTAAATAATATGGTCCTCCTCACCGTGCTGTTCAAATTTATACATCATGAGACCAAGATGACATCTAAGAATTGATCAGACAGTACCTTTCCCCCGCAAGGCTTCAGGATATTCAAAGAGAAAAGGGTGCAACTGAAATACATAGAGACTGGAAGAGTCAAAAAAAAGTGGATGACTTTTAACCACTGATGACCACTTCGTTGTGAACAATGCCCTGTGGGAATGGATGATGAATGCCACCCAAATCTGATTCAATTTAAGGGAGGTTACATCAGTGCGGTCTGCATGCTAGAAGACTTCATGACACTCGACTCATGCTAGATGACACGTAATCTACACTAGCATTTATGCAAGATGAGGGACTACTGGGCCTCAGTGTGGTTCACTATTGAAAGACAATTCATGCTGAGCAGAACTGAAGGCCGTCAGCAATGTTGGAGACGTCAAGGAGAACAGTGTTGTCAATGCAGAACTGCTTAACACTTTGTGAATGGTACATTGACTCGCCCACTTGAATAACATCATTAATCATTATTGTGCCTTTAAAGAACAACATCTAGGGGTTCATTGTATCTTCATGGACGTCGATGCTCCAGCTCTGAAAGAATATCATTAGGGACTAGCTGCTGGAGACTGGGGAACCTCAAATGGTCGTAACTCTGTTATGCTATTTCTCAGCGGACAATAAGTCAACTTGTGCACAGCATTGTGAACAGCACCAGGATTTTGTTTGGTGGTTGGCTTTTGTTTCAATAAATCGAATGAGATGATGAAATTACTATTACAGAATTACACTTAAATTCCAAACACACACAAAAAAATATAATCGGTGGAATAATTTACATTTTCTTAGAAAGCCACATATGTGAAACTTCTTGTAAGTAGTGTGTGTTTGTTTTATCCTTTTATCCATCCTATCATGCTCCTGTACCTTAGCGAGAATGTGCACAATCCTATAGTCCTTAAACATGCTTATAGTCCTTGTGTAGACTATTGTTAGCCTTATGTATGTTTGTGTCATTTCTGCGCATGCTACTGTATCTTAGCAAGAATGTGGATGCTCCTGCAGTCCTAAAGCATGCTTTTAAAGTCCTTGAGCACATTCCTCTCATTCTTGTACATACTCCTGTGCATAAATGTACTTGCTTCTGACATCCTCATACATGCTCTTGTGCTCATCATCTTCAGCTCTGCTGAAATCCATTTTATAGGCAAAAAATGCAAATGTTGTCAAAATCTATTAAAACAACCATTAAGGACAAAAGTATTTGGACACAGTTTTAATGCACTGGGGCTCCACGTATATACCATATATAGGTCATTTGGGTACAGGTTTGTGTGTTTCTGAACCTTAATGTTCTTCAGAGAACCGACATGTGTTTCCACCAGTTTTGTAGTTGTCACATACCAACATGACAATAAAGTGTGTGGAGCAGTAGTCACCCTGCCTGTGAAATCACAGATCAAGTCATTATTGGGTGATTTTCTGTTTTATACACAAGTCATTGTACACAATTATTAGGAAATTTGACCTATATATCTTTAATACTGATTGAGTTCGGCCAAATAAAAATTTGCCAAATCAGGGGCGCCAAAAATACATTTTAAGCAAATTTTATTTAAAAACAAACAAATTTCAATACTGATCATGCCATACACCAATATTCTCCCATTTTCCAACTTATAAATGACAAATTTATGAAGAAATTAAGGTATTTATGAAATGATGGTAAGAAAGCATCCCAATTATACTGAAAGTCGATTGGTGTTTGCACATAAAGTAATATTAAAATGTTATATTACTATAACTTGTATTTTCCAGTGTAAAATCTCAACATAAAGTGAATAAAATTACAAAATTCACAATTTATTATGTTAGAAATAACACTTTTTTTTTTACTTTTTATCTGAACCATTTAAGTTGTATCTGAACATTTGGTGTGAAACAATTATTTGGTTTCATGGGCAAACATTTGATAAGATTTCATAACATCAGTATTTTGTTTGTGTTACCGTCATAACAGAACACTACAACTTCATGAGCAAAGCATCCTGACAATTGTAGAGCAGGGCATTGATGTAGTGAGATGTCAGAAAGCTTGACATGCTGCGTATGTGAACCTGAGTTCTTTTATTATTTTTTCCATTTATTAAAGTTGCACTATACCGACAGCCTGCTTTAGTTTCATTAATGGGTGCAACACCCTGACAGCAGGGCAAGCGCGTGACGTCCAGGTGAATTATGTAGTGGTAGAGCAGAGCACCAAAAAGCATCTTTCCAGCTGCATGTGTCCAACAGTTTTCCCCTCTCAGTGATCCAGCTCTTGAGAAGAGTGTTAATAAAAATGTTCCAGTTATAGGAGACTCTCAGGTCCAGCATGGGTATATAGCAGCCCCCATAAAGAAACAATCCACTATAGCTACCTGTATTCCAGAGGCCTGGGTGCCTGACAAATTTAAAGCAAATTTATAAGTGCTGGCTAATGCTAATCGTACATTCTCAAAGACTGTTATTCATGTGAAGTCTAATTATTGGCCTCTGACAGTCCGAGGTTACCAAGAGTAATGTTAAAGAGGTGTTTGAGTTAGCTAGGTTGATGTCTGAGGAACGACTCTGGGCCCATACCTATTCAGACCAGTGATGAAACCTACAGCAGATTGCTGAATTGGAATAATGTTCAAACAATGCTTTAAAAACATTATTCCTATTCTATATAACTGTAATGTAAAATATATGCAATTTATGCATACAAACATTTTATTACTCTTTCCTAATAGAGAAAAAGCCCAGAATTATTGTCCAAACTAACCTAAACTATCAAGAAAACTGATTATAATATACCACCCAAATGTACCCAGCATAATTTGGTATGTAGGTTTTGGAAGACATTTTCTAATTTAAAGATATGTGTGTTTGTTTGTTTTTTGTTTACTATTTCTGTTTAACTCTTATTAAATGTAAAAACAATTAAAATGTAAAAA
Organism: Hoplisoma paleatum; assembly: GCA_028565875.1. NCBI lineage: Eukaryota > Metazoa > Chordata > Actinopteri > Siluriformes > Callichthyidae > Hoplisoma > Hoplisoma paleatum. Next base: position 604,543 of record JAOTRQ010000012.1, on the reverse strand, counting down.
CATGCATCAGCACTTCTTGCTGTTTATGGTTAATAAATAATAATATGGGTAATAAAACATCATTCACCATAATAGTTGAAATTTAATAATAATATAATAACTTAATAACAGTAGTTTAACACTTTGAAATAACAATAATTTAAGACCAGTGGTTTACTGAGTTCTTTACCTAATTACATCACACAGCTATAGTGTACATTCATTAGATGGTCATTCGAGCACAGGAACAAGTATGGTGGAAAGTTGAAAAATGACTTAAATGCGTTAAATTACTTTTATTGGAAAATCTGTACATTACACACTTCTTCCATTTTAAAATACTGTATATTATGATATATTGTAATAGTTATATAAAGCCATATCACCCACCTTTATCAGCAAAAGTGATGAAGTACCACAGAACACAGTTCAACCAGAAGGGTGGCGCCGGGTTGAGGGAACTGCACATCCAATGCAGGTGAGAGAAGAGCCACAGAGAGCTTCTGATTGGTACTGAAGATGACCTAATGAGAACTAAAATAAAGGATGTGACAGTTTGACTATTCTGTGATTTTTAGGTTTTTAGGAACCTGTCAATTGAGCCGCGAGTGGTGGCGACGTCACTCACGCTGCGGCACACTGTCTCATTATCACAGACCTCATCAGCAAACCACCATCTCAAACCTTCAATGTTAGAGAGCCTGTGGCATATGAAGAGAAGGGACAATCTTTTTTCTTCTTTTGAGCAGAATAGTCAACATGAGCTCTGAATTCTATTGTAGAATATATGAGATGAATAGACTTGGGATTAATTGGAATGTCGAGTGCAGGGAGTCTTTTAGTGCTTTAAATACAATCTGAATCATATTCATATACTCTGTCGATGTCGAGCTCTGTGAGAACGCTTTCTTCAGGAGTCTGGAAGCTGTTCCTGCTGTAATGTATATGCATTTAAACCAGAAGAGTGTGAGCTATTAATCTCAAGGTCTGGATTATAATGGTGTTCATGGACGTGGATCTGTAACCAGAAACTGGAGTTCCTCCACAGGAAACGGGTTGATGAACAGAAGCATGGGCGTGGCTCAATCTCAGACTTACATTTCTCCCAATTCAGAAAAAAAATTACACAATCCCCTCAGTTAGTACTCTCCCCCCATGACTAGTAATTCTTTCACCACAAAAAGGCCAAGGTCTAGCACATGCCTCTTCCGACACTTGTGCAGCCAATCACTGCTTTTTTTCGAGCTGCCACTGATGCATCATCACTGGATATGATACATAAGCTAACAGATGCCTTGGGCTGATCAAAATGATCTCAAGCTTGATTTAGAGATAGATCACCATCTACCCACCCAGAGAGAGTTGTACTCCGGACTCCAGCTACTAATACAGGCAGCATGATCCAGATTCAAACTCACGATCTTCTGGTCATAGTGACAGCGCTTTAATCTGCTGGAGCACTTGGAGTCCCATGCTGTGTTGTTTTTTATTCATATCATTCTTTTTGAACTTCAGTCAGTCATGTCTATTTTTCTAAAACATCTGAATTTCTTCTCTGGATTTCTGTGTGTATACGAGCACACGCTGGAGGAGAGAAACTCCAGCCACTTCCTGCAAAACAACAGAGGATCCTGTCAAATCAGAATTTCAGATAGAAAACAGTGATACAGTTTCTTATGACTTAAGAGTCAAAGCTTTGGAGGACAGGTCCTCGTCCATGTCATGTTTCATCGGTGTTCTATTAGACATTGTACTCTATACCTCAGGTGGTGAGGAGGTCAGACATGCACCAAGACCCTGAAAAGACAGAGAAAGAAAATGAACAGAAAAAGGAAAGAAGTGAAAGAAGAACGCTTAGACTGTCACATCATATGCTACAGGATTGAAAATATGTTGGCACCCTGTGTTTCATGTACACACAAAGCAATTGATTGTTCATCTTTGTCTAGACTTAACTACAGTGATATTTTAGGCTGTGTCTGTGGGAGTGTTGTACCCACAGTGAGAGGAGCATTTGTGATCATGGGCATCCCAAATCCTTTTGAATCACAGGTTAGAAATGAACAAAAAACTCTAAAGACGAGGAAATAAAACTTGATTGCACATGGATGGAAAATAAAACTAGTGTCAGCAATCTTATTCAAGGGAGTCTCGAGACATATTAATACCTTTGGTCTTATTGTCGTATTTATGAATATAATTTTATAATATCCACCAGTGTATTGATCCATGTGCAGTGAATTTATATAACACACAGTGCTATTGGTCTAAATGGGTCAGTGGAGAAGAATCAAAAGTTAAAGATCCTTCACAAACCCTGATGATGGTGTGATAGCCTGTCCAAGTTTTTTGTAGGACCAACATCTCTACCATGGGGGAAATAAAAGTTCTGTCTCTATTCTCTTCCCAAAATATAAATTTACCTCCCAGCACCCCAACGATACCCATAACGGGTTGTGTCTAAAAGCAGAGGAACGGGATGCGTGACTTTTTCCTGGCTTTGACTCAACACACCTGCGATCTGATTGGCTAATAATATACCCCTCACCTATTCTGGCTGACCCATGATTGATGGAAGAGCCTAAATGGTTCTCATTTCAAACTTGCATCTGTTTACTGTCGAGATGCTCTTAACTATCAGTTTCAATAGACAGAGTCGGATCAATGGAACGCCCAATCTTGCCCCAGAAATTCATCGACAGGGTGGAAGAGCAATGGGGTGTGTGCATGAGAGAGACATGCAGACTCTTTATCTTCATGTTTTCATCCTCTGAGAAACTCAGAACCAGAACAGAACAGTGAGTGGAAATATGTGAGCGTATTTATTTAGTCCTGGGGTCACCAACGTGGTGGTCGCCGAAAGGACCTCATGAGTCGCTCGCGGGCCTGTTCTAAAAATTTCTGCATATTTTGCATATTGATATTTATTTGTTTCCTACCTTGTAAAATTATTGTTGAAAATGATTGTGAGAAATCATTGACATGATCAGCATCTTCACATATATGAATATCATCATTATTAATAGTAACATGTCATTAAAGGTTATAAATTCGTATATTAGTTGGTACCCAAAAAGTAGCTCTCAGTTTCAAAAAGTTTGGTGACCCCTGCTGTTGATCGAAGTCAATTAAATGACCAATCATCGTGCAGAATCAGTCCGGGACCGGGAACAAAATTGTGGCATTTATCTAATGACCGCGAAACGTTCCATGCAGTCCCGTTGATGTGAATAGACGCTCAGCTATTACAGGCCAACGCATCGACGCTACTGGAATGAGAAGTGAACAAAACGAATCAGTTGATTCGTGATAAGCAGATGATTCAGAACCAACTCGCCGTACAGACGAACACGTTCGAACACATTTGTAGTCGATGAAATGTTTACACATCTGTACATATTTGGCATTGGAATATTTGACATTCCCTTGCAGTCCGTTACAGAAACCGCCACTGACATAAGAAAGGGAAAGAAAAAAGAACTCGGGAAAGAATCTTTTGTAGCCTTTTTGGATCCTGTAACTCAAAATAAACAGACATAACATAATGGAATTGTTTACAATGCTTCGTGAATGAAGGCAGTCCAGAATCGCTTGCCCAGACTGGTTTTAGCTCTTAAATGTGAAACTATTCTTGCTATGATCCTGTTAAGTGGTCGTTTTGTTTTAAAATATGTCAAATAATGGTTATAAAAGGGTGTTTTTTATGCTGGTCATGCTGTTTTTTTTTTGCTTTGTACATAAGACACATTTACAGTAAACAGTACAAAATGAAAACAGCCTGGTCACTAAATAGCAGCTGTTAGCTACAAATGTTATAGTGAAGGCTGTAAAATTATCTTACAAAATGTAGTATTCATTTAAATTAGTTTCCTAACACAGATGATTTTTAAAGTTTGACGAGTGTCTTTAAATACGTTTTGTGTTTATTTATTTTATACCGTATCGGCCCGAGTATAAGCGGCACTTTTTTCCAAAATTTCCAACATAATAAACTGCCGTGCTGCTTATTTGTGCGACCGATAAATGTTCAGTTGTAACAGAAACTTCAAATCTAGCTGCACATTTATAACACAA
>JAOTRQ010000012.1:585847-597198 GCA_028565875.1 Hoplisoma paleatum | reverse complement strand
GTACACAAATGAACGTGGTTTTGACTGGATCAGTGATGTCATGATGAAACTCACCAACACACCATCGACTGCACTGCCATCCAATTAAAAAAACATAACAATAATAATAATAATAAACTACCAGTGTATACAATACCAAAGTTCTTTATATTACAAAAATATTTAGGTAAATAATGTAGAGGCTGTTAGGGCTAAAAGTAAAAGGACACCCCTCTTAATAATTGAGTTAAAGAGTTCAGCAGCACAATAAAATGTTTGAGGTTTTATTGAATAAATAAGTAGTCATTTAGTTATATCTGTTTCCACTATTCCGTCCTGGTAAGGGTGACGGAGAAAATACTCACAGATTCAAGGAGAACATGCAAATTCAATACAGAAAGGACACCAACCGATCCAATTGGGAAATGAACCCACAATCTTCTTGTTGTGAGCTACCCACCAAGTCTCCCTAAATAAAGGTTCTTTTAGATCAGAGATACTTTTAGGGAAGACCTTTTTTGATCATAATTAAGACTTTGGGAAATAATTGAACTAGAGGCCGTCTTGATGAACATCAGTGTCTGACTCCAGACACCAACACGTTGAGAAAGCCAGCCTGGGTGTCCATATTATTGCCATGGTGTAGATTTTGAGACACGATTACTTAAGCTGAAAATTGAAAATGTGTTTATAGGTCATTTTACAAATGACCTCATATACAAATAAAATTGTCTTGCATATGTTCATATTTTAATCAGTTTGTGCTCAGCATGTTATCATGTTTGCAATATTTTAATAAGCATATTTAGTTCAGATATGATTGCTGCCTTAGTTCTAGTTACTAGTGATTTTGTAATTTCTGTTATTATACTTCTTTTATCTTGTATCTTTCATTTCTGTATTGAGCTACATTGTAATGTACACACCTAAATGTATGTAGCTAATAAAACTTCATACAGCCTTTCAAATCTAATTCGTTTTTGATTAACACCCATAATGATGACGTAATTATGTCTGTTTTCCAGTGCTGCTACACCAGCATCCACGGGTACTAGATTAGAAACATAACTGCTAGGATTTTCTCTGTCAGAAATAAGAGTGTATTGTTTATGGACACCTTTGTACAGTTCATCAAATTTACTAGTGCAGCATTAATTAAAAATAAAGAAATCAGACAGTCCTTGTACTGTTGTTTATTATAGACCAGAATGAAAACACACCTGCTGATCATGAGTGAGTGTGTAGGTTTGTTTTCCTCATCATCAGTTCTCACCAAGTCACCAGATAAAAATAAAATAAATCGTTCCTGAACTAGCAGCATCATTTCAATGTCTGATTCTGATCAAAATGAAATCATGGAACAGTTAATGAGCACGATGGCATGAAAAAAACAGCAATTAGATTCATATACCAAAATAAAAAATAATTACTATTGTTTTGAGATTTAACATAAAAGTTGTGATGTCACCCATTTCACACCAGATCTGCAGCACGGGGCTGGATGTATGTGGACATCCCTCCTGATTACCAAGTTCAGACAATTCACTCATACATCTTGATAATAGTTTATAAAAATGATTGACAGAAAAGCTATTTTATACCGGTAAGATTTGTTAAAAATCTAAATCATAGGTTAATCCTGTTTACATCTTCAGCATTTAGCAGACACCTTTATCCAAAATGACTTACAATTACAAAAGTTAAGGACCTTGCTCAGGGACCCAATAGTGGCAACTTGGTGGTTGTGGGGCTCGATCCGGTGCCCTGCTGATTACTAGCCTATTACCTTAACCACTAAGACATCACTGTACTGTTTATCCAGCGTTAATTCCTGATCTCACAGATGAATGGATAATCCTACAGATGAAATTCACTGTCGTGGAAAGCAGAAAGAAGTATGTGAAACCCACATCTATTCGACTATATAGTGTGTGTCTGTGTGTGTGTGTGTACTGTAAACTGCCGTTAAAATCTGCATTAGTCTCCCAATTTATTCAAATCCAAATTCCAAATAAAACTAAATTAAAGGTTAGAGGGGATCCCTCGTAAACGCTTATAAGTGCTACTGCACAGAGTTGATAAATAAAGGGCTCGATTTCCAAACCCAAAATGAAACGAACTGTGAAACTGATTTTGAATCACGTTGATATTGATCTTGACACAACTACATGTTAGAAGAGTGTATTTAATTGCAAGATTCATTCTAACACTACTATGAATTAATCAATCAAAACCTAGAAGTATTTATTTCACAACTACTTTTACATTATTTACCATTCGAAGTAGTTTATTGTTCTTCGGTTGGTCCTGCTTAGCCTCAAAATGTAGTGTTTGTATCTCTTTTAACATACAACCACTCCAATGATGGGTGGACATGCTTCTGACTTGGAAAAACTCAATTGGGGGGTTGGGGAAGTGAGAATGAGAATCTTGAGCCAGGCCTTATATCCGAGTCACTGGATTAAACCAGAAAGGCAGCTCCAGTGTGAAACGAGGCGTTATAAATAGATCGTCAGACTTTCAAAGAAATAAAACGATATGCAGATGGTAAAATCAGGTTTCGTGTCTGTAATGATGTCTATGATAAGAATAGTGTCCACGCCGTGTCATAAAAACGTCCGTACAGAGCAAACGCACGCAAAACCAAACTGTACAAACGTGTGTGTGAGAGTCTTCGTTACGTAAAAAAATGTTCATGAGAACCGTGCTCTAACCCTCCCATCCAGTCAGTCCAGCTACCATATTTATACTATTGGTACAATCGGTATGATCTAACACAGCTTTTAATACCTCACACACACTAAAAACGAATCTTGAGAACTTTTGTTCGTTTTTAGACAAAATAATAACACTTAAAAAACGTAACAGATAATAAGAGCACACGCCTGCCGTTACGAGGCATTTCAAGGCAGGAGACCTTGTTTTTCTCTCCCTCTCTCTCACACACACACATACATACACACACTCAAATATAGATACAGCGCTGGAAAAAAAAAACACAAAAACATCCCGGCGTGAGGGAGTGTTAGCTTAGTTGAGCTCATCAGTCCGTGATGATCAGGATCTTCATCCTGGTCTTTAGGGTTTACCTGCTGGTATCCATGGGATCCTCCTTATGATTCTCACACTGCTCCATCACCTGCCTGCAACCGTGAGAGGCAAAAATATAAAGGACGTTCATCAGACATTCCAAACTGAAATCAGGATTCGGATTGGTCATGGACCAGGTGTGTGTTGCTGTACCGGGCCATATCCTTGGTCTCCTGATGAGCCGAATCCAGTTGGAGAACCTTCTCCAGCAGGGGAATCCCACCTTCCTTTACTAATAATGAACAGTATTTATTTGCTATGGAGAGAACAGAGAAATCAAATCAGCTCCAGCAAAGCAACACATGTCTATAATTAGTAGTTATTAGTGCGCTCAAACTATTGTTATCTGTTAGTAATCGTCCAGGCCGGTCATAAAAATTGTTAGGAGAGGGCCACCTGGTGTCCTGCCACGCCCGATTTCATACAGAGAACTTATGCTTAAATGAAAGCTTGGAAACAGGTACAGACTCCTATATGAAAAAAAATAACTGCAGCTAATCTATACAGCTTATGGATTAATTGATGACACCCCGACATAGATGCCGAATTTGTGTACACGCACAACTGAGCATGCCCATTTTCCGGCCCAACTCCAATTTTTAGCTCCCATTCCCAAGTTCGAGATGTCGACTCCGTTCCAATTCAAAATTGTCATGCCCAGTGATGACACTCAGATATGTGTGCAGAAATTACGTACACGTCCGTGCAATCAAACTGGCATTTTCTTTAGGAAGTCCACATAAAAAACATAGACATTAGTTGGCGAGTCACGCCAAATGCTTAACATGGCACAGCAGGATGTTTCACTTACATATCACTGCTGAGATTCTAAACTATAACCTAGTAGGCATTGGTTCTGTACACATACGGCGGTGCCAAGCATAATGCACGAGTGGAAAACCCTCCAGATGTATAGTACAATTCTAATTCTTTCTGTGCATATCCCAACTTGTATGGAAGATGGGGTCCGAGCGCAGAGCCAACCATCACACAGTGTCCCTAGATGTTTAAGAGTCTTGCTCAAGAACCCAATAGTAACTGTTAAGCAGAGCCTGGATTTGAACCCCCTATGTCCTAAATGATAGTCCAAAGCTCTCCCCACTAGGCTTCCACCGTCCCATCTTAATTGAGCCTACTTAAGACAGCTGTGTTCATTCGTGTGTGAGTTTGTACTTACGATACACTGAGACCAGGTTAAAAAGGGCCCAGGTGGCCCAGTGTTGGCTGACTGGAGATGTGCTCTGAGGAAGGAGCCGCAGAATAGGCTCGAATGATCTAAGACAGATGGGATCAGAGCTTTAAACTTTTTAATTTATTTCCACATAAAACACACACACACACAAAAATCAAGTTAACATATTTGTGGATAGAACCGGTGACCAGGAGGTCAGTTATCAGCACCTACACGTGTTTTAAAAATAAACTAAGCCGATGCTGGTATGTTCTCTAAAAGTCCAGCACGTAATGAATCCTGGGATAGTTGAGGCTGTGTATCATTCGTTTTTGTTACCGTATATAAAGCACGTCTCTGAAATGAGACGCAGCCTTGTTACACCTTTGTGACATAACCTCCCTTCATATGAGCCCTTCAAAAGATGCAGTCCCTGAATTAGGACCGAGCTAATTAGCTTGCTGTTAGCTTTAATTAGCTTTTCTATAGTGGTTACGGGAGTAGAAGCCACAAAAAATAAAACTCCATTTTGAATCGATTCAAACAATTCGGGACTAAAAGAAATTTTTTTAAAAAAAATCAATTTTTTGTAATCCACAGAACCAATGACAGTAAAAGCCTCAAAATAAAAGAACGTTGACAATTTAAATTGTTTTAAAACCCACACACACAAAAAAAAACACTGAGCTCAGTACGTTTAAAATCCATTTTAGTTTTGGGAAACACCACCATGACTTCAACCAACCTGAACAGCTTTAAAATAATCTGGAATGTCTTTCATGACTTTTATGACTACCTGTAGTTGATGTTGCGTTGAGACTTCACGTCCCAGCTCTGGATGGCATCCCACATGCTTTTCATCACCACCTCCCTTTTCGGGTCCTCCACGGTCCACACCTCTGGCCCGTCAAACATGATGTGGGACAAAACCCCGCAGGCATTGTAGGACACCTCGATCCCGTCCGCCTTGCTCTCCAGCAGGTTGCTGATTGAAGAAGGAGAAATGGTGGCGGTTTATGTAGTTATTGATTCGGGGACTTTCATACATTATAGTCGGCGCTGTTACACTGGCACACCTGAATACTGTGACGAACTGGCTGGTGAGCAGCTGAGGTCGGAGCTCCTTGACTTCGGCAACGTTTCCCAGCAAGCCCAGCATGTTCCGATGCAGCTCCTGTTTGTCTGGAAATTTCTGCGAATGAAGGATAGAATGAAAAGAGCTTTAAAAAAGTCTTCTATTTATTAGATCAAGAATTTTATGTAATCAAAGAAAGAGCAAGGCAGGTCAATACGTTTTTTGGAGAGACTCCTATGTGTTTAAAATATGGGTGCACCAACCCCTCACTCTCTCACCTTTAAGCACTCCAAAAAGAGGTCCATCCCTTTACAGCTAAGAAACATCTGGCAGTTATCCGGCGTTTCGTCTGTGATGTTCCACAACGCGCTCCATGAGAACTCCATCACCTGATCACACTATAAAACACGACACGCAGTCATCAGCCAATGAAAAACAAAGCCATACAGGCATGCGCTTGAATTTGGGTCAAAACTCACCATTCTGTCCTGCAGCTTCTTCTGGATCAGATTTAACATGGTCTGTGGAATACAAACACAGAATTTCAGGTGAATCACAGGAAGTGAATGTAATTAACCTGATATTATTAACTGACACTGTCAGTGATTTATTTCTGTTGTGTTTATACCAATCTGACTACAATATTCCAGAGTCAAAAGTGGACCAGCCATGACCTGGTGGTTGGTGAACTAGGCTTGTAATGTGATGGATTCAGAGAGTCAACAGGTCACAAGTGAAATGCCCCTGAGCAGGGCAACGACCCTTTAGCTGCTCTGCGGGCACCAGTGGTGGCTAAGGCTACTCACCGTACCGGGCACATGTGCTCACTGCTCACTTAGTGTGTAAATGTGTTTCATTGCACAGATTGTGTTAAATGCGAAGGATTTATTCCTAAGTGGAGAAAAAGTATTATAGATTCGAAAAGCTTAATGTAAAATAAAGGACAGTTAATATACCAAAAAAACTACCACGGAGTAACAGTAACTTAACATTTCGCTCACGTTACCACTGCTTACAATTGCACTGTACTGCACACATTTAGCAGTCACAGTTTTACTTCAACAAGCATGTTTCAAATTAAGCAAGTTCAAGTTCAGGTGTCCACATTCAAATTAAATTATGGTGAATCATAGAGGTTATATGAGCGGACCTTTACGAAGCCCATCTTGCCGACGGCCTCTTTGTGGTCGTTGTCCACCTGGCAGACGAGAGCATTGCAGAGGTGGACAGCGATGCGCTGGATAGACTCGTCCTGATTTGGAGGCTCCAGGATCTTCAGCAGGAGCCGGTTGACACGGTGATACTGAAACTCCAGCTCTTCGGGAATACTAAAATTACACAGAGTCAAGCAGCAGTTCCTCTGAACCTGTGAGGGGAAAAAAAGAAGGTAAGTACCTAAATACACCACAGAAATTCACGCAAGTGTTCTCACACACACTCTAAGCCTTTGCAGTTATCAAAAGCTCTTCCCTCCGCCCACAGCAGGGGTCGCTACAGCAGCAAAAAGATGAATCAAGACTAGTCATGGCAAAGTGTCTCTGTTGAGGAGTTTCAGCGCTCTGTAGGCTACAGTGCCACCAGGGCAACCCAATAAACAACATTATTCTAGTGTTGTGGACTCACCGTGACCTCCTGGTACGGCTCCATGCCGTTGAGGACGACCTCGATGACCTGCCTGCGTAGCCTAACGCTCTGATCAGATCGGTACTCTGTGTTGGTCAGATAGAAGAGGGCGGCGCTGCCCGTTACCTGGATGCTCTTGTCATATTTGTGACACTTCAGAGCTGCTATCACCAACTAAGAAAGAATATTAGGACAGAAAAAGGTTTCATAAATCAAGCATGTATGTTTAAAATCTGCAATCAGGCTAAAAAGCAACACACATTAGCATGCAGACTAATACCCCTCTGCACCAGTTGTAACATCTATTTTAGGTGAAGGGTGATGCTAATGTTTCCTCTCGTTTTAGGAAACAAAGATGCTGTAAATCCGTACCTGCAGTGCCCGAAGTAGCTGGCTGCAGTGCTGTATCCGGGCGATATCGAACAGCTGATTGATGGCTCGATGTGCCAGTTCAGGACGAAACTCTGTGTAAGCCTCGATAGCGTTCAGCACCTGATCTTCGTTCTTGGAGCCTGTCACCTGAGTGCAATACACAAGCTTGATCTAAACGTAAAACCTAAAGTTGAAATCTAAACTATTCCTAATAATGCCTTGTTAATTGTAAAAGTGCTTTGTGTCAAAGTGTTTCTTTTTCTCGTTTAACGATGCACTTGTCAGAAGTGAGATTTACCTTGTAAGCGGGGATGTGTGTGACGTTACATAGTGTGGTATTATACAGGCCCAAAAACTGCAGAGGCCTCTTCAGGTCCTGAAAGGGATAGATACTGCTCTTACATGGCTCAATGCTGCAACAAGGACAGAGTGAGAGAGAACAAGAGAGAGAATATAAATGGGACTATCTGACACTGCAGCTATAAAATACTTTAGTAATCAAGTATTCCACTTAAAATTCCTTTGATTAATCGAGTTATCAGATAATACACAGATAAAAACAGGAAAGAACATTTGAATGGATACTGCATGAACAATGTGAGCTTTAAACCAATATATTCACACACACACACTAAGCCTTTGCAGTTATCAAAAGCTCTTCCCTCGGCCCACAGCAGGGGTCGCTACAGCAGCAAAAACAATGAATCAAGACTAGTCATGTCGAGACAAAGTACGTCTGTTGAGGAGTTTCAGCGCTCTGTAGGCTACAGTGCAACCAGGGAAACCCAATAAACAACATTATTCTAGTGTTGTGGACTAACCGTGACCTCCTGGTTTGGAAGAATAAAGAAACAATGAAGTAAACTGAACCTTAAATCTAACATTTAACTTTAAAGACATACTTATCCATCATAATAAACTGAAACCCTGCGCCGGAGAGAGTGTTATATTAATAAGATACATTAACTTTAAACACTCTGATTTCTGCTACGTTCATTTTCTTGGGTGTGATGTGCCGTTATGGTGTTGCAATGAATACACGAGTGTTGTTTTTGGTGTTAAGTTTGAAATGCTCACACACTTTTTCTGTTTTCGTTAAGGCATTTATCTTCTTTAGACGTTATTATTTTTCCTCGCCTCATCCATCATACCACTACTAAAACATAACATTATAAACAACAACTCCAATAACTCAAGGAATTGTTTCACCCCTTGACACATCATTATAGTACTAAACAGAAAAACTTCAGCCAGCAAATATCGTCCTTAATCCTTTAATGGTCAGCTCAAGCTGTAATATATTTTTACTGTACTATATTAAATAATAAAACATTATTTTTTTGTCGAACAAAGGGCAACATGGTGTGTAGCACCTCCACCTCACAGCACTCCCAGATGGGGTGGCTTGGGTCCTTTCTGTGCAAAGTTGGCATGGCCGAGTGGGTCTCATCTGAATGCTGTAGTTTCCTCCCACAGTCCAAAAAACATGCCACCAGGTAAATTGTAACCGCTGAATTGCTCAGTACGTACCTATCCAATAAAATGCATAAACCAGTGCACTGTAGTGTCGGTTCCAAGCCCGGATAAATAAGAGTTGTGTCAGGAAGAGAATTCTGTGTAAAAACTGTATTAGTGGTGTGGACCATGAACCACTGGGAACCAATGATGAGAGACCAAAATAGTGCACCACTAAGGGATAGTCAGCAATTCGCTGTCACATCATATCAATCAAAAAATAAAAAAGCGCAAACATATGAAAATGACCTAAACATAATTTGCTATTCTGTCTAATAATGTTGATATAAGCATAGAAACAAAATCTGATAGGATCCCTGCGCTTTACAATGACCCGAAACCCTATTGGTGTTTTTAAAAGTCGTACCTCGGACGCCCCAAGGCCTCCTCGATGGCTGGAACAGTGCAGTTATCTAGCATGATATGGCCTGAGATGTCCAGTGAGATGAGATTCCCTAAACTCTGAACAACACTCGTCAAGCTCTTCCTCGTCATCTTAAACTTTGAGGAGCGTTGGTTCTCGCGGGAGATGTCCAAATGCCTGGGAATAGAAATTAATCAGGACCCAAATACATCAACCAAAAAAAAGTGTTGTGGTTGTGGCTGCAAGTTTGCAAGCCGTGTACCTTAAGCGGCTCAGACTGAGCACGGTGGCGAGGAGCTCCTCGTTTACGTCCACGTTGTAGAGCACGAGTGAGGTCAGCTGGTCCCTCCACTGTGTGAGGAAAGCTGGGCGTGGCAGGATGGAAGAAGACAAGTCCAGGGCTCGGATACACTCCAGAGGCTTCAACAGAGCCTCAACATCCATCTCGAGAGGCAGATCTCCCAAATTCAAGACGCAAAGCCGTCTGAAACCCTGGAAGGTGAACTTGGTGGTGTCGTAGTACTCGTCTTCGGTATCGTCGTCCTCATCCACGTCTGTAGACTTGCGGAAGATAAAAGGGCATCCATAGAGGCTGAGCGAGACGAGTGAGTGTCGGATGTTGCGTAGGGTTCGGAGACTTCTAGCAGTCAGGTTATTGCTCATTAAGTGAAGCTCGATGAGATCCTGAAGAAATACATATTTGTTGCCAGATCAATGAAAAATATTATGAAAGTAAAACTGAGCATCCAAATAATAGAGCTGACAAGTACCAAAACCCACCTTGCTCATGATGAATACAACCGAGTAAATATAGTGAAAATCTGCTTGTTATTAATATTATATCACACATTGTTTAAGTACCTGTTTCCCGATGGCGCGGAGGTCTCTATCGTGCACCACATCATCTTTGAGATGCAGTCGGCTCAGTCTGGTGCTCCGGGGGTCTCTGAAGAGTTGAAAGAACCCATCCTGGGGTTTGAAACCACTGTCTGTGTGCACCAGCTCCATATATCTGCATGTGAGAAAAATATATTTGCAGTCGCATCAATTTTACATCCCAGTTAATAATATAATACATGTTGAATAATAAGGGCTAATCAGTAAATTGTAAAGGTCAACATAAACCGGGTTATCTGTTGGATTAGCTAAATAACAAAGCAGACAGTAAATAAAAAATTAAACTATTACTAATAAACTAAATAAGGTAAGCTTTCAAAACCATGATAACTATGTGAATCAGGCCGCTCTTGTGTACATACACATTAACGAGTTTATCACAGATTTCGCTGGGTAAGAAGACATCCGGACGGAGGCGCAGTCTGTCCCTCTCGGCCGTGTAGCACATCGTTCTTTTAAGGTTCTTCAAACAGAACACTGTGCACAGGGACATAAGGCTCTCTGGGTCGTCCCCTGCTTTGGTTGCCATGGTGAAGCACCGTTCAGGTGACGGAAGAGAGGATACAGGAGTCAGGCCTCGGTCATCTGGAATGTGCAGCAGGCCAAGCCTAACAGAATAGTAACAAAGCATCACAAAGAGTAAGTGTGTAAAGGGTCTGCTGCAGTTATTTCTCTGTTATTAAAAGACATGAAAACATGTTATGCTCAAAAGTATGTAAAAAAAGGCTTCCTTTTATCCTCACTACATGCTCACAGGCTTAAACATGTTCATTATATAAACAAAAATAAAATGTGCGGCAACCAGTGGATTCCGGATATTTTAAACCTGTTACTTTATTGCTTCAAGAGAGTCTGTTTAATTCAAATAAATTAACTGCATTTTATAAGCTTGTTATATCATTTGCTTTTATCTGGTATTTTTGTCAATGTTGCGAAATTCACATCTTTTTATTGTATACCAACATTGTGAGCTTTTCTTTTTTTATTTCCTTTTAGAAACTTCATTCAGACACTTTAGATTCATTTCACAGATCAGTTTTGCTATCAAAATCTAAATAAAGTGGAACTTCGGTTAACGGCCACAATACACATAGGGACATATAGGGACATTGTAGCCTAGTGGAGGGACAGTGTAGCCTAGTGGGTAGAGCGTTGGGCTAGGAACACAAAGGTTGTGGGTTCAAAAGTGGCTCTGCTACACGGCCACTGTTGGGTCCTTGAGCAAGACCCTTAACCCTGTCTGCTCCAGGGGCGCCGTACTGCGG
>JAOTRQ010000012.1:549020-559302 GCA_028565875.1 Hoplisoma paleatum | reverse complement strand
ACATTAAGCGATCGCTACAATATATTACATAGATTGTCATTTTCTAATTTACACCAATGCAAGTGTGATTTAAAAAATAATACCGACAAAAAATATTAATGCAGCTCACTGGTAAGTGTCACAATAATGAGTTATTTTTTAGAACAGGCCCGTGGGCGACTCATGAGGTCTTTGCGGGCGACCTGGTGCCCGCGGGCAACACGTTGGTGACCCCTGCTTTAAAACATGATTTTATTTTTTTTGCAGCTACACCTTTTGTTCTCTTGCAACTTAATACTTAATATTATTTGTTCAATACTTGTACTGTAAATAATTTAATAGCTTTATCTTTGTTTATTTTATTTCTATTCTACTTCATTTTTTTGTTGATTCTGTTTTAGACTATTAAGTAATTTGTACTTTAGAATATCCCAAACACAGAGAAATTACAATAAGTGCAATATTTGGTATATTAGGATGAAAATTTACATTATTTTTTAAATTTCTAATTTAGTTGTATATTTTATTTCTGGTAATTTCTCTAAGGGTATCAATAAAGTCTTATTTTATTCTATCATATAATACAATTGAATGACAATAAATCTGAGTCTGAAAATTTTAAACTGTTGCTCCTCGGTAACGTTCGATGTTCTCCTCGTTTCTAGGGAAGAAGAACTCGCTGCTCCTGCAGAAGTTCCAGAAGGACCTGAACGCCGGCGTCTTCAATACCCAGGAGAACGAGCTGTTGAAGCAAATCATCCGGCAGGACCGCGAGATGGTGATGATGGTGGAGAGGAGGCAGTCGGTAACGGGGGCCAACTCGACCCCCATCTCCGGAAACTCCATCATTAACTCACCCGCTCAGCCTCCCTTTGCCAATAGCCAGTTCCAGCTCCAGCAGCATCAGCAATCCTCGCCCATGACGCCCATGACCTCCATGACCTACAGTACCTCGGCGTCCATCATCCCGGCTGCCCGCCTGGCTGGCAGCGTGGCTTTCTCCTCACCTGGAAACCCGGTCCTGCCTTTTCAGCAGCCGCTGCAACTACAGCAGCCGACCGCAGCCGGCGTCATGTCACCGTGCTCGTTCACGGCGGCTCGTACCTTTCAGTACGGCTCCCCGACGGCGTCGCAGCTGTCCCTCGTCCCTCAGCTGCAACAGCAAGCACAGCCGCAATCTCCAGCGCAGCCGCAGTCCTCTCCTCAGAGGAACGAGGCCAACAGCAGTCTGACCCGGGACGTCCGCCACCTATCCGCCTCACAGCCCTCGCTGCCCCACGAGACCTCGCTCGCCGTCCGGCACCCATCCTCCGGAGAGTCCCTGGCATCCATCCAGCCTCCGTCTGCTGTGGTTCCGCAGGTCCCGGTGTCCGCCCAACAGCAGCAGGGCGCCATCCGGGCCAACGTCCCACCCAGGGTGGCGCTCTTCCGCCAGATGTCGTCGGGCGCCCTGCCACCGGTCAGGCCGACCTCCTCCGGCATCCAGCACAGGGATCCGGTGGGGACGAGGCGGGAGTCGGGAACGTCGAGCACCTCAGCCACAGAAACTGAACAAGACAAGATGCGCTTCGCATCGAATTTATGATTTATTTCGGGCAGGGATCATTTATTTATTCGGGTTTGTTTTTTTAAAAGATGTTTTTTCCCTTCGTTTCTATGAAGACACGACGGACCGGAGTATTTTTTTTTCCCTCTGGAGATGAACGATGACGAGTCGAATCAAGTGGATCCCTGTACAGACTGCGCTTGTATTATATTCTATTTTAGACGCGTCGCCCTCGATTGTACATGATAAAATATATACCTGTAAATTGGATTAGAATATACGCCGGGGGAAAATAGTATCAATAAACATAAGTCTTCCTTTTCGTGTACATACGACGGACACGCTGGATTTGTTTTTGTGTCCGTTAGCAATCTAGCCGCGACTTTTTGAACCTCTGAGGTTTTTTTTTGCGCTCGGCGGCATTTTGGCATCACTGTGGAAAAGCTGGAAACCACGCCCACTCCAGAAGCACACTCATCCCAAATAGACAAACCAATAAACATCGAGGTCTGGACCCGAAATCTCGTCCCACATGTCCGTCATCACGTGTAGTGTTCAGACCGAGACAGTGTTATGTTTTGCCTGTCTGTCTGGAGGGCGTTCCCCCCCCCCCTTCCTCAGAGGACCGCTGCGGACATCGCCGATGGTCACCAATATGCAACGGACTGAGCTGTAACCACAAGCTACGTGTGTGTAAATATTGTGTAGAGTTAGAACCTGCTGTGTGTGGGTGATGTGTTGTCCGAAACGTCTTCATATATACA
The DNA here is from genome assembly GCA_028565875.1 of Hoplisoma paleatum. NCBI lineage: Eukaryota > Metazoa > Chordata > Actinopteri > Siluriformes > Callichthyidae > Hoplisoma > Hoplisoma paleatum. The sequence continues at coordinate 557,013 of JAOTRQ010000012.1, read as the reverse complement.
CGCACGCACGCACCCACGCACCCACGCACACACACACACACACACACACACCATCATTACAGACGAGTAAACCTTAATGCAAACGCTAATCCAGAAAAACAGTAATCCTGACCAAAAGTATGTGGACGCCGCTTTACTCAGTGAGCAAATCTATTTCAACAGTGGTTATATGCTTACACGTCTTTTAAAGCTCATGTAAATATATAGAAGAGCACCGCCTGGTGGGAGATTACTGACTTTGACAGATTTCTCACGGGAATAGTAAATAATCTGACGAACCTTATTTTTTTGAATGTTAATTAATAAATCGAGGTTCCTCTATAATTGAGAATAAAAGAAATTTACGAGATCCGTAACGCGCATGGAGTCAGATACCGTTGGACGTTCCTTGTGCGTTTGGCGTCCACTCTCACTCCAGTACTGTATTACCAGCAAATCTTAATATTTTAACCATGCATTAAAACGGCATAGCAAATTTAAATTATTTTGTTTATTTGGTACGAATTCCACTACAAATCTTTTGGAACCATGTCTAATTCAACACCACACAAATAAACACAATATCAGTGATCTTCTGGTGTCCATATACTTTTGCCCGGTGTATTTATAATCACAGTAGAATCTGCTGCAGGCTTTTATGCTGATGGTGCTCACAGATCGAGGAGGAACGATCAATAAAAGGACGAGGCTTTCTCTTCTAGGTACCCATTTCAGTCCTAAATGGCCCCGGTGTTAGAGGAGTGTCCATTAGTGAGGACAAACATTGCTGGAAAGGCACAGTCCTCGAACCCTGACCGTCCTCGCTCTAGTATTAACGCTCAGCTCAGGTTTGAGCCACGCAGGACATTTTATTATACAGTACAAACAATACACAAGTCCGGTCCTACTGTAGTTTACCACGTATAACAAAATCTAATCAAATGGGTGTAAGAGGGAAAAAGCTTCAGATCAGCTAATAATCCGGTCCAAGGTATTTGTACAACGCATAAGTCTGCAAAACCTTGTAAAGATATTAAAAATGATTATTGTTTAAAGCAAACAAAAATATCCAGAAGCTTTGCATTAAGGTTCGTGTGTGTGTGTGTTTGTGTGTGTGTGTCACTGACCCTTTGTTCTGTTCATTACTTAAATGATCACCTTAAGCGAGACTTTACTCTCATATCAGTGGAGTATTTAATTTAATATTCAAATGTAATTGCGCTCAAAGCATCAACAAAAATATTCGTGACCTTTTCATGTTTCAGCCAAAACAGTTTCTACCTGCTGAAGCGAATAAATAAATCGAGGGAGATTTTAAAAAGTGCACCAGCGCATTCATACAACACAGAGAGAACTCAATTAAAGGATAAATATATTTCTATGTTTACTTTAAATAATATGTTAAACCTCAATTTAACAGAGTTAATTAGTAGCGCACGTAATTTTAATTTTCACGTAATTGTAAAATTCAAATTGTAAAAAATAATTGTTCATGTTTTTTATTTTTCACTGGAAAATATGCAACAATGGAGCAGAAGCGCTAAACTTAAAAAAAAGGCAAAAACAAAAGCCAGTCTACTGAGAAAAAAAAAGCTTATAATTAATCGAAACAAGTACCACCTAGTGGACGATTACTGAACTGCTGATCCTGGACGATTCTCGTTGGAATTTTTTAAGTTGTTCCAGATTTTGTTGTTAATTCAAGGTTCCTCTCGAATCGTTTTAAAAAGGAATAAATATTTCTAAGTCATGAACAGAACGACTTTCGAATGCTTCAGAACCTCCGGTCACGCCGTCATGAACGCATGCGCCATTACGACTCTGTACTAGCTACTATTTTATATACGTCGGTGTTTAAATGTGTTGTGATGTTTATCCTTTTATTTATTATTACGATTATTTTTGTACTTTTCTGTTCTGTCTGCCTAGAAGTGATGTGTGTACGGATTAAGAGGCGTCGAATCTCTCACCCAAAAGACGTTATTTTATTGAGGAGTATTTGTGCCTAAACTATAGCCATATTTGACCCTTGATGTTTTGGTTTTCTTGGCCGGAGGGGTTTGTGGGGGCGTGAGGTGCGTGCTTGTGTATTCTCGTTTTTGATGACGGCCATATGCAAATGATTTAGATGGGGATGGTGAGGCGTGTTTGCTAGTTTTTGTTTTAAAAAATAATAATATTTAACGTACTACTCGTTAGATCATTGATTTAGTTTGTTTGCTAACATTCCGCTTTTCTTTTACATTTTCGTTTGTAGCCTGATTTGTTTTGTTTGGTCTGTAGGTCGTTCTGTCATATCGTTCATAGAACAATAACAAACGAAACAGCAATATTTAACTTTAACATTAAAAGCACTCATTTACTTTTCCTTCTTGTTTCTCCTGCTACGATATCGCTAGCAATACTTAGCCTCGAGCTAACCACTACTAACACGCACGCTCACACATTCAGGCTAGATCAAACCACGAAAACAAACCAGTTAAAACATTTAAACGATAATTTATCATCGTATTTCAGTTCCCTGTAACGTTTAGTCATAATGCTCGTGCCGTTAGCATTGTTAGCATGACTCGACTCTTCAGTTCTTAGCTTAGCTATGCTGCTCTGAGGAGAAAAAAATGCTCCTTCATTCACTCATGACTGGACATCCAGTAGTTCTGGTATTTTCTTATTATTATTTTATAATTATTATTTCTGTTGAGGTTGTAAATTATGAGCACTGTAACGAAAGGTGCGTCCCAAAACATAGTGGAGGGAGAGTGTCTACACAAATGGAACACCACCCTTTGTGGAAGTGATGGATTAACGCCCAAATATCCACCAGCTTTCGTTTCCCATCTACTAATAACTAATTTAATTAACGCTACTTTCATGTATACAAAGCAGCACTCGCCACTTGCTATTCCACAACGGCTGTTATTAACTGGTTGAAAATGCCGCCGTTATATAGGTTTAGCGGCGTAGGTTTAGTGCTTAGTGTCCCTCATTTTACACTTTTATTGTGTTTCAGAGACGCACTAAAACAAAGCTTGAAGTGATTAAATGTGCGATTTGGGACGCACCTCATGGCTCAGTTAGCATTGCTTCCTAGCATCGCTGCTCTGAGAAGAACATGTTCTCATTCAGACACAATTTAATCATGGTTCTACAAGACAATATTATAGCACTCATTGATTTTACTTATTCGTTTTATTTTGTTTATTTATACATACAGAGATCTGAGCTTTCTGGATTAGCTCGGTAAGCTCTGTTAGTGCCGTTGTTGTGCCGAAATCCGACTCCCTGGCAGAATCCTACTCCTTCTTTCCTATCAGAATTCTACTCCGCCATATCTCCCCTTCAGTTTCACCTGGACTAAAATGCATTTCAGGACACATACAACAGACCAAGATAAGCCAACAAAATAAACGAGAAATTTCATCCCAGAGATGATGGGGAGTAGAATTTCGGCAAGTGTTGTGCCGAATTCCGTCTCCCCCGGCACAATTCTATTCCTTTCGTGTGCACGTACGCAAGTAAAGCAAACTGGCCCTACATGTGACACTCGCGGATTTTACTTTTGTTTGTATTATTGATGTGCGTGCACGCAAAGGGAGTAGAAATCTTCCGGGGAGTCAGAATTCAGCACAACACCGTTACTATGACTTCATTCCTTCTTCAGCTTAGTTCGCTTCTCACTTCTGCTCTAAGGAGAAAATATATTTTACAGTTTTGGTCCCTGTGTCATGATACTGATAGACTGTGACTTGAGCAGTTCCCATATTTATCAATAATAAATCTTAAATCCATGAAATGTTCACGTCCTGGAGGTTTGAGAAGGTTCAAATGCAACCGACCGATTTTATGACGCAAGATTTTGCACTTCGTGACGAACTGGGACTCACACTGCGTGTTTCCAATAATGTACTGCACTTGCCTTTAAAAGAGAAGAAAAGTGCTTCCTGGGCTTTTTATTGTGTTTGGAAGATTCACATGAAATACAGATGTAAAAAAAAAAAAAATTGGGTCGGAAGCGCTTGAGAAACCAGCATGTCGTCGTCGTGTTCTCCTCCCGATTGTGTGTAAAAGTATAAATAAAAACCAAACAATAATAAATAATAATAAGGAGTTTAATAATAAAGTCGAGGTCTCCCGGATGGACGTCAGGTCGTCGCTCGTCTCCTCGTCTCGTCTCTGCATGTTGGAACTGAAGAGCTACAGAATCTCTACGCTGTCAGGTCCCTGCGATCGTCATCTTGTGATGACACGAATAAACGATAGATAACGAACAGGGTTCGATCTGGACACGTGTGTAGAGTTTCTTACGACTTTATGCAGACGAAAAAAATTATGTTCTTTATTTTTCTGTTTGTAAATAATCGAACCTTTAAAATCTAGAGGGAAAAAATAAAAGAAATCTCATTTACTGAACGACTCGGGTTTTCTTTGTTACGGCTAAATCATCAAGTGTGTGTGTGTGTGTGATTTGGTATCGCCTAATGAATCTACCCCACTTTGGTCAAGAAGTGGTAAAAGACTGCAAAAATTAGATAATCATTTAGTGAGTAAATTAATAGATAAGGCAATGAATGGATGAGTAAATGAATGAATTAATAAGTGAGGATGAGTGGATGAGAGTTTAATTGAATGAATCGACAGTAAACTGATGGATGAATGAATGAATGTATTATTGAGTGTAGAAATGAGTGAATAAAAAGGTGAGTGGATGAATAAATAATTAAATCAGTTGGTAAGTAAATGAGTAAATGAGGTGAGAGCAGCTAATACAGCTCCAGAGTCCTACAGTATAGAATTGGATTTACACCGGTGTATCCTCAGCTCACCGAACTGTCCTCGTTTAACACCTGACACTGATGCTAAGTATTAGGTGGATTAGCTGAAGCGGAACCCGGGACCTTCATCCCGCCGGCGCGCCGTTACCATCTGCTGCATCAGCGCCCAACGTTCCTCATTACCACTGATTAATGCAAAGGGTTAAATATTCATAAGCGTGCGTTCTCATGCACGGATCATGTGCCACGTTTATTTAATAGCCTCGTCACACTGCAACATGCTGAAATATTCAACGCCCGTCGTCTATGGTTACACTCCGGAACGCCAAGCGGTGTGATGATGCAGTGGTAATGAGACAAACATCAGACGTCTCTCGTTTCAATGCAGACCGCCGCATGAACCGTCGCGTGTTTATTCATGCTATAGGTAGTAGGTAGTACATGTCTTGTTCACTGGGGGCGCTAAAGTATGAATGTACTGTACATGTAGAAGAGCAAGTAAACACACACTAGCCGGGCGACCTTTTGTCAGTGATCAGGTAACTCATCAGTGATGGACGTAAATATCTGAGATGAAGTGAGGAAACTCGATTAGAAAACAAAGTCACCTTTACTGATGGAATTGAGTCTCTCTCTCTCTCTCTCACACACACACACACACACACACACACACACACACACACGCACTAATCTAATATAGAGACGGTCACCGAGACGTTGTCCTGATACCATCCACCCGCTTCTCCCCAAACAAACAATAACAGGACGAGGATTGTTTACATACAAACAACTAATACAACATGTGTATACAATTATTATCACTGTCACCACAATTATTACTATTTTACTATTTTACATTATTTTATATTTATGTATAATTACATTTTATAACATTAATATATTAATAGTTTTACTATTGTCTACATTTCTATTCGTTCTCTTTTCTATTCTCTATTCTATAAGTTCTATTATAGATATTTATTTTTCTTTATTAATAATCTTTATATTTAAGTGGTTATTATGATTACCTTTATTTCCTCTATTATAATTATACTTAATTTTTTTATGTTCCATTAATTTGGAACATTTTCATCAGTTGTTAAGCATTTTATTATCCTATTTCAATTTATGATTGATAATATATTTATAATAATTAATAATTATTATTACTCTATCTTTAAATAAACATGATTATAATATGATTATTATAAATTTGTAATATTTACACTGTCGATATATATTTAGTTATTTATTTTCTGCATTATCATTTTTTTATTAATTTAAATTAGTGTTGTTATTGGTTATTAATAATTATTATAAATGTTATCTTATTATAATCATTATTTATTGTTCAGCTGGGGAGTGATGCAGCCTGCAGGAAGGAATAATAGAAATATAGCGAGAAAAAATACTTGAAGAGCGACTTTTATTATTATTATTATTATTATTTATTCTGCTTGTACCTCAGTCAGATCAGGAGCTCATATGTAGTGTAATGAAATCAAATTGCAGATTTTATATTCAGCAGAATAAAACATTAATAGTTGGAATGTTTAGACGTCATCATCTTGTGTACTTTATAGGGCAGCCGTAGCCTGGTGGCTTGGAGAACTGGGCCTGTGACCGGTTGCCGGTTGGAGGTAAGAAAATGTTCTAAATACTAAATCTGTATCACAAAGTAATTCACGCTTACGTTTCCTTCAGCCTGTTAAGCTGCTTATAATCTTCATTAGTAAGATGTACCCATGCTGCCATGCACACTCGTAAAGGTTAATGAATGCCATCTCTGCCCTGGCGCTGTCGCCCGGGAGAACCGAACACGACGCGGCAGGAACCAAAAATTGTTCCCGACCCAAAAATAAACCCGGCGGAGCTTGTGTCGGGCCGAACTGCAATAAAGCACATTCTCTCCGGACGCTGGAGATCTATTCCTGTCCACCGGGCGCATTTCCAGTAACAGTGTGTGTGTGTGTGTGTGTAAGAAATATGAGCTGCTGTTTGGGTTGTTTGTTTGTGTGCTGTACAAGCACTTCTGATCACGACCGTGTTCCTATTTCCTCAGACTCATCACAGCAAAACATCTTCTATTACATTAAGAAATGTGACCAACAGTTTGGGGAAGGCCCTCCCTTGTGGTCCTTCAACTTGTCGTGGTTGTTCTGGATGTCCACGCAAATAATCAAATTTCTTCTATTCACCTGCTTATTCATCTCAGAGAGACAGCAATGCACTGCTGTTTGTTATTCCCCATCTGTGCCGTGCCTCGATCAGCCAGCAGAGGTCACAATTACAGCAGTAATAAGGAATCCATCCGGCCACCCAACTTTCAGACACAGGACACGGTGGTTTGTGCAAACACCCAGCCAGGTGAAATCAAAACTATGATTCATATTCATTCTAATTTCTAAACCGGGAGGTGACCAAAATTATGTAGACGCTCTTTCTAATTATAGTTTTCTTGTTTCTGTTGCCTGTGTGTCGAACCCATTTCCTGCCAATTCACAACCACGTGTCCATGTTGCTCATGTACGTCTACATTAAAACACAAGTAATCTTATACACGCAATGAGACTCCTAACAGTAGCTGCGTCCTTCTAAACCCCGCCCCCACCCCCAATCTGACTTCAGTGATGAATTACAGTACCGCGGCGGCATTCGCGTCACCACACCGCCTCTCTGGTACGGGTTCGAATTGATTTCAGAGCCGAAATGGCCTTTGTGTTGTCACGCTCCACAGATCCGGAACTCAATAAACGAGGTTCTGTCATAATGAGACTTTTAATTAGAAATTTCCTCAAATTATTCACTCGGCACTAAGAGCTGCATACGATGCAAGAAAAGTGCACAAGAACGAATCTTCCACCAGGTCCCGGTTTTGTCTTTTTATATGTTTATATAATCGCAAGAATTCATTTAAAAATGAATTATAATGTAAAGCTGAAAGCAGCTCATAGCAGCCGGAGTCTCTTCTTTATTTAATGAAAGTGATAAAACATCTCAGCTTTAAGCACCCGTTTAAGAAACCCTGGAGGATTTCAAGAAAAGAAAAATAAATGTTATATATATATGTGTGTGTGAGTGTGTGTGTGTGTGTGTGTGTGTGTACTTCAACCTCCAGTCGAAATCGACCCTGGGTCACTCTGTGGTTCGTTACCGATCCCAGAATATTTCGGCAAGTTCATTTTACAGGGTAGGTTGCCAGGTCTTTCCCCAACCCTGTATCTCTACAGGGATCATGTTTC
>JAOTRQ010000012.1:537979-548920 GCA_028565875.1 Hoplisoma paleatum | reverse complement strand
GTATTAGTATGTGTGTGTGTGTGTGTGTGTGTGTGTGTGTGCGATTATGTGCATGTGCAATTGTGTGTGTAAGAAAGTGTGTATGCGCGTGTGTTATTGTGTGTGTGTGAGAGATTTTGTACGTATTTGTATGTGTATCTGTGTGTGTGTGTGCTTGTGCCTGTGTGTGCATGTGCAATTGTGTGTGTGTAAGAAAGTGTGTATGCGCGTGCGTTACTGTGTGTGTGTGTACATGTAAATGCACATACGTGATTGTGTGTGTCTACTGTGTGTATGTGTGTACGCGTCTATGCATGTGTGTGAGCGCATATCTCATTGTGTGTGTGTGTGTGTGTGTGCATGTGTAATATAATAGAATTCAACTCTAAATGTAATGAATTAATATAATACAGATTTCAGATACTATAATGTAAATAAAACAATAATCAAACATTAAAATAAATACACATTATAAAAAAAACTAATTTAATATTCATAAACAAATAAATTATGACAATATAATTTCATAAATAATATACAATGTAAAGAATATAACTATAATGACATTTTTTATAATCTCAAATAAATCTAAATAAAAAAGAAAACAAAGTATATTAAAAATCTAATATATTTAAAATCTAATAAAAATAAATATAAAATAATATGACAAATTAAATGTAATTTGTGTGCCATAATTTGCAACTTGTTTGTGTTGTGGTATGTGTGTTGGTGTGTGTGTACGTGTGTACGTGTGTGTGTGTGTGTGTGTGTGTGTGTATTGAGGGGGTCTGGATTGGTACTCACTGCAGCAGGTTGATGGGTAGAAAGGGGTTAAAGTTCTCCAGGCCGTCAGCCTGCAGGGCGGTGAGGAGAGACGAGGTGAGGTCATTACTGGAGGAGGAAGCTGATTGGCCCAGCACGGCGGTAACATCAGAAGCGTTGCTATGCAGAGACGCCGTACTGGAAGACTTGGAGACGGGCTGAGAGGTGCCGTGGCCTGCTGGGAAATGAGATTATTGGGGGTTATAGTAAGTATGTGGACTCAGGTCACTTAAAGGAAGGTGACTGGGTCGCAAGTAATAAAAAAACTGAATCAATAAACATACACACACACACACACACACATACACACACAGTAACTGTCTGGGAAGTGTATCTGTGGGGATTTGTGCCCATCCTGTAACAATATAACTCAAATTGGTTTAATATTTACACGTTTTCATTGATCCGTGTCTAACAGGTTTGTTGTACATCACTGTTAATCTGTAAATAAATCATTTTCCTTTATTAATTAATAAGAAACATTAATTTACATACATTTTAATAACAAACATTTTGATACTTTTTATAAGTCAATCAGTAAATCATTCGTTTAATTATTTTATCTTCATTTTATTTTTCATTCATGGCTGAAGATTGTGTCTCTCTTTCTTTAAAAGAATTTTTTCTTCTTGAATAATTTTTTTATTTATAATAATTTTTCAATTATCTCCAGAATATATAAAGTTTAATATCTTTTTCCGTTAAAAAAAAATTGCATTTATTGTTATTTTATTGTCATATGTAATCATCACTGATTAATTAATGAAATGTTATTACTCAATGAATCATTTTAGGGTTATAACGATTAACAAAGAATCAATACGAATCGACACAATCGGTGATTTAAGATGATGGCGCTATATTGTTTGGCTTTGTTTTTACCTACCTGAAAACTAAAAGCATTTAGATCATCACGAATACAGTATCGTTAAGGCAGAACCATGAATGGTATCGGACACAAGTACACACAGACTAGAGGGCAGCAGTGAGCAGACATGCAACTGAGCCCGGTGATTACTGGTGAGCGAACCAGCACCCTTCTGGTTCTCTAACCACCAGGCCACGGTCCCTGATTAAAAAAAAAAGTCTTTTATGTTGTGTTTTATATTGGTAAAAAGTCCGAGACGTGCTTACGGATCTCGGACCTTCCCTAAATTTTTGATGGGGTTAATGGGGTGACCGGGCACAAACCAAACGTGCCCGTTAGGTCGATGTTCACCTTTGTTATTCTTGCCGTCCTCGTCGTCGTGCATCCTGCTCAGGGCGCCTTTGAAGATCATGATCTGAGCGCGCTCCAGATCCGCCATGGTGACGTGCTGCTTGATGGGGCACGGCCGGACCGCCCACTTCACCATACTGCGTATCAGGAACTGCAGAACCGACTGCAGCTTGGAGTTCGTTTGGTCAGAGCCGCCCTGACCGCCGTTCGTCTCAACTTTAGGCGCCAGGAGCAAATCAGTGAACTTGGCACAGTTGAGGATCACAGCCAGAGATTTCAAAGCGCCTAAGAGGAGGTACGAGACCCGGATTGCCCGGAGCTCAAGCGCCAGCATGTCTGCCCTGGCTTGTGACTGGTGAGCGGTGCCGTCCTGTGTGCCACCCTGCACCCCGTCTGACTTCTGGACTTCCATCAGACGCGCCGCTTCCTCGTCCGGCGCGGCTTCTTCGTCTGGCTTCGTCCTCTCGGAGTCGCTTCTGGCCCCGTCATCCGAAAAGCTCCGCTCGCGAGGGTGTGGCCACGGCCTGGAGGGAACCCCACCCCTGGGCCCCGCCTCCTCCAGGACTCCGGTGAGCAGGACCAGGTGGGAGACGGTGGAGTCTGTGAAACTTGTGCAGCGCGAGACGTCGAGTTGCGGGACGTCACACGGCTCCAGGGACGAGAGGAGGGTGTCGCTGGGTGACCAAGAATTTAGGAAGCTTCGAGTTAGTCAAAAGTACAGCGCAGGAGGAGGGAAGATCGAAAAGGGAGGAGGAGGAGGAGGAGGAGGAGGAGGAGGAGGAGGAGGAGGAAAGATTACGTGTGACAATTAAAGAAGAGGAAGAGTGAGAACACGGGTGAGGTAGAGAGAAGGGGGAAGGAGAATGGGGTGAGGAGGAATAGGACTCAAGTGAAGAAAAACAGGCGAGCGACAGAGAAGAGTGGGTGAGTGGAGAGGAGGAAGAAGGTGGAACAGGGGTGAGAGGAGAGGAGGAGGAGGAAGGTGAAACAGGGGTGAGAATGATGATGAAGGTGAACAGAGGTGAAGAAGAGGGAGGAGATCCGGGTTCATTAAATAGACAGAGAGTCAGAAAGACAGACAGAGAAAGAAAGAGAGAAGGTATGAGGAGAGGAAAGGAGGTGAGAGGAGAGGAGATATAAAGAGAAGAGATGTGAGGAGAGGTGTGAGACAAGGAGAAGAGGAGGTGTGAGAAGAGGAGGTGTGAGAAGAGGAGATGTGAGGAGAGGAGATGTGAGGAGAGGTGTGAGACAAGGAGGAGAGGAGGTGCGAGGAGACAAGAGCAGGAGGTGTAAGGAGTTAGAAAGAGGGAGGAAAAGAAAACAGAAAGATTCCATCAGACATAAATCAAGAGACATAAACAGATGCAGGAGGAGGAGGAGCAGAAGGAGGAGGAGCAGGAACCAGAAATGCAGACAGAGAGGAGAACAGAGACGGCAGCTTTTGTTTATATAATAATTGTTTATGCTTTTATTGACTTTTGTTTACCCTCCGCTAATAAATAATCTCTTTTTTAGAAAGCAGTTGCTGGACTTCTGATTGGACGATGGCCGCTATTAACCCGTCGTAAGTCCCGCCCCTTCCATTACGCAGGTATAATTCTGTTTAGTGCTCATCGTTTATTACGCACTTTATTAATTATCCGTTTGTTCTCCATCCTGGTACTTTCAGCGCACGGTGCACACTTATTGTGCGTATCAGGCGTGTGCACGTGTACAAGTGTGATTTGGGACGCACCCCTACATGATCACACCAGGCTGTACCAGTGTTACCCTGAAATCTACTGTCACTCATGCAAGTGCACTTTCTTTAATATGAGCAGTAATGCAATAATTATTCATCTTAATCATTTCATAATAACTAAAAATGTATTAAATAAATAAAACCAACATTTAAAAAAGCTGAAAATATTAGTATTAATATTTAATACTTTAATAAATATTAGTATTGATGGCATAACTGGTGCTTTTAAAAAATCGAATCTTACAGAAACAAAGACAATGAATGGAATTGTCGCCACCTAGTGGTTATTTGTATTATTACAATAAGCCAGAATATCCTGTATTTTTTCTCTTTCTTTGTATCTGTCTCGTACTTTCTTTGTTTCCTCTCTCTCTCTCTCTCTCTCTCTCGCTCGCTCTCTCTCTCACAAATGTTCTCTCTCACTCTCTCTCCAATTTTCACTCTCTCTCTTTCTCTCCTTTCTTTTATTCTAGGCTTCTCTTGAAAGTTGTGACACTCCTGGCATCAGTGATAACATTTTCGGACTCATTTAGAAGCATTCTGGGTAAAAAAAAAAAAGTTTATCGAGCAACTAGAATGGTCATGTGACTTCACTGAGCTTCAAATGAATTGATTCAGTCGTGTGTGTGTGTGTGTGTGTGTGTTTCCACCCTCTCACCTCACAGTCAAATCGGTCTCCTCCCACTGCAGCTTGGCGAGGGCACTCCCGTTCTTCACTACCCCGAGTAGGGTGGCGCGCCGGCCGCTGGGTTTGTGTAAACACGCCCCGCCCGCCCTCACGCCGCTGTCCACGCCTCCGATGAGCGCCAGGACGGGCCACACGTCCGAACACAGCACGCCCAGCTGGACGTCGCCCAGCGCGTCGGGGCTTTTCGCTCTCCATTCCGAATCCTCCTCGACCACCTCTGAATTCTCTCTACCGCCACCTAGCGAGAAAGTTCATGTAGGCTGCTTACACACGACATGACCCTGAACGTCGAGAGTCTGAACTCCTCTGGGTGAAAGCAATCAAGCCGATCATTTATCATCTGTGCCGACACCTAACGGCGACAGGATGCGCTCAAGTATGACATCACAAATATCCCTCTGACACAGAGAGAACCCATAAGAAACCAGGAACGAAAAGATAGAAGGAGAGAGACAGACAAACAGAAATAAAGAATAAGAAAGACAAGCCAACAGAAAAGAAAGAAGGAAGGAGAGAGAGAGAGAGAGAAAAAAAAGAAGAAAGAAGGAAGGAGAGAGAGAGAAAGAAAGTAAAAAAGAAAAAGAAAATAAATAGAAAAAAAAGGCAAGAAAGAAACAGATAGACAGAACTAAACACGGCAAACAGAAAAAAGAAAGAAAGACAACCAGCAAAGAAGAACGAGACCAATACAAAGAAAAAGAAACCAAGAGACAGAAAAAAGCTGACAGACAGAAAAAAAGAAAGACTGAAAGACAGAAAAAGATAGACAGACAGTAAAGAGGGAAGAGACAAAACAAAGAAACAAACAGTGAGACATAAAAAAGAAAGAGGCAGACCTAAAAAAACAACACAGACAAAATAAAAAAGAGAGAAAAAACAAAAGGAAACGAAAGAAACAGACAGACAGACAAAGAATCAGAGACAGACAGAAAATGTAAGAGACCGAGACATCTGAAGGATCACACTCTTCCAGCAGGCGGCGCCCACTGAACAATCAGAAAACATCAGCTATCAGAAGCATCAGAACAGTCAAACCCCCCCCCCCCCTTTTCCCGAATGGGTCTGAGTGGGTTACGGGCCCCGTGGCCCCGAGTGTGCACCTTGAGCTTGTGTGCCGTCCTTCATGACTCCTCCGATGAGCTCGAGGCGTCTGCTCATGTACTGGTTGATGTGGGGGGTCCAAGCCTCGTGCTGGTGAAGTCGCCTCAAGAGCTGCACCGTGGCCTCCAGCTGGACGGCCACACGGGGGCAGCACAGGGGGTCGCCCGGGAGAAGGTCGCTGGGCATGCCGCGCATCTGCAGGTCACACAGCGACACCTGGAGGATGGTAAAGATAGTGGATCGTGAGGATCATCATCTTTGTGTCAAGGGGTGTGAAAAGGAACGGAGGGACAAAAAAAGGGGTGGGCTGGGGGGTTTGGGTCGGGGGCTGCACTACGCACCTTCTCGCCGGGGTTACTGCTGTAGAAGAGCACACAGGGGTACAGCTCGGTGGCATCCACGCCCTCGAATGCCAGCTTGGGTTCCTGCACAGTGAAGGTTTGATATCATTCTGAGGACAGACGCTGATAAAATTGTTTACTCATAATCGAGGTTGCTCGTTTTGGCGCCCGGGGGCCAAATTTGGCCCGGTGGTCATTTTCAGGTCTACTTTTATCAGAATATTTAACAGAAATGTATTTTTTAACTGCCTATAAATCTAGCCGCAATACCGGAACTGACCACACCATTACAAGAGAAAATGATTAAGAGAAGGGGGGCGCTGTTTGTCATTTATTGATCTCTTAGACCATGTACTTACCCGGTTGTTCTTGGCGAAGGAGATGGTCCTGGCCTCCATGTCCAGGACGCAGGTGATGGTGTCTCCCTGGGTGAAGGAGGGCAGTGCCCGGCCCAGCTCGCCGGCGTGGTATAGACTGCCGCTGTACGCCCGGTACAGCCACATGTCGGCGGTGCTGCGGTGGTTGTAGTCGCGGATGGGCCAGCGCGCCACGCCGATGCACGTCCCCTCATTCCCACGGTTCTCCTTCGTGATGTGAAACTGAAAAGATCGGTTTTATTCGTCGATTCTAAAAACATCTGGTCTCACTGTGGTTTACATGGTGTAGGGGGCGCTCATGTGCTGGTTTTTATATACATATATACATTTCTCTTTATATTCCGACCTCCGGCACAGATCTCAAGACAGACAGAACGAAGGACAGAGACAGACAGAGAAAGAAGGAAATAAAATAAAAAGCAGACAGAAACAAAGACGGACAAACAGAAAGACTCAGACAGACAGAAAAAGAGACATACAGGCAGAACGAAAGAAAGAAAGAGACAGACATACAGAAAGAAAGACAGACAGGTGGGCAGAACAAAAGACAGGCGAGTAAAGAAAAAAAGACAGACAGACAACTACACAGACAAAGAAAACAAAACAAAAAAAGGGAAACAGCAATGAAGACAGACAAGCAGAAAGACAGAAAAAAAATAAAGAGAGAGAGACAGAGACAGACTGGCAAGCAGAAGAGAGACAGACATAACTAAAGAGATGGACAGAAGGACAGAGAGAAAGAAAGACAGACAGACACACACAGGTAGAAAAAAATAAAGACAGGGACACGCAGACAGGCAGACAGAACACAGACACAAGAAACAAACAAACGGAGAGAAATGTCGTACCTTCCATGTGAAGCAGCCGGAGGTGATGGCGGTGGTGGCCAGACCGTAACCTTTGCCCCCGGAGCCATGAGACAGGACGTTCCCGCTCTCCAGGGAGCAACAGAGGAGTTTATGAGGATCGAAGGAGAAATCTCCGATGGGAATGCACTCGTCCTCGCCGCCGCCACGCTCCTGCAATTCACAGTAACAACACAAAAACATAAAAATCTCCACCAACAGAGGGCGCTTCATCTACAGCTTGGTTTCAGTCTAATAGTTATTGTTCAGAGTTTAAATTTTTCATTTTATTTCTTTCTTGTTTATTCTGAAAGACTGACAGAGACAGACAGAGGGAAAGAAAGAACACAGATAGAAATAAAGATAGCTAGAAAAAAAAGGTTAAAAAAAGCAAGAAAGAAGCAGATGAAGATAGAAAAATGGAAAGAAAAAGAATAAAAGGACAGAAAGACATTTTCGACCAAACAAGACACAACTTTGTCATAGCCACTTTAGAGAGAGAGAGAGAGAGAGAGAGAGAGAGAGAGAGAGCAAGAGGTGAAAAGACAAAAAAGACAAAGAAAGAAAAAAGTCAGTCAGAAATAAAGAAAGCAAGACAAAAAAGGAAAGATGGAAAGAAAGACCAAGAAGAAAGAAATAAGAAAGAAGAAAAGTAAAGACAGAAAGAAAAAAAGAACAAAGATGGAAAGAAAGAAAAGCACAAAAAAGAAAAGAATAAGAAACGAAAAGTAAAGAAAATAAGAACAAAGAAGTAAAGAAACGAAAAATAAAAAAAGAACAAGAAAAGAAAAAAAGGAAAGAAAGAAAAGAACAAAAGAAAGTAAGATAAGAACAAAACAGAAAAGTGAAGAAGAAAATCAACAAAAAAAGGAAAATTAAGGAAGAAAAGAACAAATGAAAGAAAGTCTTAACCAACACACCACTCTGGAGCGAGAGCGAGAGAGAGAGAGAGAGAGAGAGAGAGAGAGAGAGAGAGAGAAGATACAGACAGAACGAGTCTCTCCACCAGTTAGGAAACAGCTGGAATCACCACTGGGGTAAAAACTTTACATCCCGAGTCGTTCCTCCTCAGATCAGATCAGGTCCAATATAAACAAACCTTGTTCAGGTTCTCGGCTTGTTTGTCCTGATTTCTCCTCAAAGCCAGAGGCTCCTCCCACATGTAGGTGGAGACTAAACCAAACAGCTGGTCGACCATCTATCATTAAATGGACACATAAAACAAATCAGATTTGAGCCTTTTTACGCTCCTAAAAGTCGGAGCCCGTTTTTGGCTCTGCTTTACCCGTGTGATGTGTCCGGCGTCTGTGCAGGCTGGAAGTAAAACCTCGAGGATGTGGAACGCCAGAAGCTTCGTCCGGAGGTTGTGGAAACCAGGGTGACCTGGGACACAGCGACCAATCAAAGAACGGAAACCTGGAGGCGTTTGAGCAGCCGCGGCGGCGCCGGCGTCACTACCTGAACTGCTGTGGCAGGAGACGATGGACATCAACGGTTCGATCCACCTGGAGAACGAGGACACGCTCTTGGCCGCCCACGGTGACAGGACGCGCCGGAGGAAGACCAGGAAGTCTGCCAGCTGGGATTCCAGTACTTTGCTGTTGCGTGGCGAGTTTACACCCACTGTGGATCATGCACACACACACACACACACACACACACACACACTTAACTACTGTGATATAAAGGCAGGACATGGGAACCAACAGAACGAAAGAACAACAGACAAACAAAAAGAAACAAAGAAAGTAACGAGAGAAACACGAAAGACAGACAGGCAAAACAAAAGACGGAGGTAGACAGAAAGAACGACACAAACGGACAGACAGACAGAAAAAGAACAACAGTCAAGCAAAACAAAAAGACAAGCAAAGACAGACAGAAACAACAACTGACAGGCTGAAGAGAGACAGACAAAATGAAAAACAGAATGAAAGACAGAAAAAGAGGTTTTAAGATGTATGGGTAGTGTGTAGAATTAGGATATAAGAATAGGGTGTAGAACTAGGATGTAGGGATAGTGTAGAATTAAGAGTGTAGAATTAGGGTGTAGGGTTAGTGTATAGAATTAAGGTGTGGGGTTAGTGTATAGAATTAAGGTGTGGGGTTAGTGTATAGAATTAGGGTGTAAGGATAGTGTATAGAATTAGGGTGTAGGGTTAGTGTATAGAATTAGGGTGTAAGGATAGTGTATAGAATTAGGGTGTAAGGTTAGTGTATAGAATTAGAGTGTAAGGATAGTGTATAGAATTAGGGTGTAAGGTTAGTGTATAGAATTAGGGTGTAAGGATAGTGTATAGAATTAGGGTGTAAGGTTAGTGTATAGAATTAGGGTGTAAGGTTAGTGTATAGAATTAGGGTGTAAGTTAGTGTATAGAATTAGGGTGTAAGTGCACAACATGCTCTCTCGGACTCACTCTCTTCTGCGGTTGTCTGGCTGAGGTTGTGCTCCAGTCCGCTTGCCGGTGTGCTCTCCAGCGCCTCCTGTAGGTGGAAGTCGTGTATGAGAGTCTGCAGCTGTTCACACATGACGTCCATCAGAGCCTGAGACACGTCCAGCGGCAGAGCGCCCCCGCATGTGCTAAAACAGAAAGCACATTCTTAACAGAGACGTTCCGGACCGGACCGGATCGGACCGGGGCGGCGGGCAGGTGGCAGGTTGTTACCTGGCGGCTACGACAAGGCTCTGGAGCAGTCGGGCGGAGGACAGACGCACGGCGTCGCTCAGCAGGGCGTCGGCAGCGATGGAGGACGCCAGCCAGCGATGGCTGAGCATAACACAGGAATTGTGGGTAAGGGCGGAGAGCAGATCGAGCAAGCCGCTCCGGATCAGCAGCACCAGGTCGTCCGGCTCGTAATGGAAGTTCAGGGCGAACACGGCCGCCAGGAGGAGCTGTCGACACGAACCTGGGGAGGGACGAAACGATTCAGCGAGAATCGATACGAATCGATTCACTCAGACGATTCTCCACAAAGAAACGACATCCCACGTTCCCGCGTACCTTTCTGCTTCTTCTCTAGCGCTACCTTCTGCTCCAGGATTCGAACCACCTGCTGGTAGAGGACGTGAGCGGCGGCCTGAAGCTCTTTCTGGATGCCCGTGGAAGCCGACTGAGTGCCAGCCTGCAATCACATTTCATTTAAAGAACGGAACAAACTACAAAGCAAGGCGGGGGGGGGGATTCTGGTTAGGGGTGTTCGGTGTTCTTACACTGAAGTGATAAATCTTGTCGCTGGATGATGCCAGGCTGCCCGGGACGGGGGCGGCGAGTCCGAAACAGCCGGACAGAAAGTGCAGCTGCACCGACTGCAGGAGTCCGGGGAAACGAGAGGGCGCTAGCGAGCTGCCGCCCTTCTCCATCTCGGCTAAAAACGTTGAGATCTGACGCAGGGCCTCCACTCGAACCTGTACAGTGAAGGGGTAGGCATGGAGATTTAGGGAGTAGGGAAAGGATGAAGCATTAGGGTATAGGGATAGGGTGTAGAATTAGAGTGCAGTGATAGGGTGTAGGTATAGGTTGTAGAATTAGGGTGAAGAGATTGGGTGTAGAATTAGGATGTAGAAACAAGGTGTAGGGTGTAGAAATAGGGTGTAGAATAAGGGTGTGGGGTGTAGAATAAGGGTGTAGAAACAAGGTGTAGGGTGTAGAAATAGGGTGTAGAATAAGGGTGTGGGGTGTAGAATAAGGGTGTAGAAATAAGGTGTAAGGTGTAGAATAAGGGTGTAGAAATAAGGTGTAAGGTGTAGAATTAGGGTGTAGAAATAGGGTGTAGAATAAGGGTGTGGGGTGTAGAATAAGGGTGTAGAAATAAGGTGTAAGGTGTAGA
>JAOTRQ010000012.1:499915-517474 GCA_028565875.1 Hoplisoma paleatum | reverse complement strand
TTAGTCGACTATTAGTCGATTAGTTGAAGTAAATGACGACCACTGGTCGACCAACAAAATCCTTGGTTGTGGACAGCTCTAGTTATTATAATATCTTATCTAGAACGCTTAGTCTTTCTGAAATAGTGAAGCGCACCACCAGGGGGTGCTAGAATAGTGTCATCTACTTAAATCTGCTAGAGATGCGCAATTACTATTAAAGTGCAGGAAATAAATTCTTATTTGTTGATTTTATTAACATTTTTTAGTATCAAACTATTTGAGAAGGGCTGAATTAGTCGCTTAAAAATATTTTTAAATAGTTTAAATGTTAAATATTTTTTCAATATTTTCTGTTTATGACTAAAACAATGTTAATGTTGATGATGTAAGATGATCTATATTACACCTTACATCATTATTACAAGTCTTATAAATATTTTGTAGACAAATTCTATTATTTACAGTCACAATGGAGAGTCGGGGAGGCGCAAAAAGGTTTTTTTTCTTCTTGGAGGTGGGATACCAGAAAAGAATTGAGAAGTGCTGTGCTAAGGTCGTTGTAAATAATGATTTAATATAGATAAAGCAGAAATAGGGAGGTGAGGGGGGACTAATGGGTTCATTAGATGGTAATGATTTCAGATTATCGATGTGTTTCTGTAGTGTTTCGCTCAACACGTCCTGAAGGAGCTGGAGAAGTTTCCTCGTGAGAAGAGGGACGACGTGGTCATCCTGTTCTCCGCTCACTCGCTCCCCATGTCTGTAAGTCACCAACCCTTCTAGACCAGTCCCTCATCGAACATCATGACCCGTCATACTAAATAACAAACGAAATTCATTTAACAATGAGCAGCGACGATGTTTTTCAACACCATATTGTACTAAAGTAAAAAGTGTATGGTACTAAAGTGTGTCTACGTTGTTTAGGTGGTTAACAGGGGGGACCCGTACCCCCAGGAGGTCGGTGCGACGGTACAGAGGGTCATGGAGAGATTAGGGTATTGCAACCCGTACCGTCTGGTCTGGCAATCCAAAGTAAGAATCACAACAGACCCTGATTATTAACGTCCAGATCCATATTTGTTACTAACGCTAATGCTGGTACTGATTTATTTCTGTGTGTGTGTGCGCGTTTAGGTGGGCCCCATGCCATGGTTAGGGCCACAGACTGATGAGGTAATAAAGGGTCTGTGCCAGAGAGGCAAGAAGAACCTACTACTTGTGCCCATCGCCTTCACCAGCGACCATATCGAGACGCTGCACGAGCTCGATATCGAATATTCACAGATCCTCGGAGAAGAGGTTTGTGTTTGTTCTTTACACAGTGTGTTTATATTTTTAAATATAAAAGAAATAACAGGTATTTATAACCTCGGTCGTCACAAACGGCAAGAAAATGTATTCGAGGGTTCTATTAAGTCATCGCATTATCATCTTCGGTCTGTCTGAGACCCCGATCGTGTCTGGGGAATCTCTCAGACGTCACTGCTTATTCACCCACACCTCTGTGGATTTGTATATGAGGCCGGTCCTGTGCGTGGAGAGTCACACACTGATCTTTACGTACATCCAGTCCTGTACGGCCTGTACAGTCCTGTATTCTCCTACTAACCATGGTTCTTACGATGCCTGGAAGACTCTTTTTTTTTCCCACCCAGCAGACTTTAGTGGTCGATTTTGTGTTCCTGGATATCCTTCCCCAAATAAAGATGCATCCGAAGCTCACTCGTTCTTCCCCGACTCTACCATTTACACTTGCTGATACCTCAGTAGGGAGGTTTTTGAGGCATCTAGGATTTCTCGTGACTCCCTAAAGTCTTCAGACTTCACTAATAGGGTCTGAAAGTGCTTGACCCTGTTTACACCTGTAATTAGTGCTGAGCTCTCGTGTTCCGATCGCTCCAGAGTCATCGATTCATTCAGACAGTGTGTGTATGTGTGTGTGTGTGTGTGCTTGCTCGTGTGAGTAGGGTTAACTGGGGGGGGGGGTTATACTTGCCGTTAGTCAGGCTGGTCCATCTGGAGCCACCGGACACTGAGACACCCAGACACAGTGCGGTGAGCCACAGATCTATCAGGGTGGATCTAACACACCCTCCGCCCATCGATCCGTCTATCTCTGCTCACCACACCAACACCGCTGTTCACCAGTGACACCGGGGTGTGTCTGAAACCTCTGGCGGGGGTCACATTAACACACACACACACACACGACTTCACCGGTGACACCAAGGTTTCTCAAATCAACGTGTAGCTGAGAAAAATATGGATCCACAAAAGGGCAGCGGGAACACATTTTTATTAATGAACTATTTTTCATTTCCTCTGTCGTTTTGATTGATACACACGTGTGTGTGTGTGTGTGTGTGTGTGTGTGTGTGTGTGTGTGTGTGTTTTAGTGCGGGGTGGAAAACATTAAAAGGGCGGAGTCTCTTAACGGAAATCCACTCTTTTTTAAGGTAAGACGATGAACTCTTTATCTATCTTGCTTTATGCAAGTGTTCTGTAATGTAGTGTGTAGTGCGCATAGTGCACACTGAACACTTGTGTCTAAGTGCACACTTCTCATCAGATGGAACACGACACTCTAGGGAAGTGACGAACTAACATTTGATCTCTTCTCTAACTCGCCCAAATATCCACCAGCTTTGGTTTA
Organism: Hoplisoma paleatum; assembly: GCA_028565875.1. Taxonomy (NCBI): domain Eukaryota; kingdom Metazoa; phylum Chordata; class Actinopteri; order Siluriformes; family Callichthyidae; genus Hoplisoma; species Hoplisoma paleatum. The sequence continues at coordinate 514,836 of JAOTRQ010000012.1, read as the reverse complement.
TATAATGACGATTTGCTTTTGTTTACATTTTACTAATGAATAATCTCATTAACGCTACTTTCTTTACATTTATATGGAGCAGTTGCCACCGCTTCTGATTGGGTCGTATAACCCGGTCGAAAGTCCCGCCCCTTTCGTTACGCACTAGGTATAAAAGGAAGAAAATAAAAATAAATCAAATGAAAATGAATGGAACAGATTATAGATTATTATCTGTTACTACCATCACTAAGGATGCAACAATACACTTGTGATACAAACGATGACCGAAGTGTCTATTTAATTATGAATTTCTCTTAAAAATAAATAAAAAACGTGTATTTTTGTAATTAATGAATAACTTTTTATTTCTGATGTAGGTTAAAAACTAAGATTTTTAATAATGAAGCCTTGGGAAATAGCAGCAGCAGCGCCCTCTGCTGTTAAAACAAAAATATTAAGTCAAGACCAATAAATACTTATTTGAATTATAAATCAAGTCATTCCTCATCAGTAGGGTGTATCAATATACTTTACCCATGATGCAATTCTATTTAGGATTCCCAATACAATTTTATTTCTTTAAAAAAATTACATTAAATTAAATATTGATGATCTTTTATGTGTCTGAATAATAAATGACCTTTTATTTCTAATGTAGGTACAAACAACTTTAAATACATTTGAAATTAGGTGCAAAATGGCAGTGCCCTCTGCTGTTTGAAGTCAATATTGATTCCATAAACATTTAAACGGATTCGAAATTATGAATCTAGTGAATCCAATTTGTGGTGCATTGTTAGATTTTTACCCATCATGCATTCTGATATTTACATGCTGGTGAAAATAATCTTCTCACTCTCTCTCTTACTCTCACTCTCTTACTCTCTCTTACACACACTCTCTCTTACACACTCTCTCTCACTCTCTCACACTCTGTCTTACTCTCACTTACTCTTTCTCTCATTCTTTCTCTCGATCTCTCACTCTCACACACTCTCTTTCTTACACACTCTCTCTCTTATATACACACACACTCGCTCTCTTACACACACTCTCTCTCCCTCTCTCCCTTACACACTCTCTCTCTCTCTCTCTCTCTTACACTTGCTCACTCTCTCTCTTACACACTCTCTTACTCTCTCTCTCTCAATCGCTCACTCTCTCCCTTACACGCTCTCTCTTACTCTCACTCTCTTACACACTCTCTCACTCTATCTTACTCTCTCTTACACACACTCTCTCTTACACACTCTCTCTCACTCTTTCACACTCTCTGTCTTACTCTCACTCTCACTTACTCTTTCTCTCATTCTTTCTCTCAATCTCTCACTCTCTCTCTTACACACTCTCTCTTACACACTCTCTCTCGTACACACACACACTCTCTCTCTTACACACACTCTCTCTCCCTCTCTCCCTTACACACTCTTTCTCTCTCTCTTACACTTGCTCACTCTCTCTGTCTACACACTCTCTTACTCTCTCTCTCAATCGCTCACTCTCTCTCTTACACGCTCTCTCTTACACTCTCTCTCTTACTTTCACTCTCTTACTCTCTCTCACTCTCTGTCTTACACACTCTCTCTCACACACACACTCTCTCTTACACACTCTCTCTCACTCTCTCACACTCTCCGTCTTACTCTCACTCTCACTTACTCTTTCTCTCATTCTTTCTCTCACACTCTCTCTCTTATATATACACACACTCTCTCTCTTACACACTCTCTCAGGCCTTAGCTGAGCTAGTTCAAGATCACCTGAGGTCGAACGAGCCCTGTTCCAAACAGCTCACCCTACGATGCCCCCTGTGCATGAATCCCACCTGCGGCAAGACCAAAACCTTTTTTGCTGAGCAGAAGCTCTGACCCGTTACCTACCAGCACCTCTAGTGCCTGGACGGATCTCCTGCCTGCATCACTTGCCTAATTCAAATATTTCAACCTATTAAACCTAAACGAACGAAGCTGGAACTCGTGTGAGGGCGCTCATGAGTGCAGGATAGGACGGGGCTTCCATGTTACCGTAACGTTGTCTCGAGGTAAATCACAACTCTACATGGACTTTCGTACTCATTCTTGTTTTCTACTTCCATGAAATGTTTTAAAAGTGCCTCGGTCCACTCCACGAGAGCCATAACGTCTTCTGACCAGAGAACTAATGCGAATAAAATAAATTCACGTCCTTAATCCATCACGTTTCACTCAGTGCCTGAGTTAGACGTGTCCGGGTTATTTATTGGAGCAACTTGAAATTTGCCTGAAATGGATTGTTGACCTTTCTGAGGTCTTTTCCTTCCTTTAGGACGACGAATGACCGGAACCTTGACCAGGAAAATCCTGTGAATAGATCCTTGAATAATCAGGCTGGATATATTCAGTGCAATTCGGCTAATACGGGCAATAAATGGCTGATGATTCGAATATATTAGTTTATTTCCGTTAGCACACCAGCACTGAGATGTTGAAGACCCTGGTTTGACTCTCGGCTCTGCTACCAAACCGGTTGAGCGCCATCTAGCGGGTACAAGTTACAGTGACTGTAAGAGATAATAATTGTCAGTCTGAGTCTGCTGTTAGTTTTGGGTATTGAAAACGTAAGTCTGTGCTATTTTATTAAATAATTTCGCTTGAAGTGATTTAAAATGTTTATTATCTTTTTTATTTTAACCTTTTTTTTCAAATGGAAACAGAAAACACAAACAAACAACATAATCTCGCCTGTTAAAATACTCGAACCTACTGCAGTACATTTCGTTTTTAGAGAGAAAGAAAACTTGTTGGTTCTCAAAGTCCCATCCAACTCAGCAGCGCCACCTAGAAGCAACAGCTGCTGAACATAAATGTGCCTTTTTGTTCTCAAACGAAGTGCTTATGTTGTACTACTGACATATTCGATGATAATAATAATAATAATAAAAAAACTTTTAACTGAATAAAAGTTTCTATATTCTTTGTTTCATTTTCTCTGAATAAACTCTGGTGGGTTGTGCGTTGGGCTGTGAACCCAAAGGTTGGGGGATCAAATCCAGGCTCTGCTACACAGCCACTGCTGGGTCCTTGAGCGAGACCCTTAACCCTGCTCCAGGGGGCGCCGTACGTTGGCTGACCCTGTAATAGCGCTCTGACCCCCAACTTCCAGACAAGTTGGGATATGCGAAGAGAAACATTTCGTTGTACTGTACATCTGTATATTTGTGTGACGACAAATAAAAATAAACCAACATCCCCTCCGACAAGTAAGCAGCAAAAAAGACTACAAAAATACTAGATTCCTATTTTGTATTGTTAAAATACAGCATCAGCGCCCCCTGCTGTTAAAAGTGGATATAGATTCATCATAAAATAATCGTCAAGACTTTCTATGAGTGGTTCAGCACACTAAGACGATGTCGCTATGATCCGGGTTTGGCGAGTTTAATTCCCTGCTCTGTCTGGGTCGGTAGATGGCGCTGTCTCGCCATAATGCATCGGTGGTGATTCGAAAAGACTCGTTGATTGACTGACATCTTTGTCGTTGGAGCATTACTAGTGATGTCTTGGGGGGTCGGGAGGGAGGGGGGTCAAGACACAGAACTCCTAACATCTTCCCGGACACAAGTGCTCTCACTGCTGCCCCCTAGTGTGTGTAAAAGTATTGTAAATGCCGACAAATAAATAAATCAAAGAATCGACCAAGTGAATTGATTCGTATTGATTCTTTTTGAGTCATTACATCGTTACTCTTTACTAAATTTAAACCGTCCAGCGTGAAACCGAAACATTTTACAGCTACAATAAAAGGTTTTTCTTTTTTTTTCTGAGTAAAACTGTTATTGGACAGTAATGGAGCAGGAAAGCAAAAATGAATTCCAGCTTAAATCTTAGATTTTTGTCATTCCGTTTCTCTCCTGCTCTCGCCCCGTCTCCCTCATACCATATCAGAGCTACTGTTGATTAGGCCCAGAGAAATTGCTTGTCCGGGACCCAATAACTTCTCAGCTGTGTGTGTATATATGTGTCTAAGTGTGTGCGGGATGCTCCAGGGGCCGACGGGAGCCTCCTGGTAATTGAAAAGCGAGGACACCGGCTCTGTGAGCACCATGACCTCTAATTGAGAGGGGAGTGATTGATTTCTCCGGCGTGAGAGAAACACAGCGAGTGAAGAATAGGGGGGCGGCGCCGTGCTAACCGAGGGAGGATTGAAAAATGAAAGCGTGAGCGTTTTCTCAAGGGGGCGCCGAAGACTGAGTGGCCAGAGAACTGGAAGAGACAGACCTGGTTAGATGGGCTTCGCTCCCTCGATGCTCTTTGTGTTAAAAACAGTCCCTTGTTTGAACATATTTGGAAGGGGGAGAGAGGGGTGTGTGTGTAGTGCTTTTTAATCAAACCGTACACCACGGCATTCACATCATCATCATCACACGAAGGGGACAGTCACCTTATAAGGGCCATAATATGCCTCTTTTAAAAGAAGTTAGAATAGGTCTATAGGCTCTACAAAACATGTCCATGAAGTTCTGTGCACAAAATCACTCTCACATAAACATAAAAAGAAATATTACTACTTTAATTTTCTCCAATGCGATGCGAGTCTGCGTTTGGTATTCGGAATGGATAAGACTTCTTACATACGTAGCTGTAGTTCAATCTGTCGTTTGGTGGCTGTCAAGTTTGCACCCTAAACCTCCTTAAAAATCGATCCTTATCGACTGTTCTTGGACTGGGAGATGGTGGAAGGAGGTCTGCATTGTGGTCAACAGCACAGCACTTCCTGTGGGACTTTACCAGCATCCGAAGAGCGAATCTGTAAGTTCGGGTGATGGTTGTTAGGTTGTTATTACATCACAATATGACGGAAGTTATACGTTAAACTATTTTTAATGATTGATATAAAATTGATGGATGGATTCTTTTCACACTTGATGTGTTTATAGGAGCAACAGAGGCCGACACAAAACCCCACAAATAGTAAATGTTGCTAAATTAGTCCCCAATATGTCCCCTTCAAAGCATCTTCAAGTGTCCATATGAGAAGATGATATCCAAAAATAATCAGTGGTCCAACATTAAAAAATGTCAAAGCCTAACCGTTGATCAATCACGGATTATTTCTGGCTTTATTCCTTTGATGGTCAGATTAAAAAATATCTTTATCTATATCTTTATTTGGCCCCTTTTCTCCGAGCCTTGCTCGGTTGAAAGCTGTCAAGCTCGGCTCTGATTAGTGCTCGGCGGCCCTCGACGGAGGTGTGGGACTTGGAGTGCAGCCATATTTCTTAATGTCGTGCCTTATCAGCACTCTCCAATCTCTCTCGCTGGTAATGGGAAGCCAAAGGTCAGCGGATAAGAGCGGGCCGCTGGGGCCAGTTGCTGAGGCAACCAAGGGCCGAGGGATGAGCGAGAGCGGCGGACCGAAATCGAGCGGCGGCCACTCGGAAAAGCGGCGCAAGATCTGTATCGCTATGCTGGAGAGGGGTACAGACGAGGGGTCTGTGTATGGACATCCTACCGGCTGTCGGATGTCAGATGGTCGCGGCGTCCAGTCCCGGTTCTTCATTTGAGAATGAATTCGATCTAAAAGGAGCATCATAATAAAACTGTAGCGTTCCATTTGAGAAACGAATTGCTCAGTGCGCTGAGTGGTTTGGGATGTATTGTTTACTGAGTCTGTTTATTGCTGGCGACCCCTAGTGGTGACTTAAATTACACACCCCTGATCATTCCGTATGAAGAGCCACGTCCCAACTTCTGCGTGCATTTTTTTACACTTTTTTGCAGATACCCTGGGCGACCAAAGTCCTTGGGTTCTCAGCCCCACTCTTCTGTCTTCTGTTTTCTCCAGTCGTTCTTACACCATTTTGTATAAATACTGACGTCTGCTACAGAGCCAGTTGTACCAGTGAGAGAGAGACTAGACTAGACTTTAGACTGTTGTGCTAGTGATCGATTAAATATGGAATGTTTTTTTTATCTGTATATAAGCCGATATGTAAACCATCACTGGACCGTTCTAGTACGGTCGTACTGTTAGTTTGGGGAGTACACGACAGCATCTCTGTACACCTGACATGACAGATCAGGCCTCCAATCAGCTAAATTAAAACTGACCGCTCAATTAGTTGCTCGGATTGGTTGGAAATTGGTTGAATCCAGGTCACACCAATTAGATGTAGGAGATTGTGAACACGTTCTTCGGGTGGCCAGTAAATGTTCTTGGGTGCCCTTGAATCCTTCTGTGCTCGTTTCCTATCGAGCTCAAGAACTGTAGGATGAACCAACAATTCCTTCAGCTCACACAGCAGATGAGGCAGAAAATCGTTTTTAGGAAATCTGTTTCAGTTGAGTTCTATGCTGGTAAGATGATGCTCCTGGAGAATAAATCATGTCCTAAATGGGTCTATCAAACATCATCGAGATTCAGACGTCTAAACGTCTTACCATCTCCGATGGCGGATTTTAATTGTGTTTTTTTAGTCTCTAGGTAACCATCATGTTGTTCCAACGATCCCCATCAATGCTGCATTCAATTTTGGATTTTAAATGTATTAAATATTAACAAGACTCCCATCTAGTGGTTATATGATGCAACAACAACTGACAGTGTGTTGGAAACAAAAGCAGCGTTTTTATTGCTTTGATACGATCTGTCTAGGCAGCCGTGGCCTGGTGGTTGGAGAACCAAGCTTGAGATCAAAATGTTGCAAGTGTGCTCACTGATGCCCCTAGTGTACAGTATGTTCATTATTGTGTGTAAATGTGTCTTTTACTGCACAGATTGGGTCCCTGCGTGTGTAAAAATGCACAGTTGTGCTAAATTCAGACGTACATTAATAAAGCGACGACAAACAGAGGATGTGAATGAATCAAAGCTGTTTATTTGATATTAATAGCAGAATATACAGCACTACCATCTGATGATAGTGAGAATCAAAACAAGAGGTACAAAAGGAAACGAAAGATAGGAAGAAAGAAACGCCGGATGCAGACAGAATACACTAATGTGCATCGCAATGGTTGAGCGGAATGTGCTAAACAGCCGACACACACGGACACACAAACGGAATTTTTTAATCTTTAAAGTGCCCAATAAATCCAGACCTTGAATCATCGAAACATGTAACACTGAAAGACATGATCTTATCCATCACACTTTACTCAAACACGGATAATAATACTGCAAAAATGATTTTAAAAGGAATAACAACAACAACAAAATCAGAAATCAGACTCAATACGATGTGTTCATAAGACGGGGTTATTAATGACATGCACACAGATCAAATGCTTAGGTGACTTAGATTGCGATATTGCAATACGTTACGCAAAACTATACCTCGCCATACATTAAATAAAAAGAAATAAAACATTCGAGCGTAAAACAAAACAATAAAATGTTGTATAATGTGCTCACGAGACTGAAATGAACAAACCCGAAGACTCAAGACACATTTCGACCTCATTTAAACGAATAAAAATGGAAAGTAAATCATACAAGAGTAAACATACAACATTGGTTATCTGCCTTGTTGTTCTTGTTAAGATGCATTCATTCATTCATTCATTCATTCCATCCCCCAATCTAACTCATCTAACCAAGGGTGCCCAACATGTCGATCATGATCAACCAAATCATCGCACAGTGCACGACGACAGATTCTAACAGATCGACTTGACATGAAATGCGCCCACTGTTTCTTTCAATTGTGCTTTGCTTAAATCTCCACCTAGTGGACATTCGGGCAAATGCGCTTTATTGTAGGTGTGTGTTCTCTTCACATCTGTCCTTTCCTGACCTTCCCGTTCTGTATGTTAAAGCCAACCAACTGGACCAACAGTGCATTCGCAAAAGTTCCAAACTTTTTATAAGGTAGTTTAAAAGGTAACTCAGGCCACAACCGTACGGTCACCAACAGTCCACAAAGATGCTTAAAATAGAATAAAAACATAAACAAGAAGCATGAATAAAGTGAAAATACTGTCCGGAGAATCAATACTGGAACTCAAGGTGTCGTCGTGGTACTTATACAGTCAATGTTAATACTTTGAGGTGTTTTATTTTTTGAATAAGCTTTACGAATGATAAAAGAAAAACAAAATGCAAATCAATAGGATTGAATTATTATTACTGATGAGCAACAAACAACTGAAATCAATTGAATGGTTTTGTTCGTGTGGCTCTTGTGCACAATTATCAGTGTTTAGCAGACGCCTTTATCCAATTGAGGGTCTCGCTCAAGGGCCCTTGGAGGTACCAGGACTTAAACCGGCGACCTTATCACTAAGACATCGCTGCACATTAATGCTATCATCATATTCATCGTAGTCAGAGTTCAATTTGATCCGTTAGCAGGTTTGATTTCTATTTTAATGAAGTTTTGGTGTATTTGTTCAGTTTTAGGCATTTTTATTTCTTTCTATTCTTTGATGTCTTTCTATTTACCCTGATAAAAGTACAAAATAATATTTCACTTCTGTATGCAATACAATATATAGTTGATTGGTCTTTGAAATGGTTTGTTATGTGACCTGTTAACTGTTAAAATAATTTAACAAATAAAAACAGGTATCAAATTATCATGATATTAACTCAATACATTAAACAATTGGGCTTTAAGAGCGGTCAAATGATCTGGTTTTGGAATACGAGAAAAAAACCCAAAAAGCTTTATAACAGAAACATTTGCAAAATTAATTAAAACCAAAACGATTATAAAATAAAATTATACAACCATGCACATCAGGAACATTTTTATTGTTAAAAAACCTAATGAGGTTGTGTGTTCGACCCACACATACAAAAACCAGCACAATTTGGGAAGTTTGAACAGTCACTATATATAAAATAAATCGATATTATATTAGATGTTTTTTCTTTTAAAATAAATCAAAATCTTGGTACTTCTTGCCTTGATTTGGCGAGAATGGTTTAGAAGATTGTCGGATCTCGTTCCGTGATGTTTCTGGCATATATTTGGAGTCTTTGGCGAGAAATGGCAAACAATTGCATTACTGCTTTATGCACGATCGTTTAACCGTAATCATAAAGCGTCATTTAATAATAACGAACGTTCTGCTGCACGTTGATTCTTTGGTACTCTGGGCAGAGATGCTTCAGTTCGGCGCGACTCCATATGTACACATGGCTGAGTAAAGCTCTGTCAGGCTGTCATGCAAAATAAAAACAGGACGTCTTGTAAACATGAAGCTATTAACCATGATGCGCTACGCAGCTAGCGGCTAGCTAAAGGCGAAACTACTACTCATGCATAAAATCGGCGCTTCGGACGGAAGCTGCTAAACTCCGTCACTACGACTTCGAACATACTGAGGACGACGAGAAAAGTCGTCGAAACTGGTAGCAAAAATAGAAAAGAAAGAAATACGCCTGCTGGGAGAACTAGCCTACGACTGCATAGCTGGACGCTCCTCAAGGGTGCTTTAGATAGCTAACAGTTTGAGGTCGAATCTAGAGGTTCTTCATTGGTTTCAAGAGTTCGAGCCTGTTGATGTTCGACTAATCTACTAACTGGAACCTGGTTGAGTTTTTCATTCATCGTCTTTATCCAAAGCGACTTACATTTACAACAGAACACCATTTTGAGCAATCGAGTGTTAAGGGTTTGGTCAAAATGTGGCTTGAACCTTGACGTTCCGGTTTCCAGCCCTATTACGGCTAAGCCATCACTACCACTCAGTTATAAATTGATGACTTATTCAACTGAAAGACTTTTTTTAGGTTTCACACAAAACCAATCAGGGTTAGAATCTTGGTGTTCTCCTGGAATTCCAAACCAAACTTCTGAAGCAGTTCTTTCCAGAACCATAATTGTACATCAAATCTCCCAACCGGACCAATGTAACATCTTACAGGGCCAAATGGTTTTAACCATCCAAACCGGTGAACACCAGAATCCTTCACACAGTGTAAATGCAAAAAAAACAAAAAAAAAACAAGCCAAGACCATCCTGGAACCAGCGATGCCCGTCTAAGCTGTTATTTTCCTATTCTTTCTCTTTTTTTAAAGCTGGAATGGATAGAAATATGAATACTGTGTAACTCTGATGTAATTTCTGGTTAAATCGAACCCCAACCATCATGTATAAACATAGAAATAAAAATAGAGTCTAATATAAGCCGGCTTTAAGAAACAGACGGCGAAAATAAAAGATCCCTTTTGTACCACAAAGAAAAGAAAATGTTCAACATCAACGAGAGATCGGGAGATAAGACAAGCATTTGCTCTTGGTAAGCGCACCCATTTGGTGGAATATTACAAAAATGAAATCACAACTTAAAACGTATAAAGCTTTTTTTCTGTCTTGTAAAGTCACAGTTACCAAAAAAGAAGAGCAAAGTGAATAATTTATTACATACACTATAATAACATTACCCTAAACACTATTATCTATGAGGTATATCTGAGAAAAATTTTGGTAAGGAAAAGCACGGTCTGCGCTCTCGCCATGTCCTTTCACTCGTGTGGTTTTTGGTTTAAAGCTATACAACCGTCGAGTAAAGAAGAGAGAGAGTGAGAAGAAGACTTTGGTATGTTTTTCTTTTTAGTTTGGTTTCTTTCTTTGCGTGATTGCATTGCGGAGCATCGCTAGACCTGGCGGTGCTGAGGTACACACAGGAAGAACGAACACATACAGGTGAGGGAAAGATCGCTTTGGTTCAAGCAAGGCACTCATCCCGTGGTTATCATACTTTGAAACGAAAGCGCTCACCAAAACTTCCAGTTGTTATTCAACTAAACAAAGGCCGAGTCTAGCCTACGACATAAAGGAGGAGACGGGGCAGGAGAACGTGTCTGGAACTTTGACTATTTCATTGGTTACTTTTCGGGCTTCGCATTCTTGGAGCGACCGACTTAACATCTTCGTTCGGATCAAATTTCGGATCGTCCGAATAAATTACGACATAATAGCGGCAGCTTTTAAATCATCGATTTATTCTGTCTTGATGAATGATTTTGTTCGGCATGGCGTGTATTAATTCCTTTTAATAAAAAGTATTAGTAATAAAATAGACATTTAGTACATAGTTTAATATAAATCTTATATTTGGAGCTAATATTAGGATCTAAGAGAGAAGATACTACTCAGTGACTGTGATTTATCAGGGTTGATGTGGATTATTCAGATAATAATTACAATGTGAATAATAAGAAGTGTTTATTTTGTATTTCTTTGGTATCTGAGGTTCTGGCTGCTTGGAAATATTCAGAGCCAGAAACGTGTCTGTGTGTGTGTGTGTGTGTGTGTGTGTGTGTGTGTGTGTGATTGGTTTCTACAACTGACAGAAGATATGGTTTATGGAAGTGAAAGCGTAAGAGTGGAGCGCAGACCGTACCACAGGGAGGAAAGAAATCTTTGGTATCTTTGGTTTCATCAACACGATTAAAATTACAAATGGAAAGAAACTCAGTGAGGTAGCCTCTTTGGTTCTCACTATAGAAATAGAAAGACTTTTTTTTTACACGCACACGAGTCAGTCCTGGAAGCAGCTAGTGTTTAAGGGAATCCTCCGGAATCCTACGACCGAAGCGACAGACGGACGGCCTCTCAGCGTCCCTGCTCTGCGAGCTTTTTTTGGTTTTGATCTTTGGTGAGTTTTGGCGTGGACGCGCCTGTCCGATCCGTGACGTCAGGAATGAAAGGTTGTTGCTTGTCCTCTTGTCCGCATCGTTGTCCACGGCGAGCGGGACGGAGACGCTTAATCGATGACAGATTTGGAGATACAGTGCTCATTCAGCAATCATCCATCAGTAGATTGCTTTCATTTCAAACAAACGGCGGTAAAACCAACACAAATAACGAAACGAATACGTTATCATACCGAACTGCTAGCATTGAAACATTCCTCTAACATCTACGGGAAATTAAATACCTTGCTTTTTAAAGTAAAGCTAACTACGAATAAATTAACACAGCCGTCGCATCTTGGATGCGCCGGAGCCATAAATATTCATCCCAACAATTAAAGCTAATTAAATAACATTAAATAATTAACAAGCCAGGCATGTGTACTATAAATAAATACATCTGACAGTGTCGGACACTCGAACAACCCGGAATAAAGGAGAAATTAAAATGTAAACTTTGGTAAGCTACTCAAGGAAAACAGGATCAGGAATTTGGCAATCGACCTCAATCAATCATACAAAATATAAATTACATAGAATTAAATAATCATATTGCAAAGAAATCAAAAGGAAATAAAGAAGTTATCATCGAAACGTTATCGTTCACTCTCATGCGGCGAGGAGGAAAAACCAGCGGTGACCATATGAAGCATTTTTGGTTGGATTTCTCGACCTGGTTGAGGTGAGAGTGGAAGTGGGCTCCGCCCGCTCGTGTAACATCGCCCGAGTCGGCGGAGCATCTTTGGACTTGAAGCTATAAAGAGAGAAACCGAGAGATAAAGCTATTCGACCGATTGATCAGCAGTTTCTTCTTTCTGAAGTGATGGACCGGAGTCGGGTGATTTGATGTCGTCGGTGGTGTCGTTGTTCCCACGCCGAGGTCCAGTGTGTGCGTCATGCATCGTGTATCGTGAGGTTGTTGATCCTCACCGGATCACTTTAGATTACCTGATCTCTTTGGGTGCAGACTCTCTTGCCAACACGGGAGCTTCCGGTTTTGATTTGGGATCTGATTTATTGTTTATTAATTCTCATTATTAACAGTTAGCACACTCCTGGTTAAATGTTAGTATTTGTTTAGGTGTTTACTTCTATTGTGCCACTCGTTAGGCAAGAATTACAGTTTTTGTACCTGTGTCAGACGATGCTAAATTTAGAGGAACGGCCAAATTAACACCAACATTTTGGTGTTTCGGTGCGTGAGATGATCCTCGCTGGAACGTTATCAAATCCCGACATCATGCTCCCGTGTTTGAAGAGAGACCCTCTATGAGAAACCACACATACAGTCGTTTTGCACACGAGTACATAGGACATATGTTCACCTCTCCATGGCTTTGTACGCTCGCCCATGGACATGGCGTCCGAACCAAAGCGACCGATGATGGACGAGAAAACTGCTGTTTGTTGTGTTTAGGAATCTTTGGTATTGTAGCTGATGAGGTTCTTGTTGTTTTCCCATTTTGGTGAAAAACTGCATAGGCACACGTTACAATCTTCAACTTGTTTGTTTTGTTTTTGGTGAGAGTGAGAGACATTTTTCCGTCTGCTGCTCGAGCACGTATTTTCTCAAAAATCTGAGACCCTTCCAGCCCCGATCTGCTTCCGTTCCCGTTTCCCTCGACCTCGACGTATAGGAAGCGGACGTTCTCGGAGTTCTCCTCGGCCGTCGTGGTTTTGTTCTTCGCTGTTCCGTTGTTCTGTTTTTTTTTTTTTTTTGGTATCTTTGTTTTTCTTTAAAGAGTTTTTTTTTTGGTTCGTCGAACAGTTAGGTGCAGAAAAAAAGTTTCTTTGGTTTCGATTTGTCAATAAATAGAAAAAGTCTTTTAAGTGTCCATCGTGAAGGATCCGTAAAGCCTTTGGCCTGGTCTGGAGCGGGACGAGGGGGCTGCGTACTGGCTTACGGGGGCTAATGGTTTTTTTTTTAAACAGGACGGGAACAGGAACGGTAGAACGTACGCTTGTTTGGCTTAGAACGGAGAGTCTAGATTTGTGTTACGAAGCTTTGAAATGCGAACTAGTCGGCATTGGTGTATTAGATTGTCCCCTCATTCTATTATAAAGGCCCTGATTGCCGATGCTAGTTTACTTTCATTTTGCTTCCTAACTAATCCTAAACAATCGATTCTAACATGCAAATAATACAATCCTGGTATGTAAGATATAATGATCCATGAGCTAAAAGTGTCTGAAAATCCTACAGAGAATCATTTGATTATATAATAATTTGGTATATTGAAATTATTTCCACACAAGAACATACGTAATCATCACTAACTGATGCCAAAACCTTTATTACCACTAAATGTATTATTAATATCACCTACTGATTTAATTTCTGTTTTAATTTCTTTATTTAGGGACCCAATTCTGCTCTTGATGTTCGGTTGCTTCATACTAATTACTCCTTTTCCAAGGTGGACGCCTAAAGGTCCTAAACCTAAACCGTTAAGGATCTGAATTGGTGTTATATTTAAGAGGATCCTGTCGGACCCAATTCTAAATCAGGATCAGGACTAGACAATCGGTCGACACTATTCTGTTACAGTTTTACACTGGGGTCAAAGACTGGTCATCACTATAAGGGGTGGCATTTTGGTATTTCCTTAAATTTGAGAACTTTAACTGGCGCAGTGCTGCATAAAAGAAAACATAACGAAAAGATTGTGAATGTTCTTCAGTCGCATTGTAGAAACAGCTCCTGAGTTTTCTCATGATTGAAGAACAAATTCTGTGGTCCAGCCTCTTTAGTTCTATTGCAAATGAAATGTGCTTTGGTTTTGTGCTCTGCGTGTCTGCGTTTGCGCTCGTTTCGCTTCGTCTCGCTGTGATAGATTTGTGCTTGCGTCCCTGCCGATATCAGACTGCGTCAAATCAATCAAGATGCTTCTACAATTACGCGCAGGAATAGAAATATTTGAACGGATCATTACGGATGAATGGATCGTTGGCGATGCGTGTTCCTCACGTCAGCCAGTAAACAGCCCCTCTGACGTCCACACGTCCAGTTCATTCTTTGGAAAACATTCAGCCGGGGACTCGAACCCGAGCCTCGCCCCCCCTCCCTCCCTACCCTCCCTATCCTTCTGAAACTATCAGACTTTGGTACAAGTGCTGGATGCCGACGAGGCTCCGCCAGGGCTGCCCTCGTCCATCCATTTGTCCAGGCTGCGTCGTCGCGCGTTCATGAAGAAGTTGCTGACGGTAGTGAGTTCCAGTCCCAGCTGCTGTGAAATGTTCAGCTGCATCTCTTTAGATGGGCGCTTGTTCTCTTTGAAGATGGCCAGTAACGTTCTCCGCTGCAGGTCGGTGA
>JAOTRQ010000012.1:451303-461420 GCA_028565875.1 Hoplisoma paleatum | reverse complement strand
TGCATTCTAACCGGTGCCCCATCTTGGATCACTCCTAATACCTAAACGAACCTCACCTCCGTATGAGCTTCACAACAAATAAACTAATTAATAAACTACTAACAATCTAAATCTGTAGACACACTAAGCTTTGTGTTGTGCATTTTCTGTAATTTAACAGTGGATATTGTACACATAATATGAGTATTGAGTATTTTAATTTTTGGGTAAGATGGAACTCTGAATATGATGAGCACTAAAGTTTATTAATGTCATTAAAGCTCACTGTATTTGTTATATTCTTACATACACAACATACACCGTGTTAGTGTAACAGCAGTGCTAAGGATTGTATAATAATATGACAACAAAATAACTCAAATATTTTACATTACATTTATGACGTTTTTGACGTGTTTAACTTGACGTCATTCTGATGGGCGTGGCTGGTCTTTACCCACGTACGCCATTATTGAGAGTGGATTACATCAGTACCCACACATTTTATGGATAATGATTTATTTAAAGCAGTGATATTTGAAGGTATTTTACCACTTGTTATTATTATCTTTTAGGAAGCTTGTTGTTTATGTTTAGTTACTTTGTAAAAAAAACTGTTTTGACCTTGTCTAAATGTGAAGAGCGGATTTGTAGAGCCTACCCGTTTTCGGTCTATCCGGGCCTTTTGTGTCATCGTTGGCTAACTTTTGTTGATTGACGAGACGACCGCCAATCAGTGATGCTTATTGTTCAGCTTTTCCAGAGCGGAAGGCGGGATTTGTCGGAGTACGGGTGTGGAAGCTACATATAGCACTTAGCATGTAGCCGGTGTTCTGACAAGTTGTGCTACTCTGACGAAAAATGCTGTTTTCACTTGTACAACTCCGTAAAATATCTCTCACATTATTGTGACATATTTTAATAACATAATGAACGTTGTGTACAAGCAAGAGGAGCAAAGTTTTATACTGTAATGCAACGTCTTTATTAATAAATATGAGTCTAGCTTCTCTCGATAGACTATTTTACACTATCAAATCATGCTTCCAATTATTAACATGTTTACATTTAAATTCACTCTAAAGTAATAGTAGTACATTCTGATATGTCTATATAAATAATATAAATCATTATAAAAGTTTAGTATGATAGATGCACTGATCTGTATCTCAGCCAGAGATCTCAGATGTTTACTTACATTTACAACTTAAGCATTTAATAAACACTTTTATCAAAAGCGCCTACAACGGAACACCATTTTGAACAATTGAAAGTTAAGGGCCTTGCTCAGGGGCCCAACAGTAGCAACTGTTGGTGGTAGTGTGACTTGAACCGGCGACCTTCTGATCCCTATCCCAGTACATTAACCACTGATGTACTCGCTGCCTTATTAATTTTCAGCATTTAGCAGACGCCTTTCTCCAACGTGACTTACAATTACAACAGAATACAATTTTTACTTAGCAATCGAGGGTTAAGGGTCTTGCTCCGAGGTCCAATAGTGACAACTTGGTGGTAGAGAGGGCTTGAAGTGGCACCCTTCTGCTCTTAAGCCCAGTGCCTTGACCACAAGGCATTACCGGAATCACTAAATCAAACAAAAGTCATGGACAATTTATGTATTCCCAGTTCACCTCGGTCAGTTGACTTTGGATTGTTGGATAACACCGGGGCTCTTAGAGGAATTGAGCCCTGGGCTTTCTTACTGGCAAAGCCACTGTTTTAACTGATCTAATAAACAACAACACACTTTTACACGTGTAGTTTTAGTGTGATTTGTTAGATAGTTTTATAAAACAGCTGATGTTTTACTATGATTTCTTTTTGATTTTTGTATAACTTTGTTTACAGGTGACTAACTGAGTCCGGCTGCTGTCACCATGTTGACCCGGCTCTTTAGGCTGCACGGCCTGTTCGTCGCCACTCACCCTTTAGAGGTGATCGTCGGTACGATCGCTGTGACGATCTGTCTGATGTCGATGAACGTCATCGCAGGCGGTGACCAGATCTGTGACTGGAACCACCAGTGCTCTAAAGTACAAGAGGTGTGTTTTAACTTGAGCACATTTTAATTCACTCGTTTAGTGAAAGACAAGTAAGACGCGTCTGCTTTGATTGATTTTTCTAGAAAGTGTATAGCAATGACATCATCATTCTGACCGTTACAAGATGCATAGCCATCGTTTACATCTACCTACAGTTCAGAAACCTGAGACAGCTCGGATCCAAGTACATGCTCGGTGGGTTTTTTTGTTTTGTTTTTATATGATTCAAATTTCATAACGTGTCCTGTGTCTCGTATTATTATTTAAAGTCTTATATGACTGTGCAGGTATTGCTGGACTCTTCACCATGTTTTCCAGTCTTGTTTTCGGCACCGTGGTCATTCACTTCCTCGGCAAAGAGCTCACAGGCCTCAAGTAAGCTTTCGTCTTTGCTTTGTTTTATAAACATTTATGGTTAATGTCTTAATTGTTTTTCGTCTTGTGTTCAGTGAAGCGCTTCCATTCTTTCTGCTGCTGATTGACCTGTCGAAAGCCTGCACGTTGGCCAAGTTCGCGCTCAGTTCAAACTCTCAGGTATGTCAGAAGGACTTCTTAGCTGCTGTGCAAAAAGTGTAGTTAAGTCGAGTTAATTATGTTAATAATACACACAGCAGGAATGACATGGCTTCTATTCCCAGAAGAGGCAACTTGTACGGATTTCCTTCAGGTGCTCCAGCTTCCTCCTACAGCGAGGTTCATTTTAGATGCAAGAACTGTGTGTGACGTTAAACTACTGAACCGATTAAACCTGATCGTAATCATGTATTAATCCAACTAAACAAACAATAAATTTCTTCTTTATTTATATACATTATAACAAGTTTAGTGGTTTGGATGAAGTGTCTTTGAAATGTACCTTAGCTCATTTGTAGCATATCATGGCTTGGAAGGGGCGTTGTCTAACTCCAGGTACTCTGGTTTTCTCTTACAGTGTAAAAACATGCAACTTCGGATAAATTGTCTAGGACTGTGTTTGTAAGCACATCATGGGTTTTCTTTACCCCTCAGGAGGAAGTAAGGGAGAACATAGCTAAGGGAATGGCCATTCTGGGGCCTACGTTCACCCTAGATGCTGTAGTGGAGTGTCTGGTCATTGGAGTAGGAACCATGTCCGGTAAGCACCGTGTTTAATAGCCGAGGTGTTTCCAAACCTTCATGTCTTCATGACTGTGTGATTACTTTGTGTATTTAGGTGTGCAGCAGCTGGAGCTTGTGTGTTGTTTCGGCTGCATATCCGTCCTGGCCAACTACTTCGTCTTCATGACCTTCTTCCCTGCCTGCGTCTCTCTCGTCCTGGAGGTAAGAACTTAGGGTACTAGGGTTCTGCCTTAAGCAGAAGCTGGAACACTTTAAACGTTTCTTCTGTGGTATTTCGTGGCTTGCCGTCTGCATCCACATGGTCATAGTTGGAATAATTATTATTAAACCATCCCTAATAAATAGACAGCAAAGCCTCCTGAAACACTTTCTCTATCTTCAGCTTTCGAGAGAGAACCAAGAAGGACGACCCATCTGGCAGCTGAGTCAGTTTGCTCGAGTTTTGAAGGAAGAAGAGGACAACAAGCCTAATCCGGTTACTCAGCGTGTCAAAATGATCATGGTGAGATCAGTTAGCTGCCCTGGAGTTTGATATTAATGCCAGAATCGATTCACAGTAACTGGTTGAAATCGTCTTTCGTGCAGTCCCTGGTCTTGGCGTTGGTCCACGCACATACACGCTTGTTAGCCGAAACTCCTTCCCACAACGACTCGGGCTCAGCCGTGGATGTTCATGACCGTAGCGCTAAGACACACAAACCCATGAAGAGGTAAAGAAGTCAGTCTTAGTTTTATGAAAAGTACATGTTTTCTGATCACATGTCTTGATGTCTCTCAGTCTGGACATGGAGCAGGTCATCACTCTGTCGCTGGCGCTCCTGCTGGCTGTCAAGTACGTCTTCTTCGAGCAGTCCGAGGTCGAATCCTCTCTATCGATCAGGAACCCGCAAAACCTTCTGATGAATAAGAGAACAGGAGAGGAGTGCTGTAAGAGGGACGCCGTGGTACCTAAAGTCCTGCAAAGAGGGAAAAGCTTGACCCCGTTGAACTCGACTCCACTGTGCTGTACACAAGAGAGCGGTGAGTGAGCTGCTTTCATATTTTTGGCTGTTAACATATTAATCAAGTAAAAAATATTGTTTACAAATAAATTGTCTTTGGTAGTTTGTGATACCGCATTCGGGGAGAAGCCATCGTCTTCAGACCTGACACAGACATTGGAGGAACGTTCAGAAGACACAGAAGAACACAACAAACCATCGTCTCAACCTCGTCCTGTGAATGAGTGTCTCAGCATCCTCCGAGACCAGCAGGTAGAACATTATTTTGTGCTTTTTGGTTCGTTCTTGCATTTGTTGTTCTGCAGTTTGGTGTACCTTGATTATGTACTTTGTGACTGGGTGGGGGAACGAATATTTGCTGAACCTTAAATATGTGTGTGTTATATGTAGTGGGGTCCTGGCTTCCTGAGCGATGCCGAGGTGATCTCGCTGGTGAAGAACAGAAGCATTTTGGGGTACCGTCTGGAGGCCGAACTGAAGAACCCCCAAAGAGGCGTGGCCATACGACGAGAGATGCTTTCTCACAAGCTGCCGGGCTTCTCTGCACTAGAGAAGCTGCCCTACGAAGGCTACGACTACTCACAGGTACAGTGGGATTTTGGGTTACGAATGGTCTAACACGTACATTTCGGGTTACGAACGATTTAGTTTGTCTTTCCTTCGAGCAAATTCAGGTTACGAACCGACGTGCCCCAAAAAAGGTTCTTGTCAAATGCAAAAAAAAATATTATCGATGTTTAAATTAATTTTATGTATAAATGTGTACAGATGTTTTTATATAACACAGGGAGGGAGATGTTATCTGACATGATAGCGTGTTGTGGGTTGTCATTTTATCCTCATCTATTTTTTAAATGCATTTAGTTGGTGGTTTTTCTGGTGTTTTCTTTTTATTTTGTATATCTGAGAATACAGTACATGGATTAATCTTGGATTCCCTGTTTGTAGATCATGGGCACAAACTGCGAGAACGTAATCGGCTACGTCCCCGTGCCGGTGGGAGTGGCCGGACCGCTACTATTGGACGGGAAGGAGTACTACATCCCCATGGCCACGACGGAGGGCTGTTTGGTAGCCAGTACGAACCGAGGATGTCGAGCCATCACCGTTAGTTCCTTTACTTTGGATCATATCGACTCAGTAATTCAATTCCAAAGCAATCCTAATGACCTTTCTGTGTTTGTAGCTGTCAGGCGGCGCGAGTGCCCGTGTCCTGGCGGACGGCATGACCCGGGGTCCAGTCGTGCAGCTGCCCTCAGCGTGTAAAGCAGCCGAAGTTAAAATGTGGTTGGACAGTTCCGATGGCTTCGGCGCACTGAAACTGGCCTTTGACCAGTCCAGCAGGTCTGAGACTTGAATGTATCCAGCCACGAGTTCCTTACATGTGCTTAACTTAAATCATTAAGCAAATTCATTTTGTTCTGTAGATTTGCTCGGCTGGACCGGTTGCAGGTCAGTCTGGCTGGCAGGAACCTGTACATCCGTTTTCAGGCTCAGACCGGCGATGCCATGGGCATGAACATGATCTCCAAGGTGTGTTGCTCATGTATCCGCTTGTAACATGGTGAACAATAATTGGCCAAGTGGAATGACCGGACTAAGTAGGTTTGAGATAGCTAAACGCTGTACAAGGACCCTGATCGATTAGTAGACCGAAGTGCCAGTACAAAAAGCACAGCACAAAGAACATGCATGTGTATTTGTCCTTGTGTAGGTGCACGTATGTGATATTTGTAGTGTTTTATTCCTGATATTTTGTAGGGTACAGAGCAGGCACTGTGCAGACTTCGGGGGCAGTTTCCTGAGCTGCGTGTGTTAGCCGTCAGTGGGAACTACTGCACGGATAAAAAACCTTCGGCCATCAACTGGATCCATGGACGAGGGAAATCGGCAGTGTGTGAGGCCATCATTCCGGCGAAAGTGGTCCGAGAGGTAGAGATCAACACATTTTGTAGATGTAATGGTACACTGAAGTTTCCTTTTGCTATTTATCTTTAGAAAAGAAATGAAATACAGTATTTGTGATCGTCCTTTATTTATCTCAACTGAGAATGCCCTTTTATTTTTGAAGTAGGTAAAAACAAAGCTAAAAAAATATAGTACCAACACGCTTTGCTGTTAAAAGTGATTCGAATTGCGGTCTCTTGTGAATCAATTCTTAACATTTTTTTGTAATTTGTTCCTTCCTATTTACATTTTCAGCATTTAGAAGACCTTTATACAAAAAATATACAGAGTACCATTTATTGGGCAATTGAGGGTTAAGGGACTCCATGCTCAGGAGCCCAACAGTGGAAACCGGCGACCTTCTGATATTTAGCCCAGTACATTAACCAGTAAGCCATCGCTGCACTGATACCATCCATTTCATTCTGCCGCCCTCTAGGTACTCAAGACGAGCACGGCAGCTCTTGTGGAGCTGAACATCGGCAAGAACCTCGTGGGCTCGGCCATGGCTGGCAGCATCGGCGGCTTCAACGCACAGGCTGCCAACATTGTCGCTGCTGTCTACATTGCGTGCGGACAGGTGAGTGGTCAGACGCGAGGAGAAGTGTTCCTCCATTTGGCTCGGAGATGGACTTTGACCTTTGCGTGCTACTCGTTCAGGATCCCGGTCAGACCGTGGGCAGCAGTAACTGTATCACTCTGATGGAGGCGGTGGGGGAAGATGGAGAGGATCTGTGTATCTCCTGCACCATGCCCTCGATTGAGCTAGGAACCGTTGGAGGGGGAACTAACCTTTCCCCACAACAGGCCTGTTTACAGGTATGTCAATGTAATATATTATAATTGGCATGCGCTTTACTTTGCCTTAATCAGTGTGTGTGTGTGTGTGTCTTTGTTTGGTGCTTTCTGTGTGGAGTTTGTATGTTTTCTCGGTGGCTGCATGAATCCGGGCTCTCCGGTTTCTGTTACAAAATTGTCCGTGACTGTGCTTGATGTGACTTGTGTGATGAATGAATCCGTTCATTACCGAAACGTGTAAAACACGTATATAAATATAAATAATACAATGTGTGTGTGTGCAGATGTTGGGTGTTCAGGGAGCGAGCGCAGATTGTCCAGGGCAGAACTCTCGCACCCTGGCGCAGGTGGTATGTGCTGCGGTACTGGCCGGTGAACTGTCACTCATGGCTGCCCTGGCTGCCGGACACCTCGTGAAGAGTCACATGACCCTGAACAGGTACAAAAGAGACTAGGGCTGACCGCAATTAATCGATTAATCGTTGGTCGACCGAAAAAATGACTAGTCGGACAAATTCCATTGGTCGATTAGTCGCAGGAAAAAAACGCTGCGTTTCATCAAAGGACTTCTGGGACTTTTAATTTGAACAGCGTCACAAAGGAAGACGTGACACTCCATACCAGTAAGTGGCGGTAATGCACACCCTCAGATTATTGCCAACCGCCATTAAACACCAGAAGAAGAAAACGTGACAGGAACGTATTTCATGTCTGAAAGGATGTAAAATATGGGATCATTTTGAATAGGATAAAGATACAAAGAGGAAAACTTACAGAATTATCAGGAAAACATTCACCAATCATTCGTCCACCACCAAGATGCATTACTACCTCATACATGTAAGTAGTTTATTAGCCGAGCTACCCGATGCCCATCTGAAGTTTGAATGTAATAAATAATGAAGTACATTTAGTTTAGTTAGAAGTACAACATTTCTCCCGAAAATCGGCGAAAACAGTGTTGTAAACATTTCTAGCATTTTTGCGATCATGCTTTATTGTGATCTGCGGCTGCCCGGCATTAAAGGTAAAACTTCACAAATGTGAATCCCGGTCAAAATGGTATTTTTAGTCGACTATTAGTCTATTAGTTGGAATAAATGACGACCACTGGTCGACCAACAAAATCCTTGGTCGTGGACAGCCCTAATTGTAGGATAGTACATGATAATGTGTTAGTGGAACATGAAGTACTACGTTCTGATATATGGTTAGCAGCTTTGAGATTATATATCAGAATAGATAAGGTGCAAACATTTGACCAAAAATAACCTTGTGCATGGTATAATACATATGCAAATGTCTGTGTGTGATAGAAGAGAGACCCCGATGATCTTTTCAGCTGTCCTCACTACACGCTAGAGAGTCTTGTGCTTCAGTGCAATGCAATTCCTGAACCAGTGATGCAGCCGCTCGGGATCCTCTCCATGGTTCCTCTGTTGAACATGGTTAGAATGGGAGATGGCAGATTAACTTCAGGCTCCTCAGAATGAAGAGACGGTGTTGAGGGTGCAGCCAAGATTGTTTAGCAGGTAAACTCCAGGAATTTGGTGCTCTTGATTCCAACGTAGGAATGCTCAGTGTTAAGTACAGAGTGGTCTCTTTTTGTTCATTCAATCAAGTCATTAATATCTCATGGGGTTTTGTCTATGTTCAACATTAAGAGACAGATTGTTGACTTTGTCCCTTAGCCGTTGTATCTCCTCTCTGTACGCTGATTCATCGTTTTTGCTAGCACAGTTGTGTCGTCTCACTAAATTCAAATTTTATTTGTCATTACACATATACAGATGTACAGTACAACGAAATGTTTCTCTTCGCATATTCTAACTCTGGAAGTTTGGGGTCCGAGCGCAGGGTCAGCCACAGTACGGCGCCCCTGGAGCAGACAGGCTAAAGGGTCTTGCTCAAGAACCCAGCAGTGGCCGTGTAGCACTATGACTAGGATGAATGGTACAGTATATAAAATAATTTTAATGTGGTCAAGTTTGTTGTTTTGGTTTTAATAAATAAATCAGGATCTAAACCAGTATTTATGTTTGCATTGGTTACTCAATTTCTTTTTACCCAATACTGCTTCTATTTACTCACCAAAACCAATCTCAAGGAAACTGCTTACTACACTTTACACAGATATTGGTTTCACTGGTTTCATTCATACACAGAGATTGGACAGCTTACAACAAAGCACAGTAACATGAAATCTTAATATAAAAAAGCCATGTTTCAAGGATTAAAATCAACATGATGCTTATATTTAATGAGCCTTTTATTACACATCGATGGAATTGCTTCTTAGTTAGCCTGGTACTGTTACATGTCAGTAACTGTCAATGTCTCTAAAGGTCATTTGTGGTTCAGGAGGACTTGGTCTCTGATGAATGACTCCACCTTGTGTTTCTCTCGGAGGAAGGAAGGACAGGAAACCGTAAGTCAGACAGCACAAGGCCCAGAGTTTGCTTCTATCTTTCCTTCTGTCACTTTCCCACTCTCTCTATTTCTGGATACAGGAAGAAATAAAGATGGTTTCTTCAACCTTGCCATTAAGTAAAGCCTTACAATGCAGCTGTGTGTATGTAAGCAGCTTTAGCGGTGACCCTGTGTGTTAGTGGTTTTTAGGATAAACGAGGGCATATGTAAATAAATATCTAACTATAAATCCATTTACCAAGACAATTTATAAGATACGTTAAATGATTGTTACTCCTTTAAGAACTGATATTTCCCCCAAATTTCTTAAATGACAATAAAACACTATATAACAACACATGATAAGTAATGGGCAGCACAGTGCTTTAGTGGTTAGCACTGTCGCCTCGCAGCAAGAAGTTTGCTACTGAGTCGGCATGGGGGGCTTCTGTGCAGGGTTTGTATGTTCTCCTCGTGCCCTCATGGGTTTACTCCATAGTAGTCCAATTTCCGCCCATAGTCCAAAAACATACACTAGGTTGATTGGAGATGTGAACTTGTTTTATAGATACACAAAATCCCATAGTGTTACTGGTTGGAGAAAGACCTGGAAACCTACTTAGTAAGAAACTTTACGGAACGGTAGCGGTCCACAGAGCGCCAAGGAGTCGTATATGACCGGAAACGGGTAAAAAAAAAATAGACAAATTCCTTATATTTTTTGTTGAGTATTTAATAACTGTTGTTGACAAATTGAAGATCATCATTTTGTACTTTGATACAACAGACGTTTGATGCACTATATTGCAGTACACTTATTCCACCGATATATATATATAT
>JAOTRQ010000012.1:326046-336545 GCA_028565875.1 Hoplisoma paleatum | reverse complement strand
TTTCTTTCCTGCGACTAGTCGACCAATGGAATTTGTCCGACTAGTAATTTTTTTGGTCGACCAACGATTAATCGATTGATTGCGGTCAGCCCTACATGACATTATTGTTATGCACCTTCATTCCATAGCAACATGACATCATTTATAAGTCACACACGTTGTTTCTGTGGTGTGGAGCTATGTGGTCACTCGGGTCAGGGTTCGATCCATGACTTTAATCATCATGCACTATGTGTGTGTGTGAAGGGGGTAAAGCAGGTGTAGTCAAGTTCGAGGCCTACACGCATGTTCACTTATTTACAGCAATTCAGTATCTCTGACTCTGACCTGACTGCATGTTTTTGGACTGTAGGAAGAAACCTGGGTGGAACAAGTAAGTACACGGACAGATCCACCTGAGGATCGAAGTCGGGCCTTTCTTATAAAATTCCAGGACCGGATTAATGCGGGACCAGGTGAAGTAACACAGAAGTTTGGGAGTGTAAGATTAAAGGCAGATTTCAAACGGGTCCCGAGGGCTCGGCGAGCAACGTGCCGCTTCTCTGATAATACTGATAAAGGTTCTTTTATTCCTTGGCTTCTGTATGTCGGGATGCTGTGGGATTTTAGGGGACTATTACGAGGGGTTTCTTTTATTCGCCGCTAATGAATGATGCACGTGTTGTTTTCCACTCGTGTGCTGAATTATGCACTGTTTCAAAGTTCTTTTTTGTTTGTTTGTTTACCCCGATTCCATTCGACTGCATTGTTCACCCAGTAGCTTTAAAAATAAATATTTTAATGATATCTGGCCGTTAGAGCTGGTCTGGGTTGCATCCTTAAATTGTGATAGCATTCAGTATCCATGTGTGTGTGTGTGTTTGTCTCTGTATCCTGCAAAAGATTGGCGCCCTGTTCAGGTGCTCAATGTATTCGCCCAGCATGTCTCCCTTGGTGACCCTAAACCGGATTAAGCAGTGGTGAACCTAGTTAATGAATGTACCTTAATGTACCCTGAATGTACCAAACATTCTTGGGTGTGCATCCGGTTGCCAGTCTTCTACAATAATGTACTCGAGTACAAGTACTGTTACTTTGATACCTTCTTACTCAAGTATTATCAAGTATTAATTAAGAAGGACGGGGCCCTGTAGAGTCTGGTTCCTCTCAAGGTTGCTTCTTGTAATTTTCAGGGAGTTTTTTCTTGCCACAGTCGCCGTCGGCTTGCTCAACAGGGGGTTTCTGTTCGTCCTGTATTTTTGTAAAGTCGCTTAGAGACAATGTCTATTGTAAAAAGCGCTTATAAATAAAGTTGACTTGACTTAAATACGTTATACTTCTCACAATAGTTCGTTTAATCAACACCCACCCACCCATCAATCCATCCATCCATCTGCCCACCCTTTGGCCTGAGTGCCCGTCTACCACCTCCTTCTGTCAATATGAGGAACTTTATGTTTGCTGGTAAAACGCACAACTTGTGTGAACCTTGAACCTTGTTAAAAAACCCAACAGCCCCATCACCGACATGTGGAGGAGCAGGCCTGTGGGGACGCCCGGGCCTGCCTTCCATCCTGTGTCTGTCAGCCCACCTGAGTGCCGTACAGGCCCGCCCAAGGCAAGACCACGGGCCACGGCTCCCTCCTGATGCGCTCCTCCAGGAGTGCCAATCCCTCTTCTCCTCCTCCTCCTCTTTCTCCTTTTCGCTTAGAGAGCCCGACCCTAAATAACTGTCTCGTCTCCGTACCGATTCACGTCTTCCTTATCCGAGGAGCAGGATTGACTGTCAGAATCAGACCTTTAAGGACACAACGTGTCCCTGTTGTGGTTCTTGGGAAGAATATATGTCATATGTTATAATCGCTATTAGTTTATATATTTATTTATATCCAAGCAAACACAAAGAAGTGTTTTTATTATAAATATGAGCAAAGGTTTTCACAGTTACATCACGCGACATGATAAACCTCAAGTTAACGCTTAAAGGAAACAATTTTAAATGTTTAAATATTCAAAAACAACGTTCATAGAATCTTAAGCTTATTACGAATGCCAAATTCCATTTCTGAGAACATGAAGAACTGGACAAACAAACGTTTTTACAACCGAAATGGCACATTCTCAAAACGTTGTTAGTTGAGGTGTCGTTCTGTGCTGGGCACGTGTGCTCATTGCTGCCCCCTAGTGGGTGTTTCACTGCACGGATTGGATTATTGGTAATATGTCATTCAAATCTAATCTTTTATAAATGTATGTAGTCAACAAATGCATCTTGCAAATGCAATCTAGTTAAAATGCTAACCCAGTTTATTACCACATAATCCCTAGAATACAGGTATATAGTTTCTTTTTTTCATATTCCAGTCAAACCCTGCATGGTTAAATTTACTACCCATCTGCTTTATGAGTCTCTATGAACAATAGAAATGTTTGCTGTAATCTTTGATGAAATGGACATGAGGCAGGAAGTAGCGCTGTGAGATTCTGAAAGCTCTTTGATTCTCTCTGTTTGAACCCGTTTTGATCTGAGCGAGACCCAGACGGCCGGATGAACGCAGCATACAGAACAGATTTCGGTCCTGGACGCCCTGCGCGGTGAATAAAAGATCGAGGCCCGAGCAGATTTCCAATCAAACCTGATTTATAATTAAGCAAATCTGATTGAAATCACGGCTGTTAAATGTTGGATCGGGGACGGTCCATGTGTTAAATATACATACTTCATGATCAGGAAATGAACTTTAAATATTGATTATTATTAAATATATGACAATATTGTATTATATAAGTGTATTATTTCGTCATGCCTTCTTGTCGTACCCCCTTGTGTTAAGTCAATAGGTTTAGTTAAACGTGACACATTTATAGGATAAAAAAAATCTATATAAGAATAAATATAAATGTTAATATAGAAATATAATAAAAATATAAAATGCTTCTTTTTTATTTTCTCCAGTTTAAGCTTATATGACTAGATAGGTATATAAGATAGACAGAAAGACAAACAAAAGACAGACAGACATAATTCCAACAAAAATAAAATTATAAATGGACAAAAATATAGATTGATAGTTTATAAATTCTCCACAAAAAACAATATAAAGGACAGAGAGACAGACAGATAGATATAAAGATCAAATTAAATAATTATTTATTAGTTCCAAGTGGATGTTTATATGTATGCATGTATGGTTGAATGGATAGATATAAAAAAAGAATACATTTTATTTAAAATAACAATTAAATGAAAGACAGACAAATAGACAGGCAGGAAGATCTAAGTTCTATAGGGTTGTGATGATGTTACGACGACGTAAACTGGGCCAGGACGAGATCTCAGGAGAGCTTTGCCCTTTTGCAGACAGAGATTAGTAGCCACTTCACAGTCAGCAAACTCCAGTGGAAGATGTGAGCGGCTCTCAGTGGTTTATTTTTACTGAGCTATTGCTCCTCGTGCTCCACTGAGAACTAACGGTGTAGCGTAAATGATAAATGTAAAGAACCAAAGTGGTTCCACTGCAGAAACAGCATTACAAAGAGTTTTAAACTCACAAACTTTAGGTTCAAGAAAAAAAAGTTTCGATTTATTTGGTGCTTCGGTTATTATTGAAACCTTCACAAGATCGTCTGCATTTTATTATTAGGAAGTCGTTTCTACCTTAGTTTCCACCTAGTCATCAAACTCAAAACCTATTATGCAGCATATTTGCAATATACATGATACATATGTACAATAATAACAATATACAGTATAATAAACCAAAAATGTTAAATAAGTGTTGTTTTCTCCATAAATTGGTGCAACAGCAGTTCGCCTCTGTGATCAATAAAGCTTTTCAGAATTCTGGCTTTAATGCTAATTTATTATACAAATGGTGCAAAGAATATAAACACAAAGTTCAATTTAAAAGTAAGTTCTTCCTCGCGGCTGATTGGCTGCATCTGCAACCCTGCATTCCTGCAGCATATTTGGAGGTTTAAACGTTAAAAATGTATGGAAATGAAATTGTGCAGGTGTCCTAGAAACATAACCCCCCTAACCCTAAAATCTAACTTCAATTTCAAGCACTAATCCTAAATCTTCACCCATAAGCCTGAACTGAAATGGTTTGTAATGGCTTAGGAGCAACAAGGAACAGCTATGGATCATTATCTCCATTTACCAATCAATGTTAAGGGGTGTCAATTTACTAACACATACTGGACAATACTTAACATGTTCTCCCGAGAGAAGAGACAAGCGTGACGCATAAACATCACCTCCTGGTGATCATGTTAATGTGTCACGCCTTGATGAGCATCATATTTCACCCCGAAATGGGGTCCCTATTATGGGGTTGAGAATCGCTGATCTGGTGTTAAGATAAAGTCACATGACTTACTTTTTTTTACACATATAAAGTGAGTTGTGCTCAGTTGGTAGCTCAAACACTCCAGAGTTTAGGTGGTGATTCGGCATCGCTTGTAAATTACACCGAATAAAGCACGTTTCAAATGAATAAATGTAACTCGCTAATAATGAAAACGCTATAGATGTGATGGAAGGGGCTCTGAGTCGCCCACCGGGACTTGCAAACGTGGGATTGTGGGATGTTTCAGACAGGCAGCGGGTGCTGATGAAATAATAATGTGCAGTATAAGTGCAGATAAAATTTGCACATGAAAATCATCTTGGTGCCCGGCCCTACATGACGACGATCCCTACTGCAGTGTTCCTATGCAAATAACCCCCTCATCTCCAAGAGCTCTTCTGAGCATCACCGGGCCTTGTTGTCAGCAATTGTTTTGTTCATTTAGTTTTATTTTATGTGTTGGGAAACTTATTTAAGCATTTATTCATTTTTAGGAAGTGTTTCGGTCTGATCAAGGTCCTTAACCCTCCCTCAAGGCCCTTAACCCCTGCAGGGCAGTCTGCAGAGAAACGGGTATAAATAAAAATAATAAAATTACCCTTCTCGAATACTCAAAAGCATTCGTGGTCCAGTGTTCTTCCTAGATTCATTTATGTGTTTTCCGGACCTGCATAAAAAATCTAAAAAGTAAGACACAAATAAATTAGACTTAGATTTAGATTTCATGCATTTTTCTTTTGTAGTTGCTTTGTTGTAGACTGACAGAATAACTGTGCAGGTAAAACAGAGAAAAATGAGGCCTGGCAGCTCGTGCCCTTCAGTCATAACCACTTAGCTAAAGCAAATCTCTGGTGCTCCCCAGAGAGGCGGAGAACTGGTGCTGGGTGCCAATCACCATCTTACCCGGGGCTTTCCAAGAGTCCCGGCTGGTTCTAGTTACCTTTAATTAAATTAATAAAAATCCCACAGAGGTTACAGTGTGAGTGAAAGTGTCAGCGATGTACATATATGGGTAATACGTGGTGACGTTTCTTAAGTATTGGGACCCCCTACTAAACACCTTTCAATTACACACCGTCCCCAAACCCCCTAGTATTGCATTACTGTATTTTTTTCAGGTGAAATATGCTAAGTGTAGTGAATATATCTGTATGATGAGGGGATTTTATTCTATATGTAGAAACCATGAATTTTAGGCTTTTAAGAGAATGAGAATGGCAAGAAATACAATCATGATTAAATGATTGTCGTCCTGATGCTCAGAAACATTTTTAAAAGTTGATATTACCCCCCCCACACACACACACACAAAAAAAAACTAACCCTTACCCCTAACCTTATCCCAAAACCCCAACCTCTAAAGATAACTCTTACTCCAAAGTCGATCCTTATTTCCAAACCCTAACTCCTAAACCTAACCCTTACTCCAAAGTCTAACATTATCCCCAATCCCTAACCGCAAACCCTAACCACTAAAGCCAAACCTTACCCCAAACCTTAATCTAAACTTTTACTATAAACCCCAAACTCTAAACCCAAACCAATGGCCCTCAAACCCTAACCTCTAAAGCAAACCCTTACCCCAACCCTAATCCATAATTTCAATTCTAAACCTCAACCCCAAACTCTCTGTTTATTAATTGTCTTCCACCCCCACAACTCATGGTATGGTTCATCTGGTATGAATGCACTTCTTTTGTCTGTAAACAATAGACGTTTCCCAACACCTAAAAAATAATCATGCCGCTTTAAGGCCTTAAATCTTACAGACCTGGTGGCAAGGGGAGTCGTTAAGATCTTTCTTCATGCGATTTACGAGCGGCTGCTGGACTAACCAGACACGATGCACGGATGACTGAGACGAACCCCGGAGACAAAATCAACCGGCGTCGTCCGTAATCTGACCGCCATGGTTTTCTGTTGGATCCTTCGACAGAATTTCATCCTCGCAAAAAATTCTAATGTAGGCTCGCGAGCACCGGGCTGTTTATTTTTGACTGTATTCATAAATTCATGCTGGTGGAAGGAATGGAGTAAACAATACATTTTGACTGAGGTCTTTGTGGTCTCCAGAGACCCGGCAGGACGTGAAGATTTCGGTCCTGGGCTGCTTTTAAATTTTTTATTTTTCTTGGTCTATGTGCTTTCTTCTGCTTGGGTTCGGTCGGATCAGGAGCCCATTCTCGCATCCTTCTTGCTTCCTCCCCCTCTCTTTGTCAGAGCCAGTTACAGGCAGAAGATCTTTCCTTGGTAAATAATTCACAAGTTGATTAATAGACACACAGGGGTATAATTAGACAGGGGAGAGACACTGGATAGTCTATCCAAGTACACAGTACAGTGCTTAAGGGAATTAGACATCGGGATTATTAAAGAAAGACAGCAGTGTGCTGCGGTAGTGGGGATCGCAAAAATGCGAAGAGGATAGGTGAGGGGGGCACCATCGCCTGGCTTTCGGGACGGGGGTGAACCACGCTCCTTCCAGAAGCAAAGACCCGAGGTTTGTTTGATGTGGAAATTGGACAGTTTGAATCCGTCTCCTTTAATTTTTCACAAGTTACCCAGATCCTCTGGGTCTGCCACACTTTCCTGATAGGAAATAAAAGAATTAAATTTATTTTCTCTGTTCTGTAGCTTTCTCTTCTGCCCCCTCAGTCCTCCTGCATGAATCTTCCGCCGTACTTTCCAAGGCGTGCCGGATCTAAGAGCGCGTTTGGCTAAAAGGACGAAGAGTTCACCAGGCGGAAAACAGCAATCTAAGGCGAGAATAAAGCCCTCGAACAGTCGTAAACAGCATCCTGTGGGTCGCTCGGGTATCGAGAAGCAATCAAAACAAAACCGAAAGAGAATCAACAGAGATAAAATATTCCGAGATGCATCGGTTCACTTTCAGCAAAGAGACGGAAAGATTCCAGTCACTTTTTAACCTCTTGTCTTATTTTACTCGAGAAATATAGACTTAATACGTTACTACACTACACGTCTACAGCAACTCTTCAATAACACGGCTTTTTATAAAACTTTCAGGTATGTTTGTGGAGATTCGTGTCCATTCAGTAAACCCCATTCCAAAACAAATGATATTAAAATAGAATTACTTTTCCATGAACCACTACTATTCTTCTAAGTGTCCAAAAAGCCAAGCCACAAACTCCTGCCCCTAACACCAAACCTTCACCACAACTCCCTAATTAGAACCCCAAATGCTGGGGCAGCCGTGGCCTG
Source organism: Hoplisoma paleatum (assembly GCA_028565875.1). NCBI lineage: Eukaryota > Metazoa > Chordata > Actinopteri > Siluriformes > Callichthyidae > Hoplisoma > Hoplisoma paleatum. The sequence continues at coordinate 328,989 of JAOTRQ010000012.1, read as the reverse complement.
GTGGAAGGTTGCCGATTTGATTCCGAGAGTCGACAGTTCATGACTGAAGTGCCTTTAAGAAAGGCACCAAACAACTAACTTGTTCCCCGGGGCGCCATGGCTAGGGCTGCCCAGTGTACTCCTCAATACTGACTCCTAGTGAACTAAATGTGAGTTTCACATTTTAAAACTGGGTTAAATGCAGAAGAATAATTCCTAATTGTGTAAAGGTGCAGTGGTGAACAAGCATTATAAACCCAAGCCACTAACCCTAGTTCCAAACCCCTAATCCTAAACCGTACCCTTTAGCCATTAAACATCTCATCCTAAATCCTAAACCCTAAAACGTTGAAATTCTAACACCAAACCCTAGTCACAAACACATACCTCTGAGTCCTGGACACAAACCCTTAATTCTAACCCAAAATCCTAGCCAGAACCCTTAAATACTAATCCCAAACAAAAGTCATAAACCCTAAACCCTAACCAGAAATACACAACCCTAAACCTTAACTACAGATACGTTAGTCTTACCCCTAACTACAGGCACCTAAGCCTAAATCCTAGCCACACGACTTAGACTAAACCTAAAGCCGAACAACTGCAAACGCTAACTATAAAGCCTGGCCCCAAATGCCTAACCCCATAACCTAGCCACCAACTTGTAACCCCAAACCCTAGTCATAAACCCGTCTCAACATCCTTGCCACGAACTTAAAATCCAAATCTATACCCAAACAAACAAAAAAGCCTTAAACTTAAATGTAACTCAAACCAAATCAATTTACCGGTAAAGGAATAAATCCATTAAAGTTGTGGCCACAGGAAACATAATTTCTGCAAAATTATGACTACATTGTTACACACATGATTACTCCAGGATTCTGTCCAGCTCCCGTCTGTGTGTGGGAAACAGTGAAATGGAATTCAGTCAGTCTTCACGTCGTCCCGTCAGCTTTCATATCCACACGTCTCGACTTTCTAGTTCCTCCCGTCTGTCTCCTGTCGACATCTCACCCTCCTGACAGAACTCACCTGGAGGAGAACACGGGAAGCACAAAGCAAGATTGATTTTACACGCTGCCTCCGTTTTTGTGGTGAAAGCTGGCTGTCGGCTGGGATTTGTGCTCGGTCCTATAAAAGTGCGTCTGTGTGGTCGGAAGAATGGATTTTTTACGAGAGGTAAAATGTTGAGGCTGGAGTCAGCGTCCGGGCAACTGGACGTCTTTAAGGATTTGCCATCCATCCATGTTCCGGTTCCTCATGGTCCTGGGTTCGATCCCTTATTCGTCTTCTGTGTGGAGTTCTTCCAGTGTCTGTCTGGGTTGCCTCCGGGCTTTCTGGTTTCCTCCCACAGTCCAAAAACATATGTAGGTGGTAAGCCATTGCTTAATATAAGCATTGGACTACTTTTGAGCATTTAGCCCTAGTTACATTTACAGTAGTTATAGTATAGTCTGAGCGATGAAGGTTAGGGGCCCGAAACGGCATCCTTTGGATTAATAGTCCTGCTCCTTAATCACTAGGCTACCGTGGCCCCATTGGACTAGCAGTCATAAGGTCATTGGTTCGGGCTCCACTGTCTGTATGTTGATATTGGGGTCTTGATGAAGACCCTTACCCTTTAATTGTGTACTGTACTTATAATGTAAGTCACGCTGATTAAAGGTAGGTGCTAAATTCCAACAATGTAAAGGTGTGAGACACCTTGTGGATTGTAATGCTGGTCCTGCCAAGCCTGGATAAATAGGAAGGTCGTGTTGGTTTTCCCAATCAACTTTTCCTAAACAACTATATAAATCAGGAGCAGCTCAGTACCCCCACATAGCTCCCCGTGTATTGACCCTTGTATAAATACAAACCAGAACAGGGGTCACCAAACGTGGCCCTGTTCTAAAAACAGCTCATTATAGTGACACTTACCAGTGAGCTGCATTATTTTTTTTTAAATCACACTTGCATTGGTGTAAATTAGAAAATTACAAAATAAAATTTATAATTAATTATTAATAGTGACATGTAATTAAAGGTTATAAATATCTGATTTCACAAGTGTGTATTAAACTGGAAGCCCTTCGCATTTGTTGGTATCCAAAAAGTAGCTCTCAGTTCTAAAAAGGTTGGTAACCCCTGAACCAGAATATGCAAAAGTGCTGCCATATTAATGACCTTTTTGGTTCTGGGTAAATCATGCTATTAAGAAGGCGGGGGTGCTAATAGCCGGAAAGCTAATTAGCATATCATTAGTTTAATTGAGCACCAGGCCCAGGGTTTATAGCCTTGCATAAGCGTGCTGCTGCCAGGCTAATATTACTGACAGAACAGTGGCGGTCCGGCTGCAACCCGTTACCTGACAGTTATATTAATTAACAGCTATCCTGTTACACAGGCTTTACTAGTGATGAATAAATAACACAGGTGAGGATGTGTTGGGCAGGTCTTCTGTTCACGAATTACCCACAAACATACGAGGGTTCATATCAAATGCTTCAATTGTGGTCAAAACCGAGGCATACTGAGGTCATCGGACGTATCTCGTGCTTTATTATTCCATTTGAACGTTTATTCGTAATACTGCATCGGTGTAGCTGTGTCCCGCACGATTGTGACTGAAGGCCCGGTGAAGCGGGTGAGACAGGAAACTCTTTTGTTATGTAAAAGCCGCTATTTGATCCCGGAGCAGAAAATAGGAAAGAGAAAACCAGTGCGATAAACTCACCTCATCAGATAATTGAAGAAGCCTTCGCTCCAGTATCAGAGTCGGCTTTCAAAAAGACGATCGGTGTAGAATGAGGCTCGGCGATGCGTCCACCGCTGACATCATAAGATTTAGAGGTGGAAGGAGTGCTGTAATATTGTTCTCAATTCTCTCTCTATTTTACCCTTTAGTCGACTTTGACCCTGGGTTACTCTGTGGACCGCTACCGATCCCCAGAGTATCTCGGCAATTACATTTTACGGGGT
>JAOTRQ010000012.1:246022-256024 GCA_028565875.1 Hoplisoma paleatum | reverse complement strand
AGACCTACTATAGACCCTCTACAGACCCTCTACAGACCCTCTACAGACCTACTATAGACCCTCTACAGACCCTACAGACCCTCTACAGACCCACTACAGACCCTCTACAGACCCAAGAGACCCTCTACAGACCCTCTACAGACCTACTATAGACCCTCTACAGACCCAACAGACCCTCTACAGACCCTACAGACCCTCTACAGACTTTCTACAGACCCTCTACAGACCCTCTACAGACTTTCTACAGACCTACTATAGAACCTCTACAGACCATACAGGCCCTCTACAGACCCACTACAGGCCCTCTACTGACCCTCTACAGACCCTCTACAGACCCACTACAGACCCTCTACAGACCCACTACAGACCCTCTACAGACCCTCTACAGACCCTACAGACCCTCTACAGACTTTCTACAGACCTACTATAGAACCTCTACAGACCATACAGGCCCTCTACAGACCCTCTACAGACCCACTACAGGCCCTCTACTGACCCTCTACAGACCCACTACAGACCCTCTACTGACCCTACAGACCCTCTACAGACCCACTACAGACCCTCTACAGACCCTACAGATGTATTACGTAATTAAGTGTAGCTCTTAGACGTATAAGGCTAGAAATTCTTAGTTGATCGTTTGATTGTATTTTATTTAGAATTTATTGTCCTGCTGGTTCCGTGGTTTAGTGTTTCACAAACCCAAACCTCCTAAGGTTTCATTTCAACCTTAAAACTCTGAATAAAAAGAAATAAGAATGCATTGTTTGTTTTTAATACAATTAACTCAACATCTCCTACCAAGAATTTCTTTACATTTCCATTCATCCTTGGAACGAAATCTTGATCCTTCATTTCATTCGTGCGAATGAAGTTCTTGGAGTTATGAAAGCTTTAGCCGCCTAAAAGAGCAAAGGAGAACCCCCAGATTTCAAAAGCGCCGTCTGATATTTCAGCCTCGGGCGGCTCGAACCTGACCTGAAGAGTTACATCACCTGTGAAACCTTCCGTTTCTCGATCAGGACTCGTGCGCTCTTGTAGATCTGTCGGATTCGATGAGAACGGCTTTGAAGCATCCGACTCGACGAGCAACAAGCAACGAACAGCGTAAACAAAAGTAAACAAAAGCTCAGAGCCGTGTTCAGCCTTAAGCCTCCCGCCTGCTGTAGCACTTCTGTACTGATGAAATACAGAGAAACTGAGATCGACGGGAAGCGGATATGACACCGTATAACCGAGGGTCAGACACCGTAGAGCTTCTAGGTTTTTTTTTTTTTTACTGGATCACAAGACATAAACCTCATTTCCAGAAGATTTGGGGATTCTATTATTAGATGAGACTGGTCCATGCTGCTGTAATATTAAAAAAGTAAATCATTTGAACTTCATTTATATTTATTGGAACATTTGATGTTAGATGCCATTTTGGATCTATCGTGTACAACAAATGTCGTTCTTATCTGACATTAAATGACAATGTCATTCACCATTACAAAGACAAAACTATTTTCTAAAGGCAAAAATTCTTACTTATAATGTTAAGAAACGTAAAAATAAATTGAACACATTTTCACCGCAATGCCTTTATACAGTTTGAAATAATTCACACTAGGGGGCAGCAGTGAGTACACGTGCCTGACACTTTGGGCACAGCGCCTGGTGAACAATTAGACGTTAGCTTACTGGTTTATATGACCCGATTTGTGTATTCGACCCAGCGTATGGGCAAAGCTTGCAGTAATTAATTGACTGATAGTCACAGATAACGTTGTTTGCTTACGTCGGACGATGCTAGCAGTGCTAAAACCAGCGCTAATGCCGATGCTAGCAGTGCATCGATTGGCTGGTGTACATGGAAGACGTGACGATGCGTTTAAGAACAATGCAACAGGCAAATCACATTCATGGATCCATATAACAAATGCAAATGAGTTTGGTCATCGGATGTAGCCTGGCGCTTAAGATAATTGATTAGTAAGTGAACGGTAGCTAGTTTTAACCCTACCATTGCCAGGTTGTCACTGTTGGGCCTTTGAGCAAGACTCATGACCCCTATGTAATTGGTCAGAGTGAATACTGAGAGTAAAAGTACATACCTGCAAAATGTTAAACATGTCAATGTAATAAACATTGGCTAGCTAATTGGTTTCTGACATAATAGTGACAATGTGCAAAGAAATACTCTGGAATTATTGTGTTTAATATTAATTATTGTGTTTAATATAATTAGCTTGATTGGTGTTTTTTTATTTTAAGGTAAATGTGAGCATACAGTAAATTAATTATGATGCGCCAAAACTCCACAAAAAGTGCACAATGTTTTTTATTTGTATTATTTTACATTAAACTATATCATGTTTGAAGATTAAAATGTACATTTCTAATAGACACCATTCTTTCTGCTTGTATATTACTTTGTATTTATGGCTTTCTGACCCAAGTCGGGTCCCTCCACACTTCCTGCGGCCCCACACTCCATCAGTAAGCAGTTCTCTCCCCAGGCGGGCACGCCGCCCGGCTCTCCAGATCCATCTCGTCCCCACGCCCTCGGCGGCGATCATGGCCGAGGAGCATTACTGTGATTTATGGGTCCCAGTGCTGCCGAACAGCGATAGATCAGGAAAGCGGCGGGGAACCTGGGGAGCCGGAGCGGAGACATGGGACGCCTGGGCCTCACCGAAAAAACCCACCTATGATGAAGTACTCCGTGACCGGCACTTTCATTGCCACGATGAAACAAATGCGCTCAGAACTTCCCGTGTGTATACTTTCCTATCTACATGCACTGTTCTCACCTCTTCTGCAGTAGCGTACCGGGTTAATGTATACTGGAGACGGTGCTTTATTGGGTGATAGGTATTTTTTTCTTTGCTTTGTGTTCGTGTGTTGTTTTCTGCAATGCAGAACCGACAGCACTAGTACAAGTACGAGTGTTGCATATGAAAAACCTGTTTGGAGAGTTGGGGTGAGAACACGAGGTAAATAAACACAAGTCTTGTCTCACGCCAAGTATCTTTACTAAGAAACAGAAGAAGTTTGGGCAGCTCTTTGTTTATCTGCCACTTCTTTGTTCATTCTCGCCTTTTTTTTTTAGGAAAACTGATTTACTTTTATGTAATTATTCAAATCATTTACTTAAGTGAGAGACACAATGGAACTATGAATACACAAATTATTTATGTAATATTGGCCAGTCAGGTGGATGGATGAATGTGGATTTGTAGATAAGATAAGATGGATGGATAGATAGATAGATTAGGTAGGTAGGTAGGTAGGTTGGGTAGGTACGTTAGGTAGGTACGTATGTACGTAGGTAGGTAGGTAGGTAGGTAGGTAGGTAGGTTGGGTAGGTAGGTAGATAGATTAAGTAGGTGGGTAGGTAGATAGATTAGGTAGGTAGGTAGGTAGGTAGATAGATTAGGTAGGTAGGTAGGTAGGTAGGTAGGTAGGTAGGTAGGTAGGTACGTATGTACGTAGGTAGGTAGGTAGTTTGGGTAGGTAGGTAGATAGATTAGGTAGGTAGGTAGTTAGATTAGGTAGGTAGGTAGGTAGGTAGGTAGGTAGATAGATTAGGTAGGTAGGTAGGTAGGTAGGTAAGTAGATTAGGTAGGTAGGTATGTACATAGGTAGGTAGGTAGGTAGGTAGATTAGGTAGGTAGATTAGGTAGGTACGTACGTAGGTAGGTAGATAGATTGGGTAGGTAGGTAGGTAGGTAGATAGATTGGGTAGGTAGGTAGGTAGGTAGATAGATTGGGTAGGTAGGTAGGTTAGTTAGATAGGTAGATAGTGTTTTGACCACAGCCATGTTGATTTATTACATTCTAATAAGAAATAAAATCTAACTATTGAAAGACAAGTTGTATCCAAATGTTTGACTTGCTCTGTTTGTGCAAGAACGACAAATAAAAGAAAATAAATGTCTATTTTAGACATTGTCTACAGCCAAGCAAGTTTTACAACCTGTCACTGATTACAATCAAGCTATTAATAACCGTAAATAATTCTCCATAACAAATGAACACGTTTCTTTTCTATTTTCTGTTCTGCGTGTTTCTATTACAAATCTCTGGCTGTGATTCATGCATATTCAGATTCCATTGATATGCATGGGGTGGAAATCAGTGGGTAATTCCATTATCGCAAGCCAAATCGGAGGGATCTTAGAGTGAATTAGGGTGGTCGGGTATGAGGAATGAAACCACGATCGGTGATGAGGGGTGCTGACCTTCCACCGGCAGGGTCAGTAAAACGAGGAGGGGCATCTGGGCTAAGCTAACACTTTCCCCTTCCCAGCAGTTCATTCACAGCCACAGAACAAAGATAAAACACAACAGATCACGACTCGAGACTCCATCAGATTAAGCCGAGCGGTCTCGGAAGCCCCCTCTCGCCCCTCCCCAGGCTCATGTTGTTAGCATTTAGATAGGCGAGATAGCGGCTAGGCCGGGGTAATAGGCTTTTCCCATCAGCTGAAGAGACGAGGATTAAATCAAAAAGAACAACAACGATGAAGACGCCGAGACGGAAAGTGAGAGCGCTGCAACATCGCGCCTGATTGACTCCGAGCTCATTAACCCAGGCCCTGACTGATCTGATGTTAGAGGTGATTGGTGATTATCACATTTAGGGACGGCCGGCGCTATCTCACCACCTATCTCTTCACGCTTCTCTTCATTTCATCCAGGTCAGCTGGCGTCCTGTGGGATAGCGCTGGGGAAATAGCATCTCCGCTCGCTGTCTGCTTGATCTCCTAATTCTGCTTCATTTAAACCTCATCAACTTTTTCACTGGACCGGAAGACGAGAAGAATGGAAACAGCTTGCGTCTTTGTGCGATTTTGGTGTCAGATCTGATATTATACCTTCACACTCTGACACCGGGTCCGTCACGCTCGCACACATGTTGGTATCGAAAATCTGAAAGAATGGCAACTCGGGTATCACAATAGAATACCGGGGTGTAATAAATGCGGTCTAATCCTGTGTCACGCACGAACCCGAGCGCAGGAAAATGTGAAACCGATGCAGAAAATGAGATTACTGTATTTAAATGACTATGATAATATAGTCCGTGCCTCCGGCCCCCTGTAGGAAAAGGATTTCTCCCTTGCCTATTGTTAGCAGTTTAGCTCCGTCTGCATTGGTCCATAATAGGGATGCGATGTGTGTTTTCTTTCGTCTTGTCCTGTTCGCTTCTCTTCGTGTCTGTCCAGCCGGAGGCACAGATGTGGAAAGCTTTCTTGCTTTAGGCACAAATGCAAAGCCATACGGCGAGGACCCGCTTAGTGCATTTTTAATGCTATAATCCCATCTGTAATGGAGTTTGTCTACAATTGTCGACATCTTTTTTTTTTTTTGCTTTCTTTTTTTTGCTGATCTGGTCTAAACAGGTTTCCACCAGAAAATATGCAAGGAAACGATTTTTCAAGAATAAAGATATTTTACTGTTTGCATTCTGGTCACGGTAAGTCTAGTGCCACCTGTAGGAACATTTACTTTCTTGACTGCTTAACCAGTCGATCCCAGAAGGTCAGTGGGCACAAGACGCACAGTAACACCCTGGACAGGGGACCAGTCTAACACCTGACAAACACACACACACACACACAGTGTCAGCAATAAAGTGTCATCTGGGATTCGAACCCTTCTTGCAATAAGGCGACAGTGCTATACACTTGGCCACAGCGCAACCCCATGTCTGTGTTAGTTTCCTCCTCCCGTCCAAAAACATGCATTTAGATCGCTTGGCACAAGGTCACTTAAAGGTCATTTTAATACTGCACAAGCTCATAGTTACAGCAGCGTTGTCATCTGCTAGCACACCAGTGCAGAGAACCAAACCCTGGGTAAGCGGGGTGCCACCATAGCCAATATGGTGCACAAATCAGTGTACTGTAGTGCTAGTCTCAAACCCGAATAAATAGGGAGTGGCTGGCTGTGTCAGGAAGAGCTTCCAGTATAAAACCGATAATGCAGATCTCGATCTGGCGCCCTCTATTGTTCACCAAAAGCGTTGTATAGAAAATGCAATGATTTGTTTTTTAAAGTGAAAATAATGAAAGAACTTTGGGGAATATTTCAAGCTATTCAAGACCTGATCAAATGTTGTTTGTAAAGTCCTGGGTGGCCGCACAACTGGAAGGGTGTCTGATGTTCGATCTAACTATCTTTATCGACAAACAACCCAAGTATCAGCTCCTCCTGTTCAAACACATTACACACATTATCGCCTTCTTGTTGGTCTCAAGCTGCGAAGAACCAGGAGCCCGCAGAACGTCCTCGCTGTCCTTTACGCTTTATTGCCGGCCTGCCTGTCCCCTGTGCATAACAAGTCCCCCCCCCCAAACCCTTCCCGATTCCCTCGATTCCAGTCTGTGTTTGATTTCACGTGGGCCCACGAAACAGCGGTAGGTGAGACGGGGAGTGAACAATCAATCTTTGTAATGCGATCGGAGGATGGTGCAGTGTGAGTAAATGTTTGCACAGGCGCTCATCCAGACCTGCCATCAAAACCATTCCAGTGGAAGAGGGAATCAATTCGGGCCAGCTCTCTCTCATCTTTTTACTTCCTTTCTCTCTTTCTGTTGCTCCCCCCCCCCCCCCCCCCCCCCCCCCCCCACCCACCCCACCATAACAACAGGAGGGTATCGAGAGCATTATTACCCGCAGCTCGGTGCATTTTTTATACATCTTTGTCTTATGTGTTTTATGGATGCCAGCTCAGGGAAGGAAGCTGTGTGGCTCTTGAATCCTTTATCAACATCTATCAATGAGAAAAGAATGACTTTATCCAGTTTGTGCACAGCGTCTTTTACATTAGCACAAAAGATTCGACACATTTTATATCACTTGATAATTTGCAAGTGTATTAAACAAACTGAAACTTTCCTGGCGCCACCTTCCATGTTCAATCCAGGCTTAGAACCAGCATTGAAAGCGCACTGACCATCGCGCCTCACATACATTTACAATTTCGGGATTCTTTACCAAATCTTCATCAAAGATGTGAATTATAAAGACTTACAATTACAGTAGACAGTCAGAGAAAATAAGTGTTAAGGGCATTGCTCAAGGGCCCAACAGCAGCAACCTAGCAGTGGTGAGGTTTGATCCGGCCTACATAACATTGATTAGTAATTCTGTACCTTAACCACAATGCTTAACCCTTTCTGCTCCAGAGGCGCCATGATAGTTGGGATATGTGAAGAAGTCTAATCTAGACGTAGCGTTTAGCCTTATTGAAATGATTTAGCGTTTAGCATTACCGACTGTTACCCGGCTAACAAAATTACCTCAGAATGTTCCACAAACATTCCATTTTTTTGGAATAAGTTATGAGTGTGTTCAAATATTAATACCTGACTATTCAAGAACATTTTGATTTATTCGCTCTGAATGATATCTCACTGTTCATTTTTTTATAGTGTACATGTTTCGTTGAACATGCCCTGACTAAACAAATAGGGTCACATCACAGTTGTATGATGTTCTACTGACAGTTTTGTCAGAATGTGAAAGGTCACAACATTTGGGAACTTTAACGCAACGTTAGTGAACGTTGTGAGAACTTCCCTGCTAGCTGGCTAGCCATCAAATCTAGCGCTAACGTTCATACTAACTCCCAATTTCTAATTTATTAATTCTGTTCTTATTTTTCTATTATTTCTAAGATTCGTGTGGTATTTCTAATTGAAGTGTTGAAATTAGACTTTATTTTAAATTAGCCTTTGTATAGTATTTAAACATATTAAAACAAGGCTTTAGCATGTGATTAAATGCCAGCAGTGTATGTCCTGTATCATGTGTGTTTTTGAGATAGAAAGCAGATGGCATGGAGCTTGTGCAGCTTTTTTTTCCCACGCTGAGGATGGCACAGTCCCATCCTACCGTGGGAAGCCGCTGGGTAAACTGGCACCATATAGAGAGCTCACCTGTTGGAGGAGCAATACTGCCCTCTTCTGGTTTAATTGTAACTACATCGGATCTCACGCTTGTGTATATATATTTACTGCAGTTATACATACATACATCATATATATTTTGCAGCAGAAGAAATAAAAACCAAAATGAGCACAACAAAAAACAACTTTTAAGAGGATCAAAAACTTTAGTGATTGAAAAAATTTATTGATAACAACCAGACATTAAGATAAATAATGTTGACATTACTTATTGTGTACTATATTAGAAAAATTATTTGTTTATAAAATACTGTGCTACTACTTCTTAGACAGTCAGTAATGGCTCAGTGGTTAAGAATTATTGACCAGCCAAAGGAAAGTTGCTGCATTCAGCCCCATCACTTCATTTCTGACCCTTGACCACAGCATTCGACCATTAATGGCTTGGATTGTAGATCTGGACAAAGAAAAGGTTGTTGTAGAAAAGTAACAGTTTAAAGAAGTCTTCTAGCGAAATGCATGATGTCAATTATCGGTTTGGTTAACATGTAAAGAATTTCAACATTTGGCATCAATGTTTTTGGCATTTGCTAAACTTAAAACGGTGGCACAAAACAACCAACCATGCGTGTGGATTCCAACAACGACTATCTGAAAACATCCACCCACCCAAACCTGAGGAACAAAAATTGTTGATTGCTTTTCTTCCGCTGGCATGATTGTATAATGGAGGTCTCACAGTTTGGTATAAAATGACTTGGCTAGAGCCCTGAAATAAAATGATTACTTGGCTGTGAGCTAAAGCTTATATGTAAATATTACTAATGACCCTGGGGTAACTGGAAGAATCCGTAACCATGTTTTAACTGATAATAAAAAGTCTTAAAGAGGTAGAGATCATTACAACCACAAAGACAGTCCAGTCACTGTGAGTCCTCAAAGACTTTTTTTCCAATTACTGAGAGAGCAAGAACAAAAAAGCTTTACCAAAACAGACTCATGTTCTGTAACATCCACTGTGACCACAGAGCAACTAAGAGAAAAATCTATCATTCTGAAACAGACTGTCCAATCTCTAAAGCCTTATGGGCGAAGAAAGGGCATATTTTTACGCCCGAAAAGACAGTTTCAAGGCTGCTAACTGGCTGCTTCTGGCCGACGACGTGCACTTGTCCCAGCTTGATGCTTTGTCAATGTGCTGTGACTAAGCCAAGGGGGTTTCGTATCCCCCTCTCCTTATCCTAATTAAAAGAGGATTATCCGGCATGGAGTCCCAGCCCACTCCAGCATGCAGTTTGCTGGTTGTCCTTACATTCTTTAGATAATCACACCTTCAGGAAATGGCAGGACGGGTCTTTCCGGACAGCTGCCCAAAAAGGGAAGGTAGACAAGCTTTGGGGTTGTGTTGGTGGTTAGTGTCTTTAAGAAGCTTGCCAGGTCTGTATTTGATCTACCAATACCACATTGATTATTTTCATTAAAAATAAAAAAATGAATATATGTAGGTAATCCAAAATGTGTTTATTTTATTTTAAAAGGAGGTGCTGTGTGTGGACGTGCATATGGATGGTATTGGCCTATGTAAGGGATGGAGACCAACGTTTGATAAAAGACAACAGTTTTTGCAATTATTTGACTATAGGGCAGCAAACTAGCATTACAATAACTTTGTTTAATTTAGAGTTTCTATCTACATTAAAACAACACTGGAAATGTCAATAACAGTGGTGGTAATAACACCGGGACCGTGTAGGTTTGTTTGTGTTTGCCAAGAATAAATCATAAATGTATTTTTTTACAGCAATATCTTTATTGAGTTCATATATATATAGGTTAAAAATAAAACACATTACATAATACTGAGAAAATAAGAACAGAGAAAATAACCCCAAACAGCCAACAACATAAACGCATTAGATGGCAAGCACATAATAGTTTCTGCTCAACAGTGTCCACTAGAGGGCGCCTAAATTCATGTTCATGGTCGTGCTGAATCTGATTTATTCTGCAAATTTATAACAGATTTATGGAAGCCCATTCCCGCCACCTAAAATAAAAATAAAAATCCAGCACATATTTTTTTTCATTATTAAGACAATTG
>JAOTRQ010000012.1:148115-163885 GCA_028565875.1 Hoplisoma paleatum | reverse complement strand
ACACACACACACACACACACACACACACACACACACACACACACACACACGCAGTTCGTACCGGAGAGCGCAAATATACAAAAGATAAGATTTATCTTACTGATAAGACTCTGAGCTTTGTTCACCGTGACATTGTTGTGGGATTCAATCACAATCGAGGTGTGTGTGTGTGTGTGTGTGTGTGTGTGTTGAAGAAAACCCACACAAACACAAGGACAACAAAATTACTAACAAACAACTATGGTACTATTACACATTTTCGCACTCGTACACTTACACACTCATACATCTACACACTCGTACATCCACACACTCGTACACTTACTCGAAAACTTACACACTCGTACATCTACACACTCAAACACAAACACTTACACACAAACACTTACACTCGTACACCTACATCTACACACTCACACATCTACACACTCGTACACTTAAACACTTACACACGCACACTAAAGGGACGCCGCCAAGGGGCGGGACTTTCGACCGACTCATAACGGCTATCAACGAATCAGAAGCGGAGGCGACGGCTTTGTATGAATGTGAGTAGCGTTAATGACACGATTCATTAGTCGGGGAGTAAACAAAAGCAAACGAAAGCATCAACATCATTATGTAAACAAAAACTGGTGGATATTCGGACTAGAGCGCCATCACATGTTCATCAGTCACATCCCCCCGGAAGCCTGAGCGTTCCTGTTCGAGATGAGACCATGAAAGTTCCACCTAATCGCTCGAGCCCACCAGCGGCGGCTTTAGCACATTAGCATGTTAGCACATTAGCATTAGGCTTTTTAAAGCGCAGTTGCATGTCAGATTTCTCTGAACTTTGAGCGCGGCTACAAGTCATAAATTCTCACGGCTGTGCTACGCCCTTGTGAAGCGTAGCCTCCAGGGAAAGCGCTGCTCACAAATGCATAACAAAGCAGCTGAAAAAAAACGAAACAAGTTTGCTCAAACCCGGCCTGGTGTGGAATGGCGTGTTTATAAAGCACACGCTGCAGTCAGGCTCATCGGGGATACTGAAATTGTCCGGTGTGTGTGTGTCTGGATCCTGCAACAGACTGGCACCTGTTCCGGTGTTCAGTGTATTCTCATAGTGTGTGTCGCCCACCTGGACTCTAGATCGGATTAAGAACTGGCAAAATGAAATCATGGATTGTGGTCGTCACCGTTAATCTTCATACGGATTCTTTTGGAACTGGTTTCTTTAATTTTTTCCATGACTAATAAATAATGAAATTAATAATGATGTAGCTCAGCTACACAAACAGCCGTCTGAAATGAGTCTTTGATTTCCTCATCTCTTTTGTTGTCTGGTATGTGGTTCCCGACTTCGATTTCGCCACAGGGGGGATTCTGGCTGCACATTCCCGCCGTTCCAGACAAGTCCCAAATCTCTCGGATAATGAATCACACCAACTCCCCAGCATCTCGTTCCCAGGACATCACTGGCTAAAGCGTCACTGGCTAAAGCGCTTCGGAAAAAGCTGGAAACAACGAAACGGCCGGTCCGGTTGTGCTTATTATCTCTTATTGGCAGGAATTTGCACTGAAGGAGGTGTGAAGCGTTTTTGCAAATTGCAACGAAGCACTTTAGATTCTTTCTTGTGACAGAGTGAAGTCGAATGAACTAAGTGGTGCACACTTCAACAATTACTTCTGATGTAATTACCCAAACGAAATTACCTTGTGACAGAATAGAATTTGAGCAATTGCAGGTTAAACTGAGGCTCAGAATAGTCGTCATTTTAATTGCAACCGTGTTTCCAAGAAAATTACAACAGACCCAAGTAAAGGTTTTGCTGAATTGCTAGAATCTAAGGCTTTGTCCAAGAATATAAGACCTAGCATTTAGTGCTGTGTTTGTGAGCTCCACCTGGTGGCCGGAAGCTGCAGGAGATGGTTCACGTGTCCTCTTGATTCTTTAAAACAGGGGCAACGCATGTGCGGCTCTTTAGCCTCTGTGTTTCTCAATGACTTGAGGCGGCGTCCCAAAAACGCACGCTCAGTCCTGTGTAGGGTGACGGTGGGATACACACTGGTCGAATAATACACTAAACACCTGAACAGGCCGCTAGACGGTTATATACGACTTTCAATACAATACAGATCATCTAACACTGATAGTATTAGGGTCATGTTCTGTACCTATAGGGTTTAAACAAACAAACACACACACACACACACACACACACACACACACACACACACACACACGAGCGTCATCAGTTAAAAGCTCTAAATCTGCACAATTAACTTATATTATCGTCATTAACCTGTATGAGTAAACACAAAATGACTTTAATGGCTCTAAATGAAGACGTAACAACTTTGTAGGGAACCTACAAACCCCGACAATAAGTTTATTCGTGATATTTAATCCTCCAGCCACGCTGAAAAGTTTATTACGGCCTAACGTCGAACCGACGGCTTTGTTTTAAACACATAAAGCTCGCGGGATGGACGGAACTTCGGCGAGAACTTCAACACAAAAGCTTTTATTCGTCTTCAATCGTGACACGAAGATGGAACACAGTTAGCAGAATTGTTTTAAGGACCGAAATGTCCCAGTACCGCACCCCGACTACACCCAGAACGCCGAGAGTACAGCCCAGAAGCCAGTAAGGCTCCTTTATAAAGAGTTTATAAAGGCTATTTATATATACACATTGGATGGATGGATAGAGACACGTTGACAGATAGATAGATGATATATATTAGATAAATCAAGAGCTGGATGAATGTCTGTCTATCCATCCATCCAGAAAGACAGAAATACAAACAGTCTGAAGACTGAAGACTTGTATTTTGAAACGAGCAGAGGAGCTTTATCAATCAATTGTGATTGAATCCTCAATCACAAAACATATATTAGCAACCTTTACTGCCCTACAACAGTCTTAAAACACGGTAAAGAGACAGTTAAACGACATCAGCTTATCCAGATTTGTATCAGAATACAAACATAAGCTGGGAAATGTAGCGACGCGACTCGATATCATAACTTGATTTATGTTTCACAGATGTCATGTGCGATCATGATTAATGTCTGGTTAAACAAGAATAACTATTATGACTACTAGTTGCAGAGTACCCAGTTCCTTCTGCGCAGGAAATTTGGCTGCACTTTGAGGCCAGAGGTCAAGCTGATGCACGGTGTGATCACTTTTATCATCTGGAATGATCCATTATCAAAATATATCGACGACCAGATGTGATGTGTACATGACCATATCAGTTCTGTACAGTCCTGGAACGCTTTCACATAAGCATTTATTGGTAGTTTTCTGTGTACGCCGATAATAACCCGTCTAAATATTAGTCATAAGTCTGACTACTTGGCTTAATCGTTATCCATAATTAGACATAAAACACAAGGCCAACATTCTGATCGACAGTTTTCGACATCACCAAGAAAGTAAAAGCCGAACGTTTAAAGTCGCACCGATCGGAGAATGTTGTCCGGCTGCTTCTGCCAGTGCGTTTCGCAAATAAGCACTCAAGCATTTAATACAATTAAAAGTTAATTCCGCCTACAAGGACAAAGTGTTTTTACTTAACTTAAGTATATTCTTATTATACACTGATACAAAAATCATTACTGGGTAAGTGACTAATATAAGAGCTTTACATCCACCAGCGTGTTCGGTTTCTTCTCTTTATAACCGACGTGAACGTTAAACGTGTTTTACTGTCCGAAATGGAGACGTGACGGAATAAACGATGAACTTTACACAGCGATCGAGACCATTTTAATCTTTTAATTGTTTCTGTGTTACGATGTGAGACGTCGATCAGATTGAATCTATTGATGTATTTATTAATATCAAATATAAAAGCTTTTTGTTTTTAATAGTAGAAGAATAAAATACAGATAAAAACACAGATTTAGTTTGATTTTTATTTCATTAAATCAGCCACAATCGGACCATCAGACGTCTAAAACGAGCGTCGGATCAAACCAGCCTTGATAAAGGAACTTTTTAAATAAAAATACCGGGTTTTATAATCAGTACTGAGAACATCGTTGTAACCATGGAAACTGTAAATAGTTTGATTACACGTTTTATAAAAGTCTATCAGTATATCACCGTTAGTAACGTGTTTATGTTTAACACTATTATTCCCATCACTGGACCCAATCACGTATTATTTGCCCTTATATCTTCATTAATCAAATGTTGTTATTTTTATAGTTTCATTGAATAAAAGATCCTCCGATGAAAAATACAAACACTCGATCGAGAAAAACATTTTGTTGTTCATCACGTCACAATCCAAAGCCACACAGTCACTAGGATTCATATCCCGGTGCACTATAGTGTCTGTCTCAAGCCCGGATAAATAGGATGGCTGTAACTTATGGTATGGCACAATGAGTTTAATCCGTGATGTGGACCAGCATTTATCTTTGTACGGTCTACCTTTCCATACTTTTCCATTCCCTTCAGGCTGATGGACGTTATTCTTCACCAATCCGTTCATAACAAGAACTTTCTCATGTCGGGTCCTCAGCTGTAACCAGATCAGACCAGTTCTAGTCTCTTGTATAGACGTATTAGGAATAATTACATATTGCGATCTGAACAGGAGGACAGAAGGAGCGGGTTTGCATTACGACATCATAAACATGGATGCAAGCGAGCGGGCGAGCAAGATTTGCACATTCATTCCTCTGACTTTTGCTCCTGGCAATCGATTGCATAAGTGATAATATAACTCGACTATTTATTAGGGAGTGTTCGAGAACGAGAATGGAACAAACAGACATCGTCACAGCTACCAAGAGGATGAAGCTGAAAAGTAAATGAGACAATACGAGGTGTGTGTTAAATCCACCGGTTAGAGTTAAGTGGCTAATTTCTGAATTGAAGTTACCAGCTCATCCTTGAGGAATTTATTCCGACTCGACGTTTATTATGCCGGGTTTAAATGCTGAGATTACCACACAATAGATAATCGCCGAGCTCGCTCTTGAAACACAGTGAATCATAAGATGAAAACATTTGATAGATTAAGTACAATTCTTAACCGAAATGTTTTTTTCTTTTTTTGTTTTTGGAGACCTGGATTGGTGCATTTGACAATTAATGGAGTAAAATTAACGACTAGATAAGACATCGACTCCAAAACTACACATGGCTTCCAATTATAATGAGCCTTTTCCTTGTTTTCTGTGTCTGGTTAAACTAAAAGAGATGTACCTTTATACCACACACACACACGCACACACGCACACACACACGCACACACACACGCACACACACAGCTTTTCATGTGCGGATCGCTGCTTAAAGGCAAGGATGAACCGAGACCAATAAAACAGTGGAATGGCATCTCATTTGACACACACACACACACACACACACACACGCGCTCGCACGAGTGCACGCACACACACAAACACACACTGACATCTGTACAGTGATTCTGTAAGAGAACAGAACTGTAGTACATGATAAATAAAAAATACAATTGTTTCATAACTGATCGTGGTTATTTTCAGACAGCAACCTTTGAAACGCTACCGACGCATAACACCCCCCCCCCTCCCGATGTGAGACAGACACACACCCAAGCATTACATGCAGCTTTACAATCAAAAGCCAAGATATTTTCGAAAGGTGTGGTTGTAGAATGCAAAGTTATTTTATTTCATAACTCGGATGAAGCTTCCTTCTCATGGGGATTTAAGGTACTAACTGATTTCCTTTACTAAACTGACAAGAGTCTGTCTAAACAAAACTGCAAACAGATACCATTGTGTTCTGTAATACGAATTATTTATCTTAAGATAACATAAAATAACATTTACAATTGAAAATCTGCAGAGTTTACACATGAATTTCAACATTTTCAGCATTCATCAGACACCCTTATCTGACGTGACTTACAAATACAAGTGAACGCTTTTAAGCAAATGATGCTTGAACAGTGGCAACCTGGTGATAGTGGGGGCTTGAACCGACGACCTTCTGAATTCTAGCCAAGTACTGTAACCATGAACCATCAATGCACACCCTAACACATGAAAACATACCGCTCATCAATCAGAGCATTATAGAAAAAACTAGTAAATTATAACATCAAATTAATTCTCCACATTTTTGCACACAGTAGCAAGCACACACTAGGGGGCAGTAGAGAACACGCATGCCCGAGACATTTGACAGCACCTATTCTAGTCTAGAATGTAATACGACCGATGTATTCATATGATACACGAGTAAAATTCATGCCAACATGGACCATAATCTGTTCTTGGAATACTTTGTGGAATCCATCCCATGAAGAACTGAGGCTGAGATTACGTAAACAGTAAAAGAGTTCCTGGAATTTATTTTAATTATTTGTTTACACACCCATCAGTATTGGGTGTAGTGCAAACATCTCTACATCATCTTGTTCTGGTACCTGCACATCCACAGTTCAAAGGGAGCAGAGGCAATTGGGCAAGAACCCGTAGTTTCAGATCTACAACCGGGGTTCAAATCGGAAAGAGCAAAGGAACGCCGGCTAAAGACAGACGTGTCGTGACCTGCAGGCAAGTTATTGGACAGCCAAAACTCACAGTGCAAGTGCATCAGTTCACATCTGCTCATGTGAAATCTGATCCATCATCCACAAGAGCCCTTATGTGCACACGGGTCATAACTATAACACTACACAAATGATAAAGGTCACAGGGTTCGACAACCTCTAACCTCAGTCATGTGTGTGGTGTTTACTCACGGTAAATATTCGTACAGTACTGATATATGTAACAGAATTACAATAAACACACAAGTTCAGTATAGTTATAGTTCTAACCCACAAGAACATTTACTAACCAGCCGGTAAAGTTACACAACTGTAACAGAACTGACTCACTAGCGACAGGACTCAGCTTTGGTTTGTAAAAACTATCACATTATATTGCATTACAACAATAGTATAACAGTAACACAATGACTAGTTGAATAAGTTTGTAACAGAACTGACGTAGACTAGTAATAACACACTAGCTGGTTAATTTGGTTCGTAACAATTGATGTAGACTAGTATTAACATATTAGCTGGTAATGGTGTGTAAGAACCGATATAGATATTAACACATTATGTAACATAACACTAACACAACACTAACACAATAGCTCGTTGGTTTAGTTTGTAACATAATTGATATAGACTAACACAACCACATTACCAGCAATATTGATATAGATTAACACTAACACACTAGCTGGTCGATTTAGTTTATAACTTAACGTCTATGGCATAGTATTAACACACTAGCCGGCGAAAGGTTTTTATTAGAATTGATATTGACATTAACATTTTATAAGGCATTATAACACTAATATAACACTCGCACACTAGCTAGTTAATTTAGTTTGTAACATAACTTTTAAAGTTGTGTTAGTTTTAACACACTAGTTGACAAACTTTGTAAGAACTAATACAGACGTTATCATTTTACATGCAGCATTATAACACTTTATACACTAGCTGGTTAAGTAAGTTTGTAACAGAACTGATGTAGACTAGTTTTAACACACTAGCTGGTTAATTTAGACTTAAACACTAACATTTAGGTAAACAGGTTTAAAAAAAATAGACTTAAATCAATAGAATAAACTAAATGAAATAACGGTACCTGGTAAATCAGTGTAGCTTTGGGTTAACGTGGCTCCTCGTGCACGAGCTTCACGGCTGGACTGACGCGGCTGCGCTCGAGACCCAGGTGTGTGCGAGTGGGCGTGGCCTTAATACACCTGCACACCTGACGCACTGACGTCATGACGCACACAGAAAGAGCATCTTGTACCGAGAGCTGGAGATTTGCGATGGCTTTTCTCTCCCAAACCTGATGGTTCACTTTCACACTATTATCCGCCCCATATTTGGAGAAACGGATCCCCTAAAGAATCTGAGGAATGTGATGGCTGTGCCCAGAGGGCCGGGTTTGGAATGACCGGGTGTGTGTCCGGATAACCCGAGCAAAAACAGTGTTAAATAAATAAATAATAATTATTGATATTATTATAATAACCACAACAAGAAGGTCCTGGGTTCTGTGCAGAGTTAAATAAATAATAATAATAATAATAATAATAATAATAATTAAAACAAATAATAATCATAACCACAGCAAGAATATCTTGGGTTCTGTGCAGATTTAAATAAATAAATAAATAAATAACAACCCCAGCAAGATGGTCCTGGGTTCTGTACAAAGTGAAACGAATGAATAATAATAATAATAATAATAATAATAATAATAATAATAATATTAATAACCCCAGCAAAAAGTCTGTTAGCACGTTAGCATGTTAGCACGTTAGCATGTTCACGTTAGCATTATGTGTGTCCAAAAGCATGCAGTCGGGCTACATGGAGACACTTAATTATAGGGTTATAGCACTAAAGATGAACAAGTGTGTTATGAGAAACATTTTTATTTTTGCACTCATTTTTAACATTCTGGCGTCTGTTAGGGTGACACGGTGGCTAGGTGGGTAGCACCTCAGAAAGAAGGTTCTGGGTTCTGTGCAGAGTTATCATAACAATATATGATAATAATAACAATAGTAATAATAATAAACTTATTTAGCACCCTTTCATAAAGAATCCAAAAGTAAAGTAAAAAGCCTAGACATAGCCTATTGGCTAAAGCAGCAAGTAAACACAACTCGAATTTACTATAATACAAATAAATATACTAAAGAATACAAATAAAATAAAGTGTCTGACTAATTAGATTAAACTAAGAGGAAACACTTTAAGTCTGCATTAGCATGTATGCACGTTTGCATCTTGGTTACTTCTTACATTTTACTTTTACCAAAGTTTTAATCTCCAAACCTCCAATCACTATTATTTCTAAGTGCCAGAGTTTTCGTACATATTAAATCCTAAACTTTTCACATACTCATAAGTGAAAGTAAAGATTCGTGTTTACTCGTGTAGCCACACCATCACTATCGACAACTCCAATGACCCTAAACATTTGTATTCGACGCGTGGTTGTTTGGCTTTTCTTAATGTGTTTATAATCTTTGTTTCCACTGATTAAAAATGATGCAGTCAATTTGAGTTAAGTTGTCCTCAAAATTTCACTTTTTGGTGTGCGTGTCTGCACCCATCATTTATTAAGATTAGCTTAGGGCAGCTTGGGGCTTTTGTACTGAACAGGCTGAGTGAGTAAGAGCCGCTGTTGTGTGAGTAATAGCTGATGTCAGGCGTGCCAGGCGTGTGTATGAAGCATGCATGCCACCACAGGGAGTGTGGTTCCGGGAACCAGCTTCAATTAACCTCGGCTGGAGCTTTCGGTTGATGATTAATGCATTTCGTTTGTGGGAGCTCAGTGGCACATATGGCAGAATGGGTGCCAATTAGCAACATGACCTACACTTGATATGACTCCCTGCTTTCATGATCAGGGTCCTTGCGCACACCCCTAGATGGCTAGATTGAAAAGTCAACTCTCACACTTTGGTCAACTTCATTACAACAAACGTTTAGTTAACTACACAAAGTTAAATCCAAATGATTGAACCCACGACCTTTCTTCAGCCACTGTACCACATTGGTTTGTGACCAAGACTTCTAAATACCGTACTATCCCGGCTCTCCAATTCTCCAGACGTTAACTCAATCGAGCATTTGTGGGTGCACCTTGTACTTCAACACACACCTATGGGATGCACAGCGATCAGCATGGCTCCAAAGTTCTGTGACGACCTACGAGGACGTCAGCGAGTGACTTTGTGCTGTCTGTGCAACCCACACCAGTTATTCTGGGTATTAGTGGTCATAATATTGAGACCTGGCTTATTGGGAGCAGCAGGTAACAGGTTTGGGTGGAGCAGTGTTCGTGTGTGTGTGTGTTGGAATATTGGCTCCGCTTAAACATGCTGCAAAAATAATGACATCACTTCAATATCTCAGCAAAGGAGGAAATTGTGACATCATGAAGAATCCTAAACATGTACGGAAATGTGAAAAAAAACGGGACGAGCCACACCCGTCATGGTGATGTGGGTGTGGGACATGAGGTGCGTTTTCAACATCTCGGTAAGGCTGTAACGATTCACCAAGAATCGATTCATTTAGTTCTTCAATTCTTAAGATATATTGATATTAATTTTAAACAGAAGGGGCGCTGGTGCTATTTTTTAACACAAAAAGCATGGGCTACCTGTCTGTCTGTCTACTACCTACCGGTGTATCTACTACCTACCTGTCTATCTGCTCTGTTCTATTGTATCTCTGCTAATGTGAGATCGTTCACAAATATTATGACATCATAAGTTCAGCATTTACGTTCTTATAATAAATATCAAATATAAAAGTGTTTTCATGATCTAATATTATGAACGTATGGTGTCTCGTCCCGGACGTTTAGACCAAATTATACAATCATACAGAAATGAAAAGAACAAGCAGAATAAACAGATAAAGGAAGCACCAGTCGTGTAAGCAGTCGGTTATAAAAATGGCACATTTATTGCTACAGAATGGTCATGTACATGACTTCATTGATTAACTACAGATGAAAACCGACAGGCAAATGGTTCGAGGGTGAGCTGGCTCGAAAAAGAAACTCAGCACATGTTTACACACTGTTACTAGTCTGAAAAAGGAATACGATAACATCGACAATTATAACAATATAATTATATTATAATTAACAAAATCCCATAAGAAACAAAGGCAAATAAACAAGAACCAAATTTTTTATATATATATATGAAATGAAAGGGAATATAAACAATAATACACATCAACATTACGTAAAAATAATGAACGATAAAGGCTTGAGGCGTTCAGCCACACATCTGGAATAAAAACGGCGTAACTGTAGTGTAGTTAAAAATCACTGCTCAGGTTTCCTCCATCGAGTCGCTTCCTTCATCGTTCGTCTTCGTCCGTGTTCACTGTGACTAGCTTTGTCTTAATTACGCACCGAAACAACATCAAATACTAAAATAAGCATCAGCCTTTAAATATTTTTATTTGCACAATTCCGAAAAAATTGGAATACTTGGTTATTTTGGCTGTTTCGCTTATTTGATGATTTTATTCATATTTCAGTTATTTTAAAAAAAGAAAGGATTGCCCCTGCAAATAATGATCCAAATATATTATTTTCATTTTGTCTAATTTTTGTTTGTTACTAATAAAAGGGTGTGCTTTTCGATTCTATCGATATCAAAACATACCCCTAAACAAACAAACTAACTAACGAACAAAAAGAAAATGACATTAAATTAAGAAGAAACAGAAGAAATCAGAAAGCCAGGCACTGGTCGATGGGAAATTCTCTGTCCGATGTATTTTCTTGACTTCATTGCATCACAAGTCACAATGAAAAAAGGCCACAGTTCGAAGATTTTTTTTCTTTTTATCGCTGATCAAGACTAACACTGTGAAATCAAATCACCCGACACTGACGACGTTAGAAATGGAAAACAAACCCCCTAATACATAATACAGCCACGTCTGCCTGTACATGTGTTCATCTGACCTCACTTGTGCTTGTTCGGTTTTCCGACACGACCACGATGGGCCGACTGTCCTTCAGTACTTTTTATTTAACGAAGAAGAAATGACATGAGCTCCAGGTCAAATTAGACGAAAATCAAATCATTATGGAAGACGAGACACGTTTGCATATTACAAGCATCACTGTTCACTTAACAAAAGTTTTTTTTTTAACGTGGCGGCGCTTTTGAAATCATCATATTAAATTTCCATTTCACCTCTTTTGCTAATTTAAGGAGGAAGAAATCGTCACTATGAGTGTAATGAAATTACAAACACTGATTCTTCTTGTAATATACTGACCTCATGAATCTACCATCCGACTTTTAACCCGCGAGGTGACAAATGTAAGAAAAATCTTATCGAAAAAGTTCCAAGACGTGAGAACTGCGTAATCGAAGTAAAGAAAAGAATCGAGACCTGAGTGGCTCGGATGTTAGTGTGGTCCGTGTTGCGTGGGGTTCCTACAGGTACTCTGATTTCCTCCCACAGTCCAAAGCCATGCTGTCATGTCAATACTAGAATTGTCCCTAGTGTTTCCTGTTCAGGTGTTTCGAGTATTCGCCCCGTAAGTGTCCCACTGTGACTTTAAATGAATGGAGTCACAGGTTAGGATTTCGGTGTGGAATTTGCACGTGGTCTGCATGGGTTTCCTACGAGTAATCCAATTTCCTCCAACAATCCAAAGATGTGTGTGTTCAGGTGTTTAGTATATTTACCCCAGGGCGCCCCCCCCTGCACCATGCATATATTCTGGACATAGAAAACACGGCTAGAGATTTGAACCCTGAATCCCAGCAATATTAGGCTAGCTTGTTTTTTTTAAACTTACATTTGTCACCCATGTACAATAGTATAGTGTGTAAAAAAAACCTCTGGTGTGTGTGTGTGTGTGCTTTTGATGGATTCTACTCTTGAGAAAAGAGTTTAAAGGGTTTAATGATCAGTGGATAATACTGATTGGAGTTTTTTTCTTCCTTTAAAAATGCCAGATAATAAAGTAAAAAAAAAAGTACAATATGAATGACAAACACACGTTTAGTGATTTTTGTACTTGCTAATGTCCAATCAAGAAGGTCTGAAGTCTGAAGCACCATGAATCTGAAACCCCACGTTGTTGTTGTTGTTTACTTTTTTTTTGCTTGTCCGACATTATGTTGACGATGAGCGTGGATCATTAACTGTTTAGGACACATCCACAGGTGAAGAACTGAACTCCTGGCCAGGAATAAACTGCTGGGTTTGAATCGAGAAATCCACATGACATAAAAATCTGCACTATTTACACACATTTTTAAAAAACAAACAAACAAACAAAACAAAACCAAAAAATTCCAACAAAAGCACTACAATAAAAAAAATGTCAACGTCATGATCGTGGAGATCGGAACGAATATTATTTACTTCTTTTTTCAACCTCCGATGTTCCCAGAAATATAAACACTGTTATCTGTTTCTTTTCTTCTTCTTTTTTTTTGACGTCACTACATTTGCGACACGTTTTTTGTTGTTTTTGTTTTTCAACACACACAGAGTTTTAACTGTTGAAACGTTTTCGCCTTTTTCAACCAAGAAAGAAAGGAAAAGAAATCCCATACCAGGTTTCATCTAAACACAAAAAGAACGACAGTCTACATGGAAAAATAGAACTTTTACGTTTACACGGTTTTAAAATAATGGTTTGAGTTTTTCATCTGTTGCATAAAATGTACAAACGTCCGTGTTTTGCGTTGCTGCGATGCCTCTGGTCCTGCAGACATCCGCTACAGACTCACAACACACACTCATGTCGCTGGGAATCGGACGAGTGCGCGTCTGCTCAGCGTTCACAAATCCAGTTCAAGTTCGTCCCCTTTTCCGACCAAACGACACTTCTTAATATACTGTATATATATTCTACATTTATATATATATAGATTTTTCTGATAGACGTTTTGTTCCGGTCTCAGTGCCTCGTGTTGACTGGAGGAAGGAGGGAGAAATAAAACACTGAAGGAAAAGAAGAAGCCGCGCTCCAATCTCATACGGCTCTCATCGAGTGCCTGCTTGTCGTCGTCGTTTGTTCTTTTTCTTTTTTTTTAATTCTTTTTTTTGTTAAATGAAAACAGACAAAGATCGAGATTCCCGCCAAAAAAACCAACAAAAAAAGAAGAAGAAGAAAATAAATGGCATCTTGTTACACACACGATCACACGTCTGTACTATAGACTACGGCGGCTCACAGACAAGCCAATATTGATAAAAAGCAGTAATAAGCTATAATACAATGCCTGATAACGGACGTCTTCATGGAAATGAGCTTCAGGGGAAAGGGACGGGACGTCGGGAAGATCAGGACGGGACCACGTGTCGCTCGCTATGTACAATACTCGAAACCGTCCAGGACACGCTTTCTAATTACATATAAGCATACAGTACATTAAATACAGTTTATCCAAAAAAATACGTTTTTTTCCTTTTGACTTTTTTTTAAATCCCAGGCTGTAAAATACCTGACTGCATAGACCTAATGACGAACGATTCTCTCTAAGCTTGCATCCTAAAAAAATGTTTCTGATAATGTCCTTCTCGCACTGTGTGATGATATGAACTCTAAAAGGCACGTCGGTACAAGTGTAGCGTGTTTATAATTGCATTCACCGGGGCAATTAGGGCTAAAATATGTCCCAAAAAACAAAACAAAACAAACAATTAAGAAGAGAGAAAGAGAAAGCTGAAACACTTGGCAGGTTGATTGGGGTGAAAATCGTTATTCTGAATGTGGTCATTGTTCTAAGTTAGAATAGGAACTGATCTTTAGAGCCAGTCGCGGACTAGGACTAGTAGGACTAGTAAATCGAATGTTGGGCCCCTTGAGCGACGCCCTCAACTCTCAGTTGCTCAGACTGCGTAACTGTAATCGTAAGCCGCTTTGGATAAAAGCGTCAAGTTGTTATTTAGAATCTCAGGTAAAGAAAAAAAAGCGAAGCCTCGGATCCGATTCATGTGCTGGAATGATCTGAGAAGTTTCCACATCTGTGACTTCTCTGATGGTCTGCTGGTTCAAGAAGTCAACTCTCAGCATCTATCCGAACCTGCCGCGGTTCACCGAGCTTTTTTCGTTAACGACAAACAACAACAACCAAAACCGAAACAAACCAAACAACTGATTTCATTATTGCGAGCGTTTACACCGTTTTCCACACCGAGATGCGACGCGTGTAGTCGTCGTGCTTAAATCTTCCCTCAGGCACATCCAAGATTTTTTGTGTTTTTGTTTCCACGGTAAGGAGGAATTGCCTTGACGCAAACCGCACACACACATACACACACACACTCACGCCGCTCTGCTGTGGCAGCTCCCGTTCGACACTTTACATCATGATATGTTTAAAAGTTTCCTAAAAAAACCCTTTTGCACACATTCAGTAAAACAAACGGAAAAATGCACGCACCTCGAAAGGAATGTTAGAAAAAAGAACAACAACGAAAAACAAACAAACAAAAAAGAAAAAAAAGGAATTTCATTAGTTTGAAATTTTAAGATTCTCTGCCAATGTTCTTGTACGGATATAATGTTTATATATTTATATATATATATCTTAAAAAAAACAACAAGAGTGATATGAAGTATGACCAAACTGAGACATTTGGTCGTCTGATTGATTAGTTGATCTGACCGGATCTGATTTTTTGTTTTGTTTTGTTTTTGTGACTTTCTGGAGACGATATGATGCCGTCAAAGGAAGTGGTCACTCATCATTTTCATGAAGTCTGGCAACTTTGACCTAAAAAGGAGAAGAATAAGATAATAAAACTTGATTAATTCGATTATGAGTATCTCAGAATCATTTAACAGCACAGGAATCATTTTATCTGGCTTTCTTTTTAGTTATTGTTGTTCAGTTGTATTCTCAATTCACACACATAAATACGCTGCTTTACCGCCAGATGGCGCCAGATGACTGTTGATAGGGCGTTTTTTGTCGCTCTGGCGCCATCTGCTGGTAAAGCAGCAGAATTGCCTGTCTGTCACTCACATTGGCTCACAAGGAATCGAAATCGAACCATCATAAATAATAGTAATAAAAACAAACAGATAAACAGGATAGAAAAAGGAAATAAATTGCACAATCTGGCTTTTGATCGTTTAAGGTAGGAAAGTGATGGCTTAGTGGTTAGATAGATAGATAGATAGATAGATACTTTATTAATCCCGAAGGAAATTGAGGCCTCAGTAGCAAGTTACATCAATC
>JAOTRQ010000012.1:65836-77066 GCA_028565875.1 Hoplisoma paleatum | reverse complement strand
AAGCGATCGCTATATTATATATATTGTACATTTCTAATTTACACCAATGCAAATGTGATTTAAAAAAGAATCGCGACTCATGAGGCCCTCGCGGGCACCACGTTGGTGACCCCTGATCTAGTCTTTCTTTAAGGTTTACCGTAGTTTGTCTGGATGTGTAGAGGAACGAGTGACATTTACTGATGTTACTGTAATGAGTTATTCTTGTGTACTTTCACAATTCTTACTTTAAGTCCAAAAGTACTTCACTACATTTTAAATCACACGGGTTACAGAGTAAAGAAAAAGTAAAGAAACTCCTGAAGATCAAGTTAATGTTAATGTAAGTAAGAAAAAAAAATGCTGCGTTGAGTACATGGTTGCCAGATTGTAGTGGTTTTAAGATCAGCTTTAAAATATCTAAATATTTGGACCTAAACATCCCGCTCTGGGTTTTTCGTTAATGGTGTTTATTACAGATGCTGTGTTGCACATTTAAAGCTGTATTTTATGTGTGTGAGGGGAAACTGGGGCCTCCGATAATGATGCTGATAAAGATTTAGTGGCACACACACATGAAATTATAATTCTAACAGTAATAGTTTCTAATTAATTTTGACCTGTACTGTGTCTCCCTCTACTGGCCATTTAGGGAATAACTAAACTGCACGTTCTACATTTCCCTCTGGCAACTAGTGTGTCACATCAGGCATAACATTATGACCATCTGCACTATATTGTCCTCTTTACATCTCCAAAAATCCCATCCACACAACTTCCTTCCCCACCATGTTCCCCTCACCACTTCCTATTATTTTATACAAGATTGTTAAAACATTTTTTCCTGTTTCTTTTCCGACTTACTGGATCTCCCACAGAGCTTCAGAGCGTGCCTCTACTGGCTCGTTCTCCAAGCACGAACAGGAAGTACCCGCCCCTTCCCATCGATAAGCTGGAGGAAGAGATGAACCGCCGCATGGCTGATGACAACAAACTTTTCCGGGAGGAATTTAATGTATAAAAACACACTACATTATACACACTGCACAAACACACACCATCCTTTATCTTTTTAAACATGACGGTACCCTCAAACCAGTTGTTTGGGATGGATCCATGTTGTCACTGGTGTGTCTGTGTGTGTGTGTGTGGGGGGGGTGATTTCATGAATCTTATCTGGATTTGTTTGTTTGTTTGTTTACTCCCCAGGCGTTGCCCGTTTGCCCCATCCAGGCCTCGTGTGATGCTGCATCTAAAGAGGAGAACAAGGAGAAAAATCGTTATGTTAACATTCTGCCATGTGAGTCTCAGCGACACCAGTACGGATTCATGCACACAGTTACTTAACGTCTAGTAAGCACCTGGGCGTCACAGCAGGATTTTGCACTAGCATACCGGCACTGAGATTCAGAACTTCACTGTGTCTAAATTCAGATTTGCTTCCGGTCAGCTTGGCACTGAATTTTTGATGATGGAAGCGCTTAATGTTTTATAATTTAATAACTAGTTAATAGCACTACACATTGAAGTAACACTTGAGCAGGTAAGCATGTATAAATGTACATGAAGAATAAGATTATTGTAAACAGTAGATAAAGTAAATTAACTTATTGAATGTAGGTTTATTAAGTACAAATGTAGTTGGTTTTAAGTCTTTGGCGTTGCAGCCAATTGTAAGTGTTCACTATCATCTCTTTTTTATGTTAGATATCTTATATAAAATATAGTATGTATGTAAAATATAATAGAGAACGCCAACTAAAGGCATGCTGCTCTTAACTGCTATGTTGGAGGTAAAATGTTCACTGGTTACATAACATAACCTACCTCCTAACAGGCCATATAATGTGGAGAATATTAGCATTATTCATTTTACTTGATTAAAAGTCTCATATTTTAATGTAAACTGTACGAATAATCAATACAGTTTTATAAAAAGATGTTGGTTTGTTATTTTGTATGTTTGGACAACATCTGTAAACATCTGTAAATGCACTTTTTGTTCTTTATTAAGTTTGGAATAATAAATGTCACCTTTCATTGCATAAACTTTCTTACAGATGATCATTCCAGGGTGCATCTGTCTCCTCTAGAGGGCGTCCCTGACTCAGATTTCATCAACGCTTCGTACATTAATGTGAGTCCATGACTGGCTTTTTAAAGGAATTAAGAGACTCTGATGTGACTTCATTGTTTTCTTTTTTCTTAATAGGGTTACCAAGAGAAGAACAAATTTATAGCCGCTCAAGGTAAACCGAACTCAGGAGAGGGAGAGTTTATATCCACCCCAGTCACATTATTATCACCAGGTCCTGGTAGGTTACTGCAGGTATCTGGAGTCACGATGACTGCAGACTGCAGTTTTTATTCTCATGGATTTCCTGGTAAAAATCCAAAACGAGGAATTTCGAGGACTAAATCACAGATTATTCAACAGCTAATAAAGACAGGAAGTAAAGTCTTAAATCTGAATTCACTCTCTGGTTCGATTCTAAATTGTTCTTACGATGCTGCATAATAATGTGACGGGGTTCAACGTTTGTACGTTTGCGACATGTTTTGCTGCAAATGAAACATCTGCACCCGAATAACCATTCGGGCCTCTGTTTGGGTTTTAGGGCCGAAAGAAGAGACGGTGAATGACTTCTGGAGAATGATCTGGGAACAAAACACGGCCACCATAGTCATGGTGACCAATCTGAAGGAGAGGAAAGAGGTAACGTTCATGTAACCGAGGCAACAGACGTGATGATGATGTAACCCAGGTGTTAAATTCCGATCAGTTCAATAAATAAAAAGACTCCAGGGTGTGTCGGGGTGCGCCGAACAACCACCTGCTGATCGGAATTGGTATCAAAATTACAATATACCGAAACTTGTGTACCACATGGTTCATTTTTCAAATTTAAATAAAACCATTAGTACAGTTGTTAAGAGTAATATTAAAAGTACAAGTTGGATTGTGTGTTGTTTGACACCCTGGTTTAGAGTTGGACTCATTCTTAGCTCATTATTTAATGTAGTAAGAATTATTGTTATGGTATCTGTGTTATCAACACTTTACACATTAATTCAGTGTTTTCTGATGGAACTGAACTTGTTTATGTTCTGTGTTTTCAGTGTAAGTGTGCTCAGTACTGGCCGGATCAGGGATGCTGGACGTACGGGAACATCCGCGTTTCTGTCGAAGATATGACCGTGCTGGTGGACTACACCATCCGCAAGTTCTGCATTCAGCAGGTCCTGGAAGTTCTGAAATGAATCTGAATAAATCTGCCTAATAAATCCTCACAGGTGCTCTCGAGGACATTTTAACTTACACTAAATTAAACGGAACTAAAGGTTCTCATGACGTTCTTCAATATTCAGTCCAGTAAAATCCCGCGTCTTTATTCTGGACAGGATCAAGAGGTTTCTGTCTGAACCATCTTGGAAAATAACATTTTGTGTGTTTCGGTTTTGATAGGTGGGTGACTTGAGCGGTAAGAAACCACAGCGGTCGGTCACTCAGTTCCATTTTACCAGCTGGCCCGATTTCGGCGTTCCCTTTACTCCCATCGGCATGCTCAAGTTCCTTAAAAAGGTTAAAACGTGTAACCCACAGTATTCCGGACCCATAGTGGTGCACTGCAGGTACTTCTCACGCTGTGATTTATTATCTTTAATACTCATTCTGTGTTAATACTTTGTGTTAATAATGTATATATTTCTTTTTGTTAGTGCGGGTGTAGGACGGACGGGGACCTTCATCGTGATAGACGCCATGTTGGATATGATGACCACTGAGAAGAAAGTGGACGTGTTCGGCTTCGTTACTAGAATCCGAGCTCAGCGCTGTCAGATGGTCCAGACTGATGTTAGTTCACCTCACACTGAACACACACTTAACACTAGTGATGTAACGATACACTCGCGATTGGTTTAAGGAAATTACAAAATAAAAGTCATGAGGACAGAGTTTATTATAATCTTTTTAATTGAGCTTTCTCTCTCTCTCTCTCTCTCTCTCTCTCTCTCTCTCTCGCTCACTGCCACAGATGCAGTATGTGTTTATTTTCCAAGCGCTGTTAGAACATTACCTGTACGGTGACACCGAGTTAGAAGTCACTTCTCTAGAGTCTCACCTGGCTAAACTCTACTCACCTTTACCTGGAGCCGGGTGTGGTGGGCTCGAGGCCGAGTTCAAGGTAAAGACAAAACTTATACATTCTAGAACACACCATTTAAATACATTTAAACCAGCAAGAGTCAATGAGTGTGTGTGTGTGTGTGTGTGTGTGTGTGTGTGTGTGTGTGTGTGTGTGTGTGTGTGTGTGTGTTTGTCTTGTATCTATGTCTGTTGTTACAGAAACTCACCTCCATTAAAATCCAGAACGATAAAATGAGAACCGGGAACCTTCCAGCCAACATGAAGAAAAACCGAGTGCTGCAAATCATTCCATGTGAGCTGTGTGTGTGTGTGTGTGTGTGTGTAAGAATGTTCTCTGTATGTGTGTCTGTCTGTTCGTGTTTGTGTGAGCGTTGTGTGTGTGTGTGTGTGTGAGTGAGCGAGAGACAGAGATGGATATCGCTGTGTGTGTGAGAGTGAGAGAGCGCTGTGTGCATGCATGTGAGTGTGCGTGAGTGAGAGAAGGAGAGGGAAATTGTGTGTGTGTGTGTGTGTGTGTGTCATTGCGTGATTGTGTGAGCGAGAGCTGTGTGTGTGAGAGAGAGAGCTGTGTTTGTGAGGTAGATGTGTGTGTGTGTGTGTGTGTGTGAGAGAGCTGTGTCTGTGAGGTAGATGTGTGTGTGTGTGTGTGTGTGAGAGAGAGCTGTGTCTGTGAGGTAGATGTGTGTGTGTGTGTGAGAGAGAGAGCTGTGTCTGTGAGGTAGATGTGTGTGTGTGTGTGTGTGTGTGTGTGTGTGTGTGTGTTAGCGAGCTGTACTGATCCATCAATCGATGCTGGTGTTTGTTTCCTTTATTGCAGACGAATTTAACCGTGTGATTATTCCTGTGAAGCGTGGTGAAGAGAACACTGATTATGTTAACGCCTCGTTCATCGACGTGAGTCTCTCTCTCTCTCTCTCTCTCTCTCTCTCTTCTGATTTAGTCGTATCCAATTACCTGATTGCATTGGCTTCACCTTTCATGATGTTGCCCTCTCATCTTGACCTGTGATTGACCCCCTCCGACGGCTTTTTTTTAGCACCACACCAACCAATCGTTTGAATCGTCTCGTCCCCACTGCTGTTTCGTCTTTACAGCAGTCATGCTTGTAAAAAGCAATGCTTGGAGCGAGATTTACTGCCCTCTAGTGGAAGAGAATATAATTGCTCTGCCTGTCACTACACACCACTGGCTTAATGTACCAGTCGTGTCAGATTGGCTCATCTTCCACGGCACACTTCTGTACCGCGGCACAGTTGTTGAGAAACGATCATGTGTGTTACAATGCGCTTAAATGATCGAAACTATTTATGTCCTCACTGTAGTGTGTGTATTTTTGATGTGTGCAGGGCTATAGACAAAAGGACTCGTACATTGTCAGTCAGGGACCTCTGCAGCAAACCATCGAGGACTTCTGGAGGATGATCTGGGAGTGGAGGAGCTGCTCCATCGTCATGCTCACCGAACTGGAGGAAAGAGGACAGGTAGTGACACAAAACCATCTGTTCATAACCCCGAGATCTGCTTGTACGCGTTAAATGTCAAATAAATCTTCCGTATCTCAAAATGTCTTCGGTTTCCTCTGGCTCTGTAGGAGAAGTGTGCTCAGTACTGGCCCAGTGATGGAGTCATGATGTGTGGCGACGTCTCCATCGAACTAAAGCGAGAGGACGAGTGTGAGAGCTACACCGTCAGAGATCTTCTCGTCACCAACACCAGAGTAAGAACTCACAACCAGAAGCAACAAAACATTGTAGTTTATAAAGTTATGAGTCTAAAAATCTCATCCAGTACAAAAGTCATTCATGTAAAATGTTCTGAGAGAAACTTTGAGTTCCTTTTTTTAACAGAAGAGGGCACTGTGCATTTTCTGTCTTATACAAATCGTACGAGTGGATCCCAATCGCACCATAATTGTTTTTAAATCTAATATAATAGAAAAACATGTTAAGCTTAGTTTGTTGCTCAGGAACTCCTGTTATTTAAAATGTAGTGAGTTATAATTCTAGGTACAAACTAAACTAATACAGTACAGGATATAAAATCTATTTGAAAAAAGTACAAGATAATAATGATCACAATGACGTCTGCGTTTTCCTTCTCGTTGTGTAGGAAAATAAATCTCGTGCTGTGCGTCAGTTCCATTTTCATGGATGGCCAGAGGTTGGGATTCCATCTGATGGGAAAGGAATGATCAACATCATTGCAGCTGTGCAGAAACAGCAGCAGCAGTCAGGAAACCATCCCATCACGGTACACTGCAGGTAAGCAATCGTTCTCCCAATCAGTCAACCGTGTTTAATACTGGCTGCTTTATAGAAAGATAAGAGCATTACTGTTCTAATACAAATCTGTCTATATGTAGTAACCTAAATAATAATAAACATGATCGTTTTTAATTTGTGTAACTGTCAGAGCGACAGGTTTCAGCTACAGCTCACTCTCATCATAAATGTTTCTCGTTCGGTCAGGTTTGTAGCTTGTAGAATGAACAACAAAATGTTTACAAACATGACATTTGTGTGTGTGTGTGTGTGTGTGTGTGTGTGTGTTTGGTACAGTGCTGGTGCCGGTCGTACCGGAACATTCTGTGCCCTGAGCACTGTTCTGGAGCGAGTGAAAGCTGAGGGGATTCTGGACGTCTTTCAGACGGTGAAGAGTCTCCGGCTGCAGCGCCCCCACATGGTGCAGACGCTGGTGAGTACAGATACATCACAGACATGCTGCTGCCCATACCGGTAAATAACAGATATGGTGGTAGATTTGTGGGGGGGGGAGGGGGCGCTACCTTTATGTATCTGTGTATCATATATCTCCATGCGAGTCCCATCGTGAATGAGGGATGGAGACACTTGGGAGGCACTAACCAAACCTGCATTTCAAATTCTGCCAGAAGCAAATGTATACTTACAATCCCAATCAACATGAAACATGGAACAAACATTTGTTTGTTGTGTTTGTTTGTTGTAACTCTTCTTTTATCTGAATGTGTCCTGGTCCAGGAGCAGTACGAGTTCTGTTACAAAGTGGTGCAGGAATACATCGATGCCTTTTCTGACTACGCAAACTTCAAGTAGGGACCCGAGAGAGCGAGCAAGACATCCTCCTCTGTCTGTCTCTCTCTCTCTCTCTCTCTCTCTCTGTGTGTGTGTCTGTCTCTCACACACTCGGCTACACACACACACACGCTCAGCACTCTACCGGCGATTCTCACAACAACGAAAAGAGAAGAAGAACCGACTGATCAGAGCGACGGCTCTTCTGTCAGATGGAATTCGACGATGCCTTTTTGAGTCTTTTGTAATTTTGTGTCTGGTCTTGTTTATATGTACCTGTTTATTTTCTCATGTGTAAATAGGCTTCCCTGTTACTTGTTTGTTTTTAGGATCAGGTTTTAGGGTGAGCTAAGAGAACTAAAACTACGCTGAGGTTCTGTAGTTCTGCAGGTTCTCTTTGTGCATCTGATCCACACCGCCTGGATTTTTCTTTTGTGTTTGGAACTCTGCAGTGAACAGATCTGTTTTGAGAACCACGTGGAATCAACCAGACACCGAGGAGAATCCCTCTCCCCCTCCCCCCCCTTTCCAACGAGTGCTGATGTTTGGGCCTGGTTACGAATGTTTGCTCGAACTGAGATTGTACTTCAGTATTTTTATTTTAGATTTTTTTCCAATTCACACTGCTAACCCGAGACACCGCTGAGCTGGAGCTGCTCACACGGATGCTGAAATAACAAAATACATCATCGTATTTACACCCCCACCCCACACACACACACACACTGCTGACTCCGTCCTTTTCTGACATGTCCGCAGTACCGATTGCATTTTTTTCACCCACATCAGGCCGGTTTATATGCGGATCGGCATAGTGCATGGAAATCCTACGTCTTATCAGCAACCAGCCAGCAGAGGTCGTGATTGCACCGATAACATGGAACCCTGTCTAGCGCAATGGCAAAGCTGAGATTCGTTAGGATGTAGCTTCGTTTCCTGATTCTAGATCACATTACTTCTAAGCAACAATGCATCGAAATAACATTTATTTATTGCTCAAAGTTTTTATTTTTGCTAAACTTTTAATTCTTGATTTTTTCTCAGTCCTTTCTCCCAACCCAAACACACACACACACACACTTTGTAGCTCATTTATTACATCTGAGTTACGCGCATTGTTGAGCCACTTTGCTTTTTGTCCAAATGACATCATATCGAGTCTCAGCTCTGCCTGCTGCCTTGTCTTAGCGCCAACCAACAACAATGGAACTTCTGTTTTTGCAATGGATGATGGGTGCGATACCAAGTTGGACAATGATACCAGTGCGACCCCTGTTGGCTGATTGCCGGCACCTGCACAGTGATGCGGAACGAGTGCATTGATCAGGGTGTGTGTCTCTGTACACATCTCTCTGCACTCGGGAAATGCATATGGCTGCACACATGTCCGAGGACACAATCAAGCTGGGATTTAAACAAACGACCCCTCGATGCTGCTTTCACTTCAGAAGCTAGAAGTTTCTGAAGCTGTGATGATTGTAAATGAGCCACGAGCTGATGAACCTTCTCGAGTCTCGATTTGGACCAGCGACTACATACTTTTGGTTTTCTGTGTTTATTCCATCATGCAGCCAAACTACAGTTTCTTCCGTGGCTCTTGTTTGTTTTTTTTATTAGCACTTTTGTATAAGATTGATCATTAAACATGCCACTGAGCCGAGCTTGTTTACGAATCCCCTGGTATGTTCGGTTCAGTCGGGTTGCCAAATCATGGAAAGCTCAGTTCTGTTTTGGGTTAAAAATATTAGAGCTAAGAAAAGGCCAATACACAACACACATTTGTTTGTTGTTGTCTTTTATTTTAGTTACACAGCGGCTCATTTGTGTTCGTTTATTCTAGTTTTGCTGAAATGAACGTTTTGTAGTCGTTTGGAGTCTCAGCTCCGTCTGCCGGCTGGTCTGAGCCCCAACATGCTCAGCGATTGGTCCCATGTTCATATAGGGGCGGGATTAAAGTCGAATCGCGTCCGTGTCGTTATGACCTCTGCTGGTGGTGGAGACGATGTGCCGGACTCGTTCTAAATTTACACGGCTTGTTTGTGAAGGTGAAATCTGGGTGGAAAAGGTTCGAATCTCCTGCAGCAGAAGTTTCGTTCTCTTCTTGTTGTGGTCGTGTGAACTGAAGAATGTTTGAGAGAAGCAGAAATGAGCGTCGCTGTTGATCCTCTTCGACAGTTTAATAAACGTTTCTTTACATGTGAGCGGCTCTTCCCGTGTAAAATCCACTCATTTTGTACAATTGTTCTGTGGGTTTCAGTTTTCTGTATAAAATCCTTACACTGCTTCATTCCCACACTCTGTATATAACATTATTTATATTTGTTTTCTTTATATATATATATATAAATATATATTATTTTTCCTCTGTCAACATTTGTATAATAAACTGTACTGGGACCATTTTTTTAAGTATTACATTTGTTTTGATGCTTGTCTTTAAATCATATTTTCAATTAGCACCTGTTTTTGTTTTTATAGTGTTATTCCAAAAATGAGTATATATGTATATAATTATATATATATGATTAAAAGTTATATATAATTATATAATGCATAATGACCTTTCTAAGCAAGAAACTGTTTCGATCTAATAAAAGTGCTTGAATTTTATCACCTTTGTCGTGCTTTTTTTTGTTGGGGAAACCGGATCGCTTGGTGGAAACCCACACAGAACGGTGGCGGTTCTAAGCAAACGTGGTCGTATTGCATTGTGGGTGTTTCGTTCGCTGTTTTTTGTATTCGTTGTGTGTTTTTGTAAAAAAATCCATATAGAAAAATGGTTCAGGGCGTTATGACGTCAGGTGTGTGTGTATTTATCTAATCACTGGTGTGTGGGATTACACACATATTTAGAGAGACCGGAACTCTAAGCATCTTCTCTCTGAGTCACGGCCCATCTGGGTTACCCATGATTCTTAGAGGTCAGAGGTCATGCCACCAAGTTCACCCTGATCTAAGAGGAGGAAATTGGGTATTTCTGTTGTATGCATTATTAAAAAGGACACTCACTGTTATTAATCATTAATAACTGCTTCTCAGGTTTTCAGTGTTGTGATGCAGGACAGTTTCATGAATGAAAGGGAAACTACCTTGAGGTTCGTGACCTTAGAGTGGTGGTGTGTGTGTGTGTGTGTGTGTGTGTGTGAGGGGAAGCGGGGTGGAGGGGCAGGGGATGGGAGGCTATCCACAGACAATTTCCATCCAAATTTAGTTTTTCAATCAGTTTCCATCGTCTTCCTTGTCCTGGTCGGGACTGCAGTGGGTCCGGTTCCAATTACAAACACTGGATGCACTGCTTGTAGTGTAAAGCAAACATTTAAAATATTCTTCTGAACATTCTACATACATTACTCACTGTGTGTGTGTGTGTGTGTGTGTGTGTGTGTGTGTGTGTGTGTGTGTGTGTGTGTTTGCACCATGACCCTCAGGGGTTTGGGGATGTTTGGAGATGATAATTGGACGGACACACACACACACACACCCTGACAGAAACCCCCAATCTGTGACAGTGGGAGTGATGGAGTATAAATAGGGGGATGATGAAGAAGAGATTAAGTTTAGATTTGACAGAGAATCTCACAGTAGAGACGCACCTGATCAATCCTGATCTTCTGACCAGAGGACTAAAGGTAAATCTTTTATTCTTCTCTTAATTAAACTCTCATTTTAGTCTTTTACAAATGTTCTTCTCTTAACAAGTATAAATAGATTTATAAATAATTTACTG
This sequence comes from Hoplisoma paleatum, assembly GCA_028565875.1. Lineage (NCBI taxonomy): Eukaryota > Metazoa > Chordata > Actinopteri > Siluriformes > Callichthyidae > Hoplisoma > Hoplisoma paleatum. Next base: position 66,157 of record JAOTRQ010000012.1, on the reverse strand, counting down.
TCTTTTTCATTTGCTAGAGCGTCGCTGTCTGACGTTTCTCCAACATTTTCAGGTGAAGCAAAAAAAAAAGGTTTTGATAGTCGAGTTTAGCAACTTTTCATTTGTCAGTTTGAGATTCACGAAAATCACAAACACACAACACACGGGTGTAAAATAAATGTGGAAATGGAGACACACGTTCATCATCAGTCACGGTGTTACACTGGGTTGTGTGTATTTTACATGTTCCAATCTTTCTAACATGATCTCTCTCTCTCTCTCTCTCTCTCTCTCTCTCTCTCTCTCTCTCTCTCTCTCTCTCTCTCTCTCTGTGTGTGTGTG
>JAOTRQ010000012.1:27581-45642 GCA_028565875.1 Hoplisoma paleatum | reverse complement strand
GTGTGTGTGTGTGTGTGTGTGTGTGTGTGTGTGTGTGTGTGTGTGTGTGTGTGTGTGTGTGTGTGTGTGTGAGGGATAGAAAACATGACAAGCTGAGCACAGTCTAACACAGTCTAATGCAATTTCTTCCACGTGGTAGCATCATTTGATGGCATATTTTAAATACATATATTTATATTTCAAAACTTCAGGTGTGTGTGTGTGTGTGTGTGTGTGTGTGTGTGTATGTGTGTCTGTTTAGAGCAAAGCATTTGATGTAACAGCATGCAGTGAATAATTATGCTGAGGGATGATGCTGCACTTGCTGCAAGCTTTCTACACCACGTACTTGCCCCAAATCTTCAAACATCTAATAATTAGCTTGTATTAATTAGTAAGTTTGTTTGGTATTTAATAAAAATATTTTTGAATGTATTGTATTTATTTATATAATATTTACCTGCTTGCTTAGTTAACAGAGAAACCAACAAACTGTTTAGTGACAATTCATTTCTCTGATTGACTCCAATCTTGTGTTGATATATACGGGCAGCTCGGTGGCTCACATCAAGAAGGTCTTGGGTTCGATCTCCAGGTGGGACTTTTTGCAATTACTTTGCATGTCCTCCCTGTGTGTGTTTCCTCTTAGGGCTCGAATTTCCTCTAACAGTTCAAAACATGCAGCCAGGTCAAATTGAATGGCCTGTAGAATAATATGTGTGTGTGTGTGTGTGTGTGTGTGTGTGTGTGTGTGTGTGTGCCTTTCAATAGACTGGTGCCCAGCCCAGGGTGTTTCTGTGTGCCTTGCAAAGATGAGACTTTAGACTCCAGTACAATTTTTCCCAGCATTTCCAGCGTTTAAATGGTGAAACCATCGCTGCTCCACGATGTGTACACGCCAGTGTATTGTTATTGAAGTAATAATATCTTATCATCAAATGTATTTGTTTTGTTTCGCCTTTGTTTTGCTAAATATTAAATACAAATTGCTTCTTTTCATTCTTAATGTATAGACCTAAAAATCACACATAAACACACATACACACACACACACACACACACACACACACACACACACACACACACAATTTCTCCCTCTGTCTCTTTCTCAGGAGAATAAAAATGTATGTCAAGGACAAGCAAGACAAACTTAAGATGATCTGAAATTATGAGCTACTTGTGCAGTCTTACATAAAAATGCAGCCTAAATGTGTTCAATTACATTAAAATTTACACACTAAGTGAATCATTTTTTTAATGTGCACAACAAGACGCAGTATACCATTTATTTATTGCAAGTTTGTTGATGAATCTGTTTTAACACATTAAACTAAACACAGCAAAATATGATCCACCATAACTAAACTGTACATTTTATACTATATTTGTGCACTCAAACATTGTTGTGATCTGGGCTTGGATTTACTTCTGCAACTCCAGTTTCCTCCCACTGACCAAAGACCATGTTTAAGACGTATTAGCTATACTAAAATGTGATTATGCATAATAATAATAATCATCATTAAGCTCTAAAGGTTTTTACAGAAGTTTGAGTATTCTCTATGAAACATTTATGCCATACATGCAATGTCATGAACTCATGCTTCTACAGTCATCTAACCAGGAGGTCCAAAACTATATTTTGCTTTCAATAATAATTCAAAAATCATCTGATAAACAGTGTATATGTACGGATCTTGAAATGATATTATAGTATATAAAATGATAGAATAGTAGTCCTACCATTAAACAGCACAGTGGTCCTAGGAACAACATCCAACTCTGGCGCAGGTCCAAACGGAAAACCCCAGAGCATAGATGTTAAACAGTACAGAAGTGCTAGCAGGATGGCAGGAGACCCAGAATGCATCGTGACTACCATGGTGGTACAGATGGCAGTTAAAATCCCCTTTAGATCCTTGTGAGACTAAATTTTTACCAGCAAATATATTCGCTCATAATCCATCATCCTGCTGTTAAAAGTTTCATTCTGCAACAGAATATTAATTATCAGACAGAAATATTCACAAATAAACAGTCACTTGCTTTCTGAACCATATTAGATGATATTATTATTTACCAGTGACAAGTGTCCTTTCAAAACTACTTTATTTTAATGTATATATTATTTATTTAAGATAGTATTTAGTACACAAGGCCAACACATTCAACGTTGTTAGTGTTCAGTCAAATCAAAGCAGTTGTATTTTTAATAAAGACTCTACGGCTACATCGGTAGGTGATGGGGGTCCAGGTCCTTGTGTGGAGAATGCACGGTATCTGTTTAAAGAATTTAAACACAGGACCATCATCCAAAACCAGAAGCTGTCAGAACCCCAGTCCAAACACACACCCCAATAATCTCATAATTTATATCTATAATATTTATTTATAAGGCTATAGAATTGAAACACAAACTTGTAAACAGCTTTTTCCTCCAAAACCACAAGAGCCTAAACAAATGTAGTCAGACATGATGACCTGATCTACACAGAATTCTTTGATAAATATTGAATAAATCAATAAAATTCAAAAGAAATCAGATAATTTATTATGCATTATCTAGTGTGATTTGTGTAAGATTGTCAACACAACATTGCTGAAGATTTGTCCGAGACCAAGTTAAAAGATGTCTAGAATAATGCAAGATTTACTGCATTGCTCTATAAACACATAAATCAACCAAACGAAACATTTTAGAATGAATTGTTTATAAAGTTAAGCAATGTTTTGTATGGCAAGTACTTTTGCATGACACAATGAACGACACATTACAACACATCTAACTGCATGCATTATTGAAGGACACAGGACACATCTCATCTTTTAAGGGGTATCAAACTACTCAAATCAGCAGCAAAATTCACATGCAAAAATGTTTCCATTAGTAGAATTATTATTAGAGATGATTTATTATATGAATTACATACAGCCTCTGTAGGTCATGATTACATACAAAAACTGAAATGCATCAGGGCTATAAGCCTTTATAAGACATTTATGTAACGATGCGTTCTGTATTGCTGAAGTATTGTTTAAAGAACATTAGAAATGTTTTGTGTTCTAGTTGAGAACTGCATTGAGAAGAGATGTTCCACCACTGCGGCATTTTAAAAGGACACTTCTGGCACTCGAATCGAAGTCACCTTCTCCTGCTATCAGCTACAGTAAACAGTCCTAACAAACATGTCCCTGATCAACAACAGCGTTTTGTTAATAGAAGGTTTGCAGTTACCTTGCAGTCAGCATCCTCGGACAGAAATAAGCACAGCTGAGCGTTTCCGTAGAAACCGACTGACTGATGCTGAACGTGTGGTCCTGCAGACCCGGAGCCAGGTGAGGACACGCCCACTTCCAGATTCATTAATCACCCGCAAAGCTCCGCCCATAAAAAACAAGGTCTTTGTACTGTGGGAGGAACCCCACCCCCGCCAACACGTGGAGAACATGCAAAACGAAACACAGAACGTACCTCAATTACACCTAATTGAGAACGAAACTTGGAGTATCATCAATATGCCATGACCACAAGATGGTAAACGTTTATTATTATTATTATTATTATTATTATTATTATTATTATTATTATTATTATTATAGACGTTTGTTGTGATGTTTGTTAAGTAGCATCATTTATTATTTTCACTGCTCTTTTCTGGCCTCTTGCAAAATACACAAAATTATTGAGTGAATCAAGTTTCAGTATTATAATGTCCAAACTCAAATTTCAGCCTTTCAATTCGGCATTAAAATGTCTGTGTTCTCCAGACATGACACGTGACTCTGGCGCCATCTGGTGTAATTTCTGTGCAATGGCATTATACACTAAAATCTAATTCAGCTACCTAACAGGTTCAGACGGACAGACAGATACACAGACAGATATGCAGACAGATACGATAGACAGACAGGTAGATTAACAGACAAATATACAAACAGACAGACAGATATACAGACAGATACGATAGACAGAGAGGTCGATAGACAGAAAAAGCGAGACGGACAGACAGAGAGGCAGACATATAGATAGACAAATAAGATAAACAGACAGACAGACAGACAGAGAAAGAGAGAGATGGACAGATGGACGACAGACAGACAGATAGACAGACATAGATAGACAGTTAGATAGATAGATAGATAGATAGATAGACATATAGACAGACATAGATAGACAGTTAGATAGATAGATAGATAGATAGATAGACAGATAGACAGATAGATAGACAGATAGACAGATAGACAGACAGACAGACAGACAGACAGACAGATAGACAGACAGACAGACAGACAGACAGATAGACAGATAGACAGATAGACAGACAGACAGATAGACAGACAGACAGACAGACAGTCAGACAGACAGACAGACAGATAGACAGACAGACAGACAGACAGATAGACAGATAGATAGATGGAAGAGTCGCATTGTTGTTGGTTAAGAGACACATGTTGGCTATCTTCGGATTATAACACGATTTTCATTGCTCAGAGGCCCAACAGTGCTGGTAATGGTGGGGCTTAAAGCTGTGACTTCTGACTATCTCATCCGTAGTAATAGGTTGCTGCTGTTGGGCCCTTGAACAAGGCCCTCGAACCTCAATAACAGACAAGGTGTCTGCTAAATGCTGAAAATGTAAATAGAGTTGTATGATTTATTAAGCCAGATGTGATTTCGATCAAATTTGATTTCAGTGTTTGACTTCACCGTCAGCCCTCCATCGTTTCCATCCTGTCACCTGCCCCCAAGTACAGCTGACAAACAGATGTTCAGATCGATTCCGCAGCTCATATTGGTCGGTTTTAAGGCCCCTGAATTAAAAAGTCATTGGCATGACTGACATGGAGAAGCTCACGAAATAAGAAAATCCTTTGCATAATAAACCTGAGCAATATCTGCAGCCGGTCCAGTCTGCACAGAAAACATTAATAAACTGGGATCGTTCGTGAGCAGCAGGCACTCCTGGGGGCCTGTAGGAAAGCTCGTTAGGTCGTGGGGGATGGAGGATAGGCAGGGCGGGGTATGGTGGTGGTAGGGTGGGTGGCGTACAGGGTAATATGATCTCGGACATGGAGGGATTTGTGAAAGAATAAAAAAAGAGCAACAGAATACAGGGCGTGCAGAGTGAAGTGTCTGGCTGATGAAGTCGAGCTTTCAGGCGCTGGTGACATGATTCAATATTATATCTAATAATTATGTATTGAGTATTATTACACACTGTTCACATTCACATGCCAGTGAAATAGCCAAAGAAATAAAAGTGAATCATTTTCTTAAGCAACAGGATCCATACAGTGAATAAATGACATATTATAATGTAATAGCAGTCTCATTATAAAGTAATAGCAGTGTCATAGGCTCATACTCAATAAAAAAACGGCGGCATTTCAATACGTATATACAACATACAATACGGCAACCAAAACAACCCCCGAAACGGCAGAATTCAGAACATGTTCTGTTGCACGACGGATTTAAATGACTTAAAATAGCTAAATATGCAAAATTTGAACCTAGTAATGATTCTGCTGCATTTAAAACATACCGTGCATTTACACACACACGCATACACTAGGGGGCAGCAGCGAGTGCAGACGTGCTTCATGATGGGCAGCCTTATTCCTTGAGTTAGGTTTGGAGTTCAAGGGTTTAGTGACTCGCTCAAGGGCACTTCAGAATCGAACCGGCAACCTTCCGATGACGAGCCCCGGTTCTCTAACAGCCGAAACACGGCAGCCAATAATTTAATAATTAAATTACAACACACAAAAAAAAACTTTTGGTTTGTTTAGAAACTGATTTTTGTGGCGTTCATGCTCGGAAGCTACAGAACTCAATTCGGAACCATTCGGGGTAAAAAGGAATTGAAACGCTGTATGACATTGTGTCCAGCAGGGGAGTTTCGTGGTGTAGTTGACTGTGATAAAGCACCTGTAATACCTGTGTACCCGGACCGTACACTTGATCTGCTCACTGGAGCTCAGCTGGCTGCCATGTCGTGTTCCTCTAGGGGTCCCCGCAAGCATCGTGTGGGAGTCACAGTCAGCTTTTGTTCAGTGATTCGTCGACTGGATGGACTTTCCTGTCCTTGGTCTTTTTCTTCAGTACCTGAGATGACGTTGCTGGTGGATTGAGCAGCTGGAATGTTTTATCGTGCATGCGTCTTGGTGAAAGATGTTCCTGTAGGGCGGGTGCATTGGGGGTGCTGGGGTAACTTTTTGGGGAGAAAGAGGGGAACAAGCAACAGCAATGATTTGAAGATTTTATTAAGATATGATAAAAGTGGAGAAATTTACATCAATACAAACCATATAATACATAAACAAAGAAATCCGACAAACTATTAAACGTTTACAGATCATTTCACATATGACACTATGATGTACACAATGATGGGAAAATACTGCACTTGTGCAAGGTGCATGTGATTAAATTGTTTATATTATTGCAGAAGGAAGGACCTGCTAACTAGACCTATTTGTGCACCCGAAAAAAATGAGTTACGTTACCTTATATTCTACATTTAAATTTAACTTAAACTTGCCACCAATTGTTGTAACAGAATTGATTTCTCATTCATGCATGATAAAACATTTTAGCTGTTTGCATCTGTTCCTTTTTACACATGTAGGAATGAAAATTTACTGTTTTCAGTTTCTGTATTTAAATCAGTTTCATGATGTAGAATAAAGTCAGTCTAGACCTGATCAGCACATTCTGTGGATTTTGCTGCCATCTAGTGGCAATTTTAAAATATGACAGGTTCAAGCACGTTTTTATTATATCTAATACAGTATTTATATTCTTATATTTTATACAACGTATATTAATCTATGCATTTACAAGATTCCTTAAGTCTAAATGAAGAATTTTACGATTTAAAATTTACAAACACAAATAATTTCTGTGTTTTTTTTTTCTTATCGGCTCAATGCTCATTTTTCATCTTTGTATGTTCATGTTTTGTGTTTATTGGATGTCTAAATAGAAATAATTTACCATTTTTAATTTATATTTTCGTCATGATAAATTGATTCATAAATCTTTCATTTTAAAATCAGAATTAGAAAACCTATTAATAGGCGTTTTCAATATTGTCCTGCAGAGGGCGATAAAAGACTATTTAACACAATCGACTGGAGATTTTAAACCTGATTACATGTTTTAATGTTAAGGTTCATTTCTGCATGTAAGTGGAATTTCCTGTCTGAAAAAATGCTTTCTTTCTTTATTTTTTATTCATTATATATTAATTGATGGTATGAATGTATTAATATAGACAGACAGACAGACAGACAGACAGACAGATTTTGTGGTTTCGAACCCCCACTAATGTTATTTAACTTGATCCCAAAAATCTGGGTTTGATTCCCGGATAAGACCACTCGACCGAGGCCTTCTGTGTAGAGTTTGAATGTTCTCTGCGTGTCTGCATGGGTTTCCTCTAGGTTATCCGGTTTCCTCCTACGATCTAAAGACATGCAGTTAGTGCAGGGTTTGCATAAAGGCCCAACAGCAGCAACCTAACATTGGTGAGGTTTTAACCAGCGTCCTTCGGATTACTAGTCCTGTATCCCTAATCGCTAGGCTACTGCTGTCTGTTACTGTTATGTTAGTGTATACACCCAGTGTGTGTAGACACCCAGTGTGTGTAGACACCCAGTGTGTGTATACACCCAGTGTGTGTAACACCGTGACCTTGAATAGAAGAGTAGTTGTGGTACAACCAGATGATGGATGGATGGATGGATGAATGGATAATCTCAAAATAAGCTATGAGGAAGTCGACAATGTGTCGGAATTTCTATATACAGGGAGAACCGTCACCACGTCAACAGGGAAACGGGAGCTCAAAATCAGAACAGGCACATCTGACAGTGTGATGAACAGACGGAACAATCTGGAAGGATAAACAATCTGGAGCGATAAACAATCGACGCTGAAAGCTGTTGTACAACAGTGTCGTTGTACCCACACCGATACACAACGCTGAAATAACAGGACATTCATTGTTTAGACAAACAAAAGATAATCCATCCGTTATCTATTTTCATCGATGGTTATTTAGGGTCACGGTAAGACACACACTGAGCAAAAACACTTAACACCTTAACAGGTCGCCAGTATGTTCCATGTTACACACACGAACACACACACACAGACACATAGAGAGAGAGAGAGAGAGAGAGAGAGAGAGAGAGAGAGAGAGAGAGAGAGAGAATTTCAGTATCTTCAACTAATCTGACTGGACGTCTTTGGACTGTGGGAGGAAACCGCAGTACCAGGAGCAGACCCACACACCTATACAATTCTTTTGATCGTCTGTGATTTTACCCACGTGGAAATTGTTCCACCACGTTTAACCCAATCCGTGTAGTGAAACACACACTACCCCACTAGGGGGCAGCAGTGATCTGTTCTAGCTACAGGAAATGGGCACCGGTGTCTCGCACAAAGTCCGGTTCTCTAACCATAACAGCCACAGCTGTTGCTTACCATTCACCCGGATATCAAACCCGACACTTCGCGCTTCTTGTGTTAACTTCTAAACCACCGTGCCGCCCTAAAAGGATTTTTTTGTTAACTTGTTGTTCAAGAATTTGTCTTTAGTTTCATGTTGCTTAAAGTAATCGTACGAAAAATCATATCGGTGTCGTGTCACATCGTGTGTTGTGTGTATCGTCACATCCCTGTCATGCAGTCATTCTTTTCCCTACAGGTTTGTGGCCCCTTTAAAAAAAACTAAATAACCCATTCCAGGACAGATTTTTCTAAAGTTTCAGGTGACTTTAAAAGTTCCTTAAGTCTGGGGGCCGGAGTCGGGATGTTTCTGTAGCAGTAGCAGACGTGAAAGTGCAGGTTTGGGAGCTGCGCTGTGGGAAGCATGTGGCTGAGATGCGATGCAGCAGCAGCTGGCTGTAGCGTGAGGGCCCGTTGCTGCCCGCACAAAGACCTCTCCCGGGGCCGGTGGGGCATCTGCCTCGGCCCGCACCGCTTCACCCCGCAGCATCAGAAATTCATGCGCCGCTCCACCCGCACCATCTGCGTCCACACACGGCAGAAGCTTAGCAAACCCCACCGGTCAGGAACGAAAGAGAGAGAGAGAGAGAGCCAGAGAGAGAGAGAGAAAGTGAGAGAGAGAGACGATCCAGGAGAAGATATACAAGCCTGAGGTCAAGTACGTTAGAGCGTTGGAGGCAAACGTTTCTCATCTACAGAAGTACGTGGATGGTGGTGGCTGGGTGACACGATGTGGCTTTAGTGGTTTCGGCACCGCTCCGATTCCTGGGGTCAGCTTCGTGTGTGGAGTTTGCATGTTCTCCTTGTATCCGTGTGGGCTTTCTTTCCGGGTACTCATGACGAATGAACGTTTGCTGTAGGGCTGTCCACGACCAAGGATTTTGTTGGTCGACCAGTGGTCGTCATTTACTCCAACTAATCGACTAATAGTCGACTAAAAATACCATTTAGACCGGGATACATATTTGTGATGTTTTACCTTTAATGCTGCTGCAGATCACAATAAATCATGATCACAAAAATGCTAGAAATGTTTACACTGTTTTGGACGATTTTCGGGAGAAATGCTGGGAGTCAACGGGTTAAATAATAATAAATAATAATAATAAAATAAATTGCATTTAGCCGACGCTTTTATCCCAAGCGACTTACAATGAGCAGACAGGGTTAAGGGTCTTGGAGGACAAGGACCCAGCAGTGTAGCGGATTTGAACCCCCAACCTTTGGGTTCCCAGCCCAACGCTCTACCCACTAGGCTACACTGTCCCTTTATGCAGTGTGTCTGACATTTCATATCTGTCCTCCCATGTGACTCGTCTCTGGACTTTTACTGTCTGGCTAAATGTCTGGACTGTATCATTTGTTTACAAAGAGCCTAGTGCGATTACAATGATATTTAATATGAATTAAAATGGAAGATATCTGTTAAAAGATGCCATAGCTGTATATGATTTTTCACCACGAGGCCTTAAGTAATGCAAGATTTATCAGGATTTGAGCAAAACAAAAGAAAACACAGACAAAATAGTTTATTTTTTTATTTAACAAAGTCTAAAAAACATGCTTTCATACATCCCGTAGCCTTCATGCCAGCTTATACAGTATAATGAAATCTTTATAATCATCCTTTATAAATAATTCATTGAAACATGACACAGGTTCTCTCATAGAGACTAATTAATTGACGATTCTGTACACAAGTACAAATTTGTCATGGTTAAGAGCGAGTAGAATCTGTCATTACAGGAATAACAATTTCCTACTAGAGCCCATTGAGCCCTGATGAAGAGCCGGTCACTTCCTGCCTCACAGAAAGTGTGCTGATATCTCAAGTGTAGCACCACTGTGTGTATCAGTGTGTGTAGTTCTCTGTCTGATGATTATTTCACAATGTACGCGTGTGTGTTTATTCTTTCCATGACAGCACTTCAAATGCCTCACAGAGACAAAAAGTCAGCGCATCGTTTGCCACAGATTTGTGCGTGTGTGTGTGTGTGTGTGTGTTCTCTTAACACTGTCCCAGACTGTGCTTGATAATCTCTTTGCTGGATGGTGGGATGCGCTCAGGAAAGACGACCTGGAACTCGACCAACAGGTCACCGCGCTGGTTGGGGTTCTTAACCCGGGGCAGACCTTCTCCTATGAGTCTCCTCACCGACCCTGGCTTGACCACATCACTGCAGGGGACGGGCTTCATCTGCCCATCAAGAGTCGGGATGCTGACTGTGCAGCCACACAGAGCCTGGAAGAAAGGACACAGAGACATGCTATTGAGTATTCAGGAAGCAAAACACACTTATACTGTACTTTTCTTACTGCAATATATATGTTTATGTAATATAATATACTTTTATATAATATACTTTTTATTATTCAAATCGTATAGGAATATGGAGGAATAGGAATATGGAGATGCTGTGAGAGACAGTTGTATAAGATGCTGACATTCCTGAGTGGGCTTTTAAGCCTTAGAATCATAGTAGATCTTGTAATGCGTTTACACCGCTGGGACGCAGCCCGGGTTTGTGTTGCATAACTCAGAATCAAATGTTGTGTTTCACACAGGAGAGAGAGAGAGAGAGAGAGGGCTAAAGTGAAGAAACCTTTTCAGGTTATGTAAGAGGCGGATGCTAGACGGGCGTTACTACGTGGTCCTTTTCTCTCGCTCCAGTCTGAGTGGGAGGAAGCAAAGAAGGGAGGAAGTGTGTGGGTGAGAGATGAAGGAGATGAAAATCTAGGATGTATCATAGGGATCTGTGTGAGTTATATACTGACACACACACATTCAGCCTGGGCAACAACAAAAAAATTGTTTCTCTGATTTTACAATGCCTGGATTTGTGTTTGATTAAATTGAGCGGAGTTGTTTTATTCTATTATAATAACTATAATATAACTAGAATAATAATTAATATAGAATAAATCAATACTGATCATTTTGGCTGCTCAAAAGCCGATCATTTTTAGCTGTTCTCTTTTTTTTCCAGAGCTGTAAGTTTAAAAGAACGTTTATATATCGTGTCTTCTATTTGTAAAAAGATCTGTCGTGTGTGTGTATATATAATTTTTGTTTCTGAAATAACTGCTGTTATACTCAGTCAGTAATGTTTCGTACATTCGTGCCGTTGAAGCTTCTTTCAGTCTCGCTTATATAATGGAGATGAAAGACAGAGAGACGGAATTCATAATCGAGCAGATGTGAGAGAGGCTGAGAGAGAAAATGCCAAGTGAGTGTGAATGAGTATGTGTGAAGATGCTGTAAAGCGGGGGAGATGATGATGAGGAGGAGTGTGTGTGTGTGTGTGTGTGTGTGTGTGTGTGTGTGTGTGTGTTTGCAAGTCTGCAGGAGTGAGGCAGAGTTACTAAATTTAGCATCAGCGCTCTGCAGTGGCTTATCAAGTGGCAGCGACTGTGTGGGCGTAGAACAGGACAGGCTGTACTACTCAGACGCACGGGCGCGTGCACACACACACACACACACAAGCGTTTGACATAGTGGCTAGGTCGGTAGCACTGTTGCCTCACAGTAAGAACGTTCTAGGGTCGATCCCCTTTCTGTGTTGAGTTTATCTATGTCTGCATGGGTTTCTTACGGGTGCTCCAGTTTCCTCCTACATGATGTACTAATGTTTCTTACATAATGAATTAATATACACACATACACACACACTCACCTCACGCAGAGTGATGGTCGCCGTGAAGACCAGGTTCGAGCCGTCTCGTCTGAACTGGGCGTGCTTCTTCTCTCTGACCACGAAGGTCAAGTCGCCGGGGGCATTTCCCGACACCCGGTTCCCCTCGCCCTGGAAGGTGATCTTGGTTCCTTCCTTCCATCCTTTCTTCACCTCCACGTCGATCACTCGCTCCTCGGGCTGAAGCGTGTTCTTGTCGGTGGGCCAGAGCCGGGTCACCTTCACACGCTTGGTCACGCCTGTCAGGATGTCCTCCAGGGACACGAAGAGGTCGTGCACTTCTGCCACGCCTCCCGACGGAGGCCCCGCCTTGCCGGCCTGGTGACGCCCCAAGTGAGGCTGAGGGTTCTTCAGGAAGGGGTTGAACAGGTCCTCATCTGAATCGAACTCGAAGTTAAAGAACATTCGCCAGGCGTGGGAGTCGGACTTGGGGCCACCGGGGGCAGGGTCTGATTTGGCAGAGGTCATTCCACCTTTGGACACACCTATATGAGAGGAAGATTGTTGTGAGGGTCGTGTGAATGAAGCAAAGTAATCAGATTTTGGGAAGGATGTACAATAGGGGGTCAGGGGTTTTTTAAACGTTAGACGTAAAACTGAGGATCGAGGAAGCCAACAGACTTTGATTTGCAACTTTATTTTTTATTTGTATTTTTAGGAAGATTCTCACCTTGCTGGTCATACAGGCTGCGTTTCTGGGGGTCGTTGAGGACCTCGTAGGCTTGGGCGATCTGTTTGAACTTCTCCTCGGCATCTGCGTCCGAGTTCTTGTCAGGATGGTAGCGCAGTGCCAGGCGCTTGTACGCCCGTCTGATCTCCTCCTCGTTGGAGTCGCTTGGCACCCCTAGCACTGCATAGTGGTCCGCACAGACTGGCGAAGACGGAGGACTGGGTGTCTCTGGGTCCTCGTGCACCTCCTGTTTGTGGAACAGTAACGAGTAGGAAGGAGGAGGTTATTAATGCATCCTGTGCTGAAACATTGATGAATTATGAATTCATTTCTGAAACAATTATGAATTGAATTCATGAATGTAAATTGGGGTTGGTGGGGCGAAAGGGGGAGGGGGTGTCCAAATATTCTGATTCTCCAACTATTCTGAAATATAGAATCGTGCCAACAAATGAGGACTGACAAGTCCCAACATAGTGAAATTAATTTAAAAATATAGTTATTTATGCTTAATTGATGCATTTTTTTAAATATTTTGAACTGGGAAGTTTTTTTACAGGTGGGAAAGTATAAATGTGTACAAATCTGAGAGTAGTTCAAATATTCAGTTTATTCAATTTTTATACAATTAATGGGTTTGTATTTGATGAAAACGAGCAAAACGTTATTTTATTCTATAAATCAGAAAAATGATAATAATAGTAAATCATCACAAAAAAGGAATCTTGTAAGATGGATAGATATAGTTTTAAAATAACTAAATAAAATCTTTAAAATCGATCGTACCTCTGAGGTCCACGTCTCCTCGCCGTGGATGACCCGCACCTTGCACTTGACGTTCTTGTGCTTCACCCCGAACTGCGTCCAGATGAGAACCATGATGCTCTGGAGTGGTCCTGATGCTGCGGCTCTGCTCGGTTGGAGAGTCACTACTGATGCTCTCCGTTCATCCCGGCGTGCTTTTATAGGCGGACCCGCTCACCACCCACGCCGCGTGCATGCGCGAGCTTCCCCCGCCCCGCCCGGACACCGGCACCGCGCGAGAGGGAATACCGGTCCATGTGAGGAAGCGCTTCCGGAATCCAAAATAAGCATCTCTGTCAGCAGCCCTCCCTCCCTCCCTCCCTCCCGCCACCGGGCTCTCAGATTTAGCTCCTAATGTGATGGATGTAGCGAGACGGGAACACAGGCGCTCAGTTTTTTCCTCTTTTGTCCCTTCTTCTATGGCAGTGGAGAATTTATCGGATTCATTTTGCGTCTGGGTGCAGGAGGGAGTGCTTCTTATGCAACAAATCTCGCCGTAAATGAGATGGATTGCAGCAGGAACAAAGGTGCATTTAATAAAAGAGATGCATTTTTAATCTGGAGCTCTTATTCGAACTCATGATGCGTTATAAACGAGCGCAAACGTGCAGTAAACAAAACTAGCTTAGAAATAAGAATAATTGAAATAATAGTATACTGTAAAAAAACACTCCCCCACTACTCTCTCTATTTGACCCTTCAGTCGACTTCGACCCTGGGTCACTCTGTGGACCGTTACCGATCCCCAGAGTATCTCGGCAATTACATTTTACGGGGTAGGTTGCCAGGTCTTTCCCCAACCCTGTATCTCTACATGGATCTTGTGTGTGACTACTGGACAATTTACACATTTCCGATCAACCTAGTGCATGTTTTTGGACTGTTTGAGGAAGCAGGAAACCCACGCTGACACAGAAAGTCCCCAGCCCGACCCGGGGATCGAACCCGAGACTTCTTACTGTGAGGCGACAGTGCTGAACCACTTCGCCACCGTGCCGCCCCATATTAATTATTATTTATTTAATCTTTTTATTATTTTAACATAATAACTAATGCTGAATTGC
This sequence comes from Hoplisoma paleatum, assembly GCA_028565875.1. NCBI lineage: Eukaryota > Metazoa > Chordata > Actinopteri > Siluriformes > Callichthyidae > Hoplisoma > Hoplisoma paleatum. The sequence continues at coordinate 30,912 of JAOTRQ010000012.1, read as the reverse complement.
TCTGTTTCAGTTTTCTTTTCTTTAGGATGATGCGACGTTTGTATGTAAGTCGATCGTATGAATCAAGACGACAAAATATAATGGATGTTACCTTCAAACTGAATGTAAACTAAATGTAAAGAGCTGTGATTTGTTCTGAATTGCGCTTTTATTCCAACCCTATCATCCTAAATGGGTGTTTTTGTTATGTAGACAATACTTTGTGTAGTCATTAATTGGTAGTAAGGTAGGTCTGCTGATGGAAACACAGCACATAGTGGAAAAGCAGTAAAATGTGTCTATGAGCAATAAAGCGACTATAAAAACACCTTTTCATTTTCCTGATTTTGATTACGAGACATTAAGGTGATCGTTGTACGTGGAGGGAAGTCGGCGCGGCGAGGTGAGGCGGCGACTAACGGAGGCACGTCTGCATTATATTACGACGTCTTCTCGTCTGGCTCGCTCGGCGTGTCCCGGCATTAGCTGCGTAATGCTAGGTTCCCAGTGCTGTCGTTACATTAGCATTGGCCGCTGGCTTTTCCACCTGACTTAATGCTCTGCCTCTTCCTCTGCCTCGCCAGGCATACGTAATGATCAACATCATTCAACAGATAAATATCTCAATCAAACGGCAGCCATAGAGAGAAGCACTTTGTGTTATTACAATACACAATGGTTTGACAGCTGTGAACGGCGGACGCGGCTCGGAGGATGGAGTGGCGCATGCAGAATCGACCATTTTCATCGGAGTGATTTCGTCCTAATGGCGCCTTCAGTGGCCCGACTGCGTACGCCCTCCTGCTGGGCGGAACACTATTACTCAGCCGGCTCGCTCAATCACTTACTCATCTGGAGCTTTGTGACACTCGAACAGCAGGAATTCGGCCATTGTTTTACACGTTTCTTCAAGGCCGCCATAGTCCTAGCTGTCTTGGATTGTAGCTGCGCGAACTGCTAAATGCAGCGCCGTAAAGTAACAAAGTTACATTTACTCACATTGTAATGAAATCTTTATTGAAGTTGTTTGTTGTGTCTTTATTTATTTGTTTATTTACATCATGATTTACACTTCTAGGGCGGCACGGTGGCACTGTCGCCTCACAGCAAGAAGTCCCGGGTTCGATCCCCGGGTCGGGCTGAGTTTGCCTGTTCTCCCCGTGTCAGCGTGGGTTTCCTCCGGGTACTCCGGTTTCCTCCCACAGTCCAAAAAACGGAAATGTGAAATTGTCCAGTAGTCTCACAAGATCCAACCACTTACTGGTGGTTGTCGTCAGGAAGGGCATCCGGACCGGAAAACTCTGCTCCAAACGTTAACGTCCTACCTCTGGAACTGGGAAAACGGACGATAAACGAATAGATAGAGAGAGAGAGAGAGAGAGAGAGAGAGAGAGAGAGCGAGAGAGAGAGAGAGAGAGTTACACTTCTAGGTAACATTCATGACCGGAAACTCTTCAACCCAGTTACGTACAAACTCCTGGGTCTACCCGGGATTCGAACCTGGGACTTCGTGCTGACCATTAAGCCACCGTGCTGCCCCTTTTAATAAAGTATATTTTGCAATTTGTGTGTTTTCTTATATTTAAATATGTCTTATAGTAAAATATGTAATTTACTATATTTAAAATAACATTACACGTAGACATTTCTCGAGCCTGGTGATCTGGCAACTCTGCTGAAGTACTGTTCTGTAATCTGTAATCTCTGTATCCTATTACAAAGTACTTTTAATGATGATGATTTAATTATTTTTAAATTCCGGACATAAATAATCACTAAAACGGGGACGGCACAGTAGCTTAGTCGCCTCACACCAAGCCGTCCGATTCAAGGGGAATTGCTGCAATTCCTGGTGGTTGTACGAGTACTACGAGTACTCGGAGTTCCCCGGGTTCCCCACTGCTCAAACACATGCACTAGGTTGATAGGTTGATTGGAGATGTGAAATAGTCCCGCAGTTTCCTTGAGCACTATGGAGTCGGACAAAGACCTGGCAACCTACTCCGTAAAAAAAACACTGCCACAAAATTCTGTAGAGCACCCCGGGGTCATGTATGACTGGAAACAGGTATCTGGGCCGCGTTATACAGCTGAAGCCTCTATTTAAAAAAGTAAGACTAGTAACTTTCTAATAAAATTCGTCAACGCCAGAGTACTTTCACTTGAGTACTACTCTTCCCACCACTTCCTTCAGTTCCCTTTCCAATCAGGTCGCATGCACGTCCATGATTAATGCTGAAGCGGTGGACCTGAAGTGGCTCGACATATCTGAGAGATCAGGCTAGATATTACCGATAAGTCGGATCCCAACGGGTCGTCTCGGCTCGCCTGCCATGCTTCTCTGGCGGAGCGAAGCACATAAATATTTCACCGATTTGTTTATTTATTTACTCGAGTCATTTTATTAGAAGGAATCTTTCTTGGAAATGCCACAGTTAATATCCTGGTGCAGGGAGGAAGATGGAGAGGCCCGAGCAGAGTTATGGCATGAACAGTGCATTCGGGTGACGTGAGCCAACATATTAAACTCCGGGGGGGGTTGGCGAGAGAGGTCTGCAGTGATAGCGGAATACGTCTGAGCGCTGGAAATGCCTTTTCCCTCCCTTTCACTTGTCTTCGTAGCCCGACAGTTCTGAAGATGACACGGGGTGAGTTTCTGAGGGGGGGGGAGGATATGCACAGACGTTAAACATAAATCAAAGCACTGATCACTCCCCCGTAGACTTGGAGCACATGTGATCCCAAATTAAAACCCTACATTTCCTCACGGCTCAACTGCACTCATCCAAAATAACAAACGCAAGCAAGAAGGGATTAAAATCCACGAATCGTAATCAGTAACCGGTTAACCTGCAATCTGTTACTGAGTTTTAAGTATATTTGTTTGTTTTTTGAATGTCTGAGAAGTTAGTGCAGTGATCAGGGTTGCCAGATTGTAGTCGTTTTCAGTTAAAAAGTTGCCAAAAGTCATCGTTCTTTGACTAAAGTGATCCGCAAGTGATCCAAAGTAAAAACTCTACATTTCCTCATTCATTACAAAGCAACAAACACAAGTGAAAATAGATTAAAATCAAACAATCATCAAAACTATTATATTGCAATAATTGCTTTATTACTAGTTTTAAAAAGGAACCTCTTAAATTGCATCTGGAAAACTGATGAAGTGATCAAGGTTGCCAGATGTCAACCAAAACCTTTTAGAAATTGCTTGATTGATTTCTTTTAGGATTAATTATACTAACTCTCTCATTCACTTATTAACTCGTGTGTGTCTGTGACTCTCTGTGTGTGTGTGTGTGTGTGTGTGTGTGTGTGTGTGTGTGTGTGTGTGTGTGTGTGTGTGTGTGTGTGT
>JAOTRQ010000012.1:15559-27481 GCA_028565875.1 Hoplisoma paleatum | reverse complement strand
CCCCGTAAAATGTAATTGCCGAAATACTCTGGGGATCGGTAACGGTCCACAGAGTAACCCAGGGTCGAAGTCGACTGGAGGGTAAAAATCATCATCATGTATATATGTATACAGTATATGTATTTAAGACAAATAAAATTTGAATTTAAGTAAATGTCACTCATGTTCACGGTAAAGAACTAAAAAGTTTGAGGACTTATTGTGGTTTAGGAATAAGATTAATATTAGTGGGTAACATTTGTTTGACGAGTTTAACGATGCTTTAGGCTGATATTTTGTGATAAAAGTTCTAAAGTGAAAGCTTTTATTGGAATATAACATTGTGATGACATTCCTGAACCCTATTTGTTACCTCACTGGACACAGGAACACAGTAATAAATGTTTGTTTGTTTGTTTGTTTGTTTATTAGGACTTCATGTCATGTTTGTTTACTTATATGTGGTTTCCCGTCCTGTTCTTATGATTTGGTTACATTCCTGACATAACAAAAATCATCATTTCACACTGAGCTGAATGTTTTTGGACTGTTGGGAGGAAAACCAGAGAACCTGGAGATGCAAAACACCCCACAGTAAACCTACCTGGGAATGGAACCCAAGACCTTAACAATGACTGAATGAATGAATTGACTTGTTTAATACTTCATTTAGCACAACTGACTATTTAATCCCCCAAAAAGGTGCAAATGTGACAGTTTTATTTGTTTATAGTGTTTATTTGTTGATAGAAAGACAAGGTCACGTCGGCTTTCTGACAGTAGTTTGGTTAGCATGCATCAGTTAGCATCATCGAGCTAAATCGCTAACAGAGCTAACAGTCTTTGGCGGTAGCATTTAGCTACTAAACAGACTAATAAAGCGAATTAATAGAAAATAGTTTTATAATAATTAAGATAAAACACAAATCTGCTCATGATTGTTTAAAATATTGTTCTAACAGTGGACAGTATAATGAATAAACAACAACAACAACAACAAGCTTCGAGTCGGAACTGGTGTGGTTTTATACGAATTGTAACTGCACTGTAAACATTATTATGTGGTTTATTGTATGTTTATAAAGATAAATAAGATGATCTGAGATGATTAAGTTAACATTACCTCCCCTGCAAGGTTGTGGGTAACGCAGTCCGAGATCATCCGCTCCATTAAAATCAGATCAAATAAACGAACAGCTCTGATCGAAACATTTCTCTTATGTTTCTGTCTTCGCCTCCATTTCTGGACAAACTATTTAAAAAAATACAGAATTAAAAAAGAAAACGAACGAAATATAAACAAACACGTCTGTACATCCGCGGAGGTGAGTGAAAAAAGGACGGAGACGCCCCGCCCACTTCTTACTGCCTACCGTCTGTGGTCAAAATGTCAATAAAAGTGTTTCTTTTTACAAACTAAATGCACCTTGAAATTGTTTGTTTTTACTTTAATTTCACAAATAACCTCGATTTAATATGTTTAATAATATTAGAACGTTTGGGCAATGGTTTGGACGACTGGAACTACTTTATTGCGCGGACGCACTTTTAATGTCTTTTGTGTAATGCGGCTGTAAACTAGCTCTCGTTTAAAACCTGTAAATATTTGATGTCTTTATTTTCACTTATTATAATTTGTATTTCGTGTTTTACATTTTTTACAACCTATCTTTCATACACGTACAATATGTACACACGTACATCGGTTTATATGTATCTTTAATTCACCTCATTTGCATGTTTTTAAGCTGTAGGAGTTCCCAGAGTAAACCCGCACAGACAAAAAAAAAACAGAATCTTCTGATTGTGAGGAGAGTGTCGCACACTTATCCCTACACACTAAAGAAACAGATTTAAAAGCACATTGTTGATGTATTAAATATGACAATTTTAATTTTAAAATAGTGCATTATTAAAAGTAATTTCAATGTAATATTATAGCAAAGTATCTTCGATTATACTACACTCACTGTACTGTACAAGTATTATTATCATTATTATCACGTGATCAGACGACGTTTTCAATCATTCATGAAGAAATCAAGCTCATTAGTTATAAATCAAAGCACAAAAAGCAGTATAACGTAACCTAATTTATCACCTAAGATCTAATTGTTTAATTAATGTTATTATTTTTATATATGGATAAACAATTGGTTTCTCTTCCCCACGATATAAACAGCAGCTGCAGGACAGAAAAATGTGCAGAATGTGACGCAGTAGAACATCTGAACAACCGTCAACCAGCAGCCAATCAGCACGCAGGATTTTGGGCGGACTATTTGAACGCTGAACAATCCGCTGATCTGATTGGTCCATTTTTTTGTTGCCCACAGAACTGTCAAGGCCGTTACGAAGATCGCTTCTCTACCGCGTAAAACACAAACAAATTAATTCAGTTGATCGTTTAATGGACGGTGTTGAGAAATACGCAGATATGAGGCGAGTTTTTGGGTGAGAAATGTTGCGAATTAGGGCGTCCTACGTTAGCTACGTGCAGGCCTTGACGTCACGAAGTGGGCGTGGAAACGGTCAACATCAACAAAAGGAAACAAGGACTAGAAGAAACAAACAGGTCACGGACTGAAACATGAACATCTAACATTCCAGGTACTTTTATTCGCATTCTTATATTTTTTTAATTCATTAAACGCGTAACAGTGTTTCCCCAAACCCCGGTCAGATGTTGTGTAATTGTGTTCGATAGTGTTTATTTATTCCAACGTTCATGTCAATAATTGCCAGTAGGGGGGGTTTAAATGTCCGGTTACATTAAAAGGTCTATACGTGCATATCATTGTTTGCACGAAATATACAATATATATATATTATATTATATATATAGCGTGTCCGATTTTTGCAGATTTTATGTTAGATTCGTTTAAATATCGTGTTTTTTTCTTAATTATCTTCTTAATTAATTCTTAATGATCGGTTTGGGCCTAAACGGTTTAAATGTGTATCGATATGTATCGATATAAACGATGCGACGATCACTATTAAATATATTATTATATATGTAATAAACAAGAGTAAGAAATACAAGCCCCTCCCCCTCAGTCGATGTTTTTCAGACATAAAGCTTCTTATACTCGATCAAACTATCAATCTAACACGTTCACACCGATCTGATTGATATTTAATGTCGTTTTTGTGATAAATGATGTGATTTGGATGTGATTGTGTGTGTTTTGTGTGGTATATTCGGGTGTGTGTGTGTGTGTGTGTGAGGCGTTAACGCAGGAAATCTGATCCGCCTGACTGACTGAAATCAGTCCCACTGAACCACAAGTACAAACGACGTCGTTTATTTTTAATCTGTTGTGCTTTTATTCCCTGATTTAAAAGATTTGTGAAGCTCACCGAACAAGTCCGAGTCTCACCATGGAGGCCTTCAAACTGATGAAGGAACTGAAGCTCAATCTGGAGCAGGAGATTCATTTCTTACCCAAAGAATCTGGACTCCGACTGATTGAGTCCAATCCGGAGGTACATGAGGCTCTCCTGACCTCCAAATCCTCTCCTGTAACACTAATACACACAATTCCATATCATTATACGTCATAATATATCATAACAGGGCTTAGATAGTCTATATATCAGACAATCACGGGAACATTCAAACCTGCCCAAAACAAAGTCCAGAAAAATCACCTTAGAAGCTGATTAGTACAAATAATAAAATAATAAAATCACATTTCTGCTCCTACACCAACTTTTTGAACGTCTGCATGTTTTTGGACTGTGTGAGGAAACTCAGACAGACACAAGGCCGTGCGAAGTCCACACAGAAAGGACACGGACCATAAACCGTACAACCTAAAGATCGAACCCAGAACCTTCTCCCTATGAAGTGGAGAACTTTGTGAAGGATTCAGACTCCACAACCTTCCAAACGTAATAATTACATTGTGCCTATACGAGAAGGATTCCAGATTTCGTTTTTGTAATGTGAAATATTTTTTAATCTCGCATCTGTATGAATTTGAAACAGTAGCTTATGAAAAAAATTACATCGTACATTTTAAAATTATTTACTGGTGATACTGTTAACATGAAACGAACACAGCTCACGCTAACACACTAGTTTCGGCTTTATTATTCGAAAGGTAGGAATGATTATGCAGTAGTAATTCATATTGTGTACGTTTCATCAACAGGGAAATGGAATTTCTGCTCAGTGTCGCGATGCCAAAGTGGAGGATCTGTGGAGCTTGACCAGTTTTTTTGGCTACAGCACACGGACGTTTGTCCTGGCCGTGAATCTGCTGGACCGCTTTCTAGCCCTGATGAAGGTAGCGACACGTTCTTAACTCAGAAAACTTTTCTATCAGTATCTAGAAGATACTAAACTAAAATCTTATCTTCTGGCCCAAAGATTCAGCCCAAACATCTGGCCTGCATCAGCATCAGCTGCCTCCATATCGCCGCCAAAGTGATGGAAGACGAGTGTGACGTCTCGTCCACACACGAGTTGATCCGGATCAGCCAGTGCAAGTTCACAGTCTCGGATCTCGCACGGATGGAGAAAATCGTCTCGGAGAAGCTCAGCTTCAAGTTCCGAGCTGTGACTGCCTTAACCTTCCTGCACCTGTACCACGCACTGATGATGGCACACACCTCCAGCAGGTGAGACCCACACAGTGACAGTTCCTTATGTTCAAACGCTGGCACAACAATCCCCGCAAAACCACAGACAGACGGAAAATAACCAAAGTTTAAAGTTTAACGACACTGTTGTTAGTCGAATACTCCCTTTTATCACTTCATAAACCTGATTATCAGCTGACACGACCATGTAATGAAGGGCAGAGTACCAAAACACACCGGGTTATGATGAGATATGTGCCTCTTTAATCTTATAACAATCATACTTATGGAATTAATCATTTGTTTTGTTTTTCTTCTTCTAGGAATGCGGTGCTAAATCTAGATAAATTAGAAGCCCAGCTTAAAGCCTGCCTGTGTCGCATAGTTTTCTCCAAAGCAAAAGTAAGTCTCATTTCCTAATTACAGCCTGAACTGATTTTAAAAGCCATTATTTCAACTGGTCATGTTTCATTTGCTCCGTCTTGGTTTGGTTTAGCCGTCAGTGCTAGCCTTGTCGCTCCTGACACAGGAGAGTGAAGCTTTGCAGATGCCAGACCTGCTCGATATCGTCCAGTCCATTCAGAGACATCTTAAGGTAAAATATCATAAATAAAGCTGAAACAAACTAGTTTACAGAAAACAACGTCAGTCACAAAAAAAGTTTTAATATTTGATGGCACAAGCATGACATTCAATCGTTCCTTGAGGATTCAACTTCTGCTGTGCCAGTAATACAAGCTTGTTGTCTTGTTGTGTGTATGTAGATCTCAGAGAAAGAACTGCAGCATTGGAGAGGGCTTGTTGCCCAGTGCCTGGCACAGTATTCCTCGCCCACTTGTGCCAAACCAAACCACAAAAAGCTGGTGTGGATTGTGTCTCGCCGAACAGCCCAGAACCTGCACAGCAGCTACTGTAGCGCTCCGGAGCTCCCCACCATCCCAGAGAACAGCTGGAGTGGAAGGTACGTGCCCATCCTACACACACACACACACACACACACACACTTTTCACAGACCGAACACAAAAGATTGTCTTTTACACTTCACATTCATGACACAAATACGACATTTATTTGGTACACAGCTTCAAATCAAACTCACTCATTTTGACTCCAGTTCACCTCACTTGTCACATGTTTTTGGACTGTGCAATGAAACCGGAGCACCCGGAGGAAACCCACACATGTACAAAGGCAGAACATGCACACGGAGAACCACATACCTGGACCTGGACCGCCCTACCTTGGGATCAAACCCAGGACATAATTTACTAACTCCATACAGGTTTAAAATATTTTTAAATAACAAGAGGCACGATTTAGCAATGTTTAAAATAAAACCCTAAAAAATACAGGAAAAAAAGTGAGAAAATACAGAGAAAAAAAGTAACAATGCAAACTACCACTGATAACATTTATGGTACTTTTTTATTTTTAACATTTATGGTTTTATTTTTATTATTTATTTCTCCTAATATTTTTTTATTTATCTAAAGAATGAATAGCCCTTTTATTATTTGATGAAGGTACAAATCATTTCAAATGCAAAGTGGTGGAACATTTTAAACAATCTGGACTTTTAGGGGAAATTTCAAAAACACTCCCGGTCAAAGCTTTTAGTTTCGGATTAGTTGTTGGTACAGACTGTAACCATGGTGCTAGGCGATCAGATTTCGCAACATAAGCGTTCGTGTTTTTAATAACAGAGGCGCCAACACGTCACCGCCGCACCTTTCTCCGTCAGTAGAGATTCCAGACCCGAGTCCAAACTGCAGACAACACCTTCAGGAATTTATTCCCCTGACAATCACCCTTGACATTCCCATAACGGGAAATATGTAGACCTTAATCTACCTAAAGGAGTTTAAATCTACCTGAGGTAGTTTAGACAGCAGCACACATGATTCCTTCAACTCACAGGAAATCTTACATTCAGGTTTATACTGAAGGGTAAAAGTGACCATGCTTTATGTAACCAGACCCCGAACCAAATCTCCACCCGACATACAACAATGAGTAACACACACACACACACCAACGCCAGATCAGCTGTTGAAACGCAACCACCACAAACCAGTCCCATATCAAACAGTCATGCAGTAGGTGTGTTCCCTGACCAGATTATTGAAATACCTTCTTTAAATACCAGCCGTGAGTCAGTAAAAGAGGGTGTGCTGTGTGCCGTAATGTCTGACGTGAGTTTCCTGTTTCCTGTCTAGTGAGGAGAACTGGAACGAGGAGCTGAGCTCAGGTGAGGAGTCTCTCAGCAGTTCCCTGGGCAGCGATGCCGAGGGTCCTTACTTCCCCGCTCACTTCCTGAAGAAATAAACCAGCCGAGGTGCTCCAGCTTCTGCAGTGATGTCAACCCTCTCCGGACCCCCATTTGTAGCTTTCCACCCCCAGATCAAAGCAGCCGCGGTGCCTGGATCACACATAAGACTGTAGTTCTCTAACCGTCTGTTCAGTTTTAGTTCTCTCTCTCTCTCTCGGTTGGAACCGATTCTTCCTTTCAACGACGGTATTTAAACTAAGCTAAAAGAATTGCACAAAACAGGCAGCTAAAATCCACACCATCGTACTGGTGGCCAAAAAAAAAAAAGTTTTCGTAGCCGTAGTGTGTTATTAATAATTGTTGCTGCATGTCTGAGTCTGCCACATTCCAAACGAGACTGTTATGTATGACTTTTTGAATTCTGGGAGTCCCAGTAATCGTACGCCTTTCCTGAATATCATACAGTATTTCAAGTGTCTTCAGTTTAACACAGCCAGGATGGGTGTTGTGGTGTGTGTGCGTGTGAGAGTGTATAATCTCTACACTTGCCTGTTTAGGTTAGATCAGCCAAAATGTTTGCGAGAAGAAGCAAAGTGTGTGTGTGTGTGTGTGTGAGTGAGAGACAAAAAGTTCGAAAAAATGTCTATAAAAATTGTATATTTGTATAATGTAAAAAATGAAAAAAAGATGTGTATAGTACTTTGTAGATACTAACTTATTTATTGTTATTTTTGTCATTATATGGAAGAAAACAAAACTTATTTTGAATTCCAGTCTCGTGTCCATTTTTACTTCTATTTTAAGTTTTACTAAATGTTCGTTATTATAAAATCATTGACACTTTCTACCATGTACAAATTCCTCCAGAATCATAACCAAAAGACTGCTGGTTTACCAAGTTGCCACTGTTGGGCCCCTGAACAAGGCCCTAAGGACATGTCATAAGTCGCTTTGGATAAAAAAAAGGCTGCCAAATGCTGAAAATGTAATGTAAACAAGCGGCACACTGAGCACTTACGTCTCTTAGTGCACACTTTCATCGGAGAGTCTCAAATGGAACACACACCAACAAGAGTGAACGACATTTGATCGGCGGTTTGTCAAACTGTCCAACAGATTTAGCTTACGCCATATTGATTAATCACTTCATTAACGCTACTTCCATGTGTACGACGCAGTTGCCTCCATGTGCGTACTTGTCCATCGTTTCACAATATTGTTGGGGTGGTTTGAAGTGTACCATACGAGTACTTTGCGTGCACTGAGTGTGATTGTGTTTCCAGGGCACAAACATTTATTTCCATTTATTAACGTCACGTTTTGCACTTGCCAAACCCCAAGCAGTGATCAGTGTGTGCAAATGTACGATTTGAGATGCACCGTGTGTGTGTGTAAATCCTGAACACAGCAGGGAATCTAAACTGAAATGAGTCTCCAACACGTTAGTGATTCAAATGGTTCTTAAAGCCTTTGTGGTGTCTGTATGAAGGCTGTTACGGGTTCTAACAAAGATAATTAATTTCAAGTTTTAATTATTTATTTCTCTTTAAAATAAAGGACTATTTCTATTATCCAGAATAAGAATGACAATCTGACGAATTCTGGTCAATCAAAAACCCAGACATCGGACATTGTACAACCAACGAGTTGTATATGAACACATTTAACTGATTAACCAGATTGTGTTGACCAGCTCAATCCAGGAGTAACTAAACGATACTCTGATTGCTCAGTATCTCGCTCACAGCGAAGCGCTTCTCAGACTCGTTATTCATTACTTAACCTCGGAAAGCTGAAGAAAGAACAAACATTCGGTTGTTTGCTCCCCGAGCCGAACGCATGACGTACAGATCAGCTGATTCAGGATGAACGGGGCCCTCCTGGTGACACGAGTCCTGACGAAATGTTCTGAGGAACCAGAAGCTTCCTGCTAATAATCACAACTACAGAAAACACGGAGTGTCCCTGACACGAGAACTAAACGATCTGAATCTAGTGTCGGAGTTTCATGAACGTCATGGCGTTGTGTAACTAACAAAATGAGGAAATGTGTAAAATTCACTTTTTTGTTAAGTCATGTCAGTCTCGACTGCTCGTATAAACACCACGATTTTTAATAATATTTATCTATGTATTAGTTTTCTGTAAATAATTACAAATTGTTTGGCGTCAGGATAAAAAGAGTCGTTCTGACTTCTGTGGTATTGTGATGTAATAACGACCCGATGTGCATTAGAACCTCCCCGGTAACCACCCATCACCCGGTAACCACCACCAGAAGTTCTACCCTACGAAATAAATTAAAGATCCGGCATTCGGATGCTGGATTGACGTTAGCGGGACAGTTATAGATCATACTCGATCATTAGTAAATGTACTCGTGTTAAAAACCCTCGGACATTTTTAGGTTGGAGCGTTTCTGGCACCAGCTCTTTGGCATTTCTGATGTAGCTTAGAACACGCAGGCTGGAGAGAACTCAACTAGTAATAACTGTGTAATAACTGTTGGTGATTTTGTGCAAACTGCATGGACATGTTTTGTAGAGCCCATAGACTCGTAGGGGTTTTGACGTTTTTGCATTAAATAAAGGACGCGCTTGACAGACGTTGGAGGCCGAAAACATTTCTTGTTGATCCGTTTATCAGCTTAAACAACAAACGAACAAGATTAACACAGAATTATCAGTTTTAAATCTTTCCCAAAAAGGAATTTCAACTCTGATGGACCAAGTTTGCTGCTACTTACGAAATGTCAACACAGGCACAAACATGAAACTTGTGTTTACAGAAAAACTAGTGTGTGTGTGTGTGTGTGCGTGCGTGTATACACACAGGGTGTATCCCAAAACTGGGCAGCTTCTTTTTACACACAGTGGCGTCAAACCGAGTAATTAAGTGATTATGTATTCATGTACTAGAATAACATCGAACAAAAAGATTTTTATTACACCCATCAGGCACAAAAATGTTTGTCTTCAGTTTAGCTTACAGGACTGATGTTAAATTATTCATGTTACTCACAATATTGTTTATTTTTACACACATTCACTGATCTAAATAGTATTTCTGAATTAGATACAAATCACTTTGAATGAAGCCCAATTTGGCAACTTGGTGAACCGCTGCAGCGCCACCTGCTGTTAAAAATTAACATGGATTTATTACACAGGAATATCGTTAAATCCCAAAACCAATATCAAGTTTATTATGCTTCAGTATCAGCCAAAACGTATAAGTAAGTAAGTGGGGCATTAGTGCTACCCCTTAACACAATGTATGGTAGGGCACTGGGTCCCGAACCCCTGAACTCAGTACAACAGTGTGGAAAGCCAAAGTGGTGGCGCTGCTTCATTTTGCACAGTTTGCAAATGTGCATGACTAGTGCAGTTGCGTGATTGTAGCAGTGCGTACCCGCGATGCGTCAAGTACAAACCAGACTTCAGAAAAAGAAGAAAAAACAATATGGGGTCCAGTCCTAGTGGTAATAAACGTGCATCACTCACCGCTTCAGAATCCCATGCGAGATCGTTTCGTCTGTGCTTGTGAAGTTCGGAAATGGGATGAAGATTTGGACCAGACGCTCGATGCCTGAGACGCGGTGAGAGCCGAGGCACCTTCGACTCCCTGCATGGGATCCTGGGAAAGTCCTTGTGAGCTGAGCAGTTCCGGTCTCGAGTTTAAAATGTCCGAAATGTCGGTTTTCTGTGCCGAGGAATCTTCCGTGCTTTTATTTCCAAAATCTTTTAAGGCTGATTCGTGTGGCTCGTCGAGTATTGGGGACTCGTGGTGATTTTCTTCTTCCGTGTTCTGGGCTGTGATGCTCTTCTCCAGGTGCTGAACGCTGATGACCGTCTCAGTGTCCGAATCCGACTGCTGACTCGCCCCGAACGAGATTTCGGAAAGGTTGTCCTGGTAAGCGATGGATGAGGTGAAGCTCCCAGAGAGGGCGAGTCTCTTACGGGATCGTTTCTCGCTCTGACGTTTCCTCCGGAGAGCCGCCATCTTGTCTCCTCTGTTCAGGCCGAGCCGATCGTCCCACCAACGCCTCCAGCCTCCTTCCCATGATGCACTCAGACGGTGGCTCAGGTCGTCCCGAAAGTCCTCGTCTCGCACACTCGGAGGAGGAGTGAGGCTGAGAGGCGGCAGGTACGTCACACCATGAACGAGCGTCGTCCGAGTCTTTAATATGTCAGTCAATTTACTCCTCAAGCTTCGGTATTTATCCTGGTCCAGTTTGTCCCGTTTACGTCTATTAAACGTTATAACTGTGCTGCTTTTGATCTGTTTGTGATCCAGTTGTGGTTTTTGAGACGTAGTAAAAAGTGGATCCAGCCACTTTTTCCATTTCATCGTTAGATCACTCGCTGGACCAGAAGGGTCGATGTTTCGGGTTTCTTCATCAGGATCTGGAGTCGTGGATCTCGGGGCTGAGGTTCGATCGGACTGCTCGATATGTTTTAGCGTCTGGTAGAAGATGTCTCCCGACTCTGTGAGCTGGAACACACACAGAAACTTGTCGCGCTGCACCGCGGCAAGACCTGAGAAACAAAAACACACAAATTATTAGTGAGAAGGATCTGATGATCGTTTATCGATTTAAACAATAATTGACCGTGCAGTTCTGTGGATGTTCCAAACTCTACCAAAACCCTGAGATTCATTATGACATGTCACTTTAAATAAAGTGCACATTTCTGAATTTTGTTGTACCGCTACTCAGGACTCTCTCACGCTTTCATTCATACATTTAAAATCCATAAGTTTCAGTGTGCACGAGTTCATCAGGACTACGATTATGACATGATGATTTGATCCCTCTTGAACCAGTTAGAATTTCAGCCATTTCAGAAAGCTGAATATAAAGCTGTTATATTACCTGTCGCGGGCACTGCCAGCCTCTGCTCTGCCATGCTGTGCTTGTGGGGAACCAGCCAAACCATCAGGCTCTCACTGGGACTACAGAGCTTCTGCACGGAGCCCTCAGCCTGGCACGGAAACTCCCTACCACCTTTAACACACACACACACACACACACACACACACACACACACACACACACACACACACACACACACACACACAC
>JAOTRQ010000011.1:3346519-3361330 GCA_028565875.1 Hoplisoma paleatum | reverse complement strand
AAAAGAAGTAAATAAGATAAAAATAAATAAATAAAGAAGACAAAATAGGATGCATTTGTAGTCGCTTATTCGTTCTTGATTGATTTTGAACAGACTTATTATGTTGTTGTATTGTATTACTTTCATTATATTATGTAAATAAACGGGCTCTATTCATGATGTTGAGTTTCTAACTTCCTGTTACAATGAAATGACTTCCGGGCGCACGGAAAATTGTTTACACACATACACGCATAATGAAAAATAATGTGCACAAGTTGTGTAGGAGTGTTTCAGTGGTGCGCGCGTGTGTTTCAGTGGTGCGCGTGAACGTTTCAGTGGTGCGCGTGAACGTTTCAGTGGTGCGCGAGCGTTTCAATGATTTCGCCCTAAACGGCCCCTCATACCGTTCACTCACTCCCACTCATCAGCTCCTCCTGCCCTCGCGCTACTCCTGCACGGACCGTCAGTCAAACCGGCGAGCGCGAGCGCGCGCACGAGAGAGAGAGAGAGCGAGAGAGAGCGCGCGACTGACAGCGAGTGTGTTTGGAAAGCTGCAGCGACCCTAAAGAAAGAATCAGAGAATCGCGCTTCCAGGACCGGAGGGGGGACATTTTTTCTTTCTTTCTTTCTTGTTTTACAACCGGCTTCGATTTCAAATCAGCATCAGCTTAAGAATCGGGACAGCGCGAGCGAATCAAACTGCTAAAGCCGGTGGAGACACTGAAGCATCGAGCGCGGCGTCCCGGTGAAGCATCAACTGACATCTTTCAAGAGAATATTCTGGAAATAACTGCACATAAGTCCCTCTCTGGTGGATGTATTAAAGGCGGTTAAAGGAACACAGCAGTGTGAACGGTGTAGTTTGGTGTAAGGTGAGTGGAATTGTGTTTCAGAATGAAATGGGTTTGTGGTGGAGATGTGGTTGTGAATACTAATGACCCACAACATTACAATTTGTCTCATAATTATTTTAGCTACGAGTGTAAAACAGCATCTATATACACACACACATCTACACACACATCTACACACATATGACTTAATACATAATACTGCATGATGATGAGGTTCTTTTACACTGCAACAACCTGCAGACTAGATTCTTCCAACTTGTACCTGTGTGTACACCCCTGCTTTAGGATAGGCTTTATTAATTTATTTATTAATATTCATTTTTTATTCACGATATAATCTGATCAAACATCATTAGTGGGTTATATAAGAATAGGAGAAGAGAATTTTCCAAATTTCTTGGTCATTAGGTAGTTCTTTATTAAATATTCACATCTTCATCAGATATATGTTATGTATGGAGCATAATCTTAAAAAAAAACCTTGCCCTTGGACAACCTTGGATCACTGAGCTGAGCAACCTTGGCTTGATGTTACCACTTAAAGAAAGTCAGTGCATTCGGATGAATCCTGAGCATTTAAGATTGAAATTAGTGACTTTCTAGTGACTTTCCTGTTTTGGATAATATAAGAGTTTTTAGAGAAATGATAAAGACCTTTTTAGAGTTTTAAAAACTTTTATTTCACTCCGCACTTCTCTGGCAGAGGGAAAATTGGACTGGCATATTTCTTCCAATCACCGGTGGATCAATGGTAGTACACCATTCACAAAACCTCCATTTTAAACAATTCACATTTCATTTAATAGTAAATAAAGCAATGCAACAATTTCAGCCCAACCTTGATGTAGATGTCAATGAACTAAACTTACACCATAGTGAATAAACTGTCAGCACTTATCTCAGACTGAATTAATAAAGCTAATCTTTATTCCGAGTCTTTAACTAACAGATGGATTTCATGGGAAAACACCATCTAGTGCAGTAATGTCAGTACCATTTGGGTTGTAGTGTAATATAGGGGGTAAAAAGTTTAAAAGAAAAATGAATTCGAAATCTTTTTACACATGTGGACTAGCATTTTACAATTGTACATAAAAAGCGTAATAACCACCGTCAATTGTACTTAATGATTAAAGCTCTAATTTATGTTGATCTATATCTAGATTTATCAATACATCTAGATATGTCCTGTAAATAAAAGTTCTTCCATATTAAAACAACAAAATTAATAGTCCACTTGATGAATTTTGCTCTCAAAATCTCCTGTAGTCATTTATGTTCTGCGTTTAAATCAAAGATGATCTGTTCTACACTAAAGTCTCGTCACTGTGAGCACCGGTCACGAATCGATCATTTAAACTACTGCTATAAGTTTAAATGACTACTGCTGTAGTTTAGTTTTGAATAGATACAGTAACGCACCCATCTCAAGCCGTGCAGGGCAGCGAATCTGCTTCACGTATTAGGATGAAGCGGTGATGTTCTTGTCTTTAAAAAAAAATCTTTCATTCATTCATTCATCAGATTGGATCTATTTCTGACACGCGCAGGGTTTTAAAATACTCTAGATGGGTCAGACAGGCAACTCTCTGTATCGTGATGGACAAAAGAAGCTAGTCTGTAGTTTAAATTCTTTTATGCTTATCAGTGGATGAGCAGAAGGAGACAAGGACCGTCAAGACGTGCGGTAAGAATAGGGAAGTTGCCTCAAGTAGAAAATTGCTTTTAGGCAGACATAAAGGGCAGTTGGATAACCTTGGCTACACGACAGTTTAAAAATAATTTTAATTTAGTTACACATAGATGATAGTATATTTGTCTGCTATGCTATTTATTACTCTACAGACTTTATCTATTTTGGTTTTTGTTGTTTCTGTTCTGTGGAAGCCATTTATGTTATTGTATTCATTTACTCTCTTGAACATGTCTTGTTAGTTATTTCTGGACAGTGCTGCCCTTAACAAATGCAACTAAGCTAGATAAGTAGATCAGCAGATGTAGACTACTTATGAATCCTCATCCAGTGAGCCCTCGCCACTGTTGTCCAGATGTTCAATGAACAAAAAAAAACAGGTTGTTCTGGGTATAAAATTGTTTAGCATTTGCATAAATAAAGGTTTGTATGAAATGGTGTGAGCAGAACGAATGAAACACTGTGTTTCATACTGAAAGTGAGCGTAGTTTGGCTGACGTGTGTGTGTGCACTAGTATTTTTCCTCTTTAATCCTAATGATTATGCTGACCTTGAGTCAGTACGATATTGCTTTCTCAGAAAATCAAGCATTTGCTATGATATTTTAAACCTTCTCCAGTAGTGATGTGGTCGTGATCTGATTTTTGATCGATGGTCAGGTTTTATATACTAATCCAGAACTGTAAAAAAGGCAGCATTTATTGGCCATACCAGCCAGTCCAATAAAATCTTCTTCTGTCTTTATTCTTTTTATTTTACAGGCCATCAATATAGACATAAATTATTAGCCAATTATTATTATGTGTATCGATGACTTAAAAGAGAACAACTCTTCAAACGTATTTATACTCAATTCAATCTATTTATTTATAGCTACATGATCACTCTTCTATCAGTCAATGTGTAAAGCACCTTATAATTATATAGAAAATGTGTATATAATATTTAAGCAAATCATTTTTGTTGAGATCAATCATTCTTACCATGCGAAGCTGAGTGGTCAGCCATTTGCTTTTTGTTAGTTGTTATTGAGAACAACACTTTACCAGAACCTAAACTAGAAGTCTCTTTCAGCCACATAAAAGCTCCCGCTGAGTCCTGTCACAGTATGAGCTTCTTCAATAAAATGTAAACGTACAGGCATATTTTCAAATGAGCTTTTCAGTCTCTAATGCCTGGACGCACTGTATTGATTTGCATGTGTCAATCCGATGCGTTAAATGTTTCCTGGAGGCTAATTGGGGAAGGGGGGGGGGGCATTATGTGCTTATGGGGGCTTGTTTGGTTCTCTGTATCTCATTGCTCCCAGTCTGCCTGTGTTTTTTTTACTTGTGCCACACACTGTAGAAACTCACTCATGTCTGTAGGCATCATTCACATGTTCCTACGTAGTTGTGTTTGGTGTTTTATTGATTGGAATGGCTTCCTGGCACCTCCTATGGACAGACCGTCCTCCACTCAGTGTAAAGAAGTGCTCACTGCTGCCTGTTAATCCTAAAATGCTTCTTCACCACAGTTTGAATATTCTGCAGCGTTTTAAAAAGGGTCCTCTGAGGTCCGTGGGTCACAAATATGGCACTTCTTGTTTTCCTTTTAATTTGAGCCACCAGTGACTGCGATAGATCTTCCCAGGCCTTTTGCCATCCTTCATCTTTTCATGTCTCTGTGGGCTTGCCCCTGTTTAGCCTGAGAGATCGTGACAAGGCGCTGTGCATGCAGCCGGAATCCTTGACCTATTTCTTAATGAGTGAACAGTATGAGATGTGTTGGGGTGGGAGACATATTATCTGTGGCAAGTTCCCATCTAGCTCCGTTGCAAAAACTTGACCTTGCATTCACATTCGCTGGTTGCAAATGTGTCTCAGAGTATATGGGTGTGAATGTGTGTTTGTACCCTCATTGTTTATGTGTTTGATCCTGCCCCTATTATGACCAGGCTGTTTATTTGAATTCTCTGAGGTTCAGTGTCATTCCCATTGCTAATACTGGGATACTCTTTTATGGAGTTAATATTTCTCCCATTGAGACTGATAAAAGAAGAAGTTGATGGACAAGTCTTTGGTTGCAGACAAATGCAATCAAACGCTGCATCACAAATGGCTGGACCCCCCCAACACGCACATGCACACGCACATGCACACGCACACGCAGTAATAAGTGTGATAAGATATGCTGGCATGCCAAAGCTGAGACATTGTCTTTTCAAAACTAAGCTTGACCATAGTAGCCCAGGATCAAGTTACTGACATGGTAATCAAAGGGTTGCAGGTTCATTCAACAACAATAGCAGCAAGTTGCCACTGTTGGGCCAGTGAGCATTCTAAATTGCATAAGCATCCATTAAGTGTCAGTAGTGTAAATGTAATTCCAAGTATCTTACCATACAATTGTTTGCAAGCATAATATCTTTCAGTCTTGCACTTCCCGCTGACTTCTGATGTTGTTCATTTATATAAATACTGCTTTGCTAGTGTGTAACATGGCTGGAGGGCAGTATGTCTGTGTTTGTCAGGTCTGCTCTTAAAAGGACAGTTAGAGAGAAGAGAGGGGGAGCTCAATTGACAGGGAGAGAGAAGAAGACAGGAGATAAGGATAGATGAGTAAAACGGATGGCAGAAGAAACACGTCCAGCTTGTGTCTCAGTGTTTTTGCCCTGCAGCTGCCAACTTACTAAAATAAAGTCTTTTTTTCAATTCTTACTTTGAAAGTCTGAAAAAAAACGGTAAATAAACACTTAAACAAGCAGAATTAGTGGACCATGGTGATACATGCAAGCACACACACCCACAAATACACATAGACACACACAAACACACACACACAGACACACACACACAAACGGCAGTTCTTTTGAATATTGACGGTCCTAAAAAAGAAAAAACAAGGTGCCACAATGCTCCATGACTGAGTCAGTGCCAGAGCAATTGTGTAGTTCATCGCTTTTATCTCATCCAAAGCTACTGTTTTGTGCTGCCTCAAGGCTCTCCAGAGTCCTTGCAGGCTTTATTAAGATGTTAATGGCATTTACTTCGTAACACATTTCCATGGGGCAGATTTACACTCTGGTCATTCTTCAATGCCTCAGTCTTGCTGCCACGTTCAAGACGTAAAATCCTTTTAAACAGTTTTTTTCACCAGTTTATGTTTAGTGTCTTCAGTGGTCCTTTTACTTACATTGATGCCACCGTGCTGAACAGATGCAGCTAAAGTAATGGATTAAATTGATGAATATTTGTGTATGTTAGACACATTTACAGACAACGGTGAACACATTTTGGGGTCAGCAGTGAGCACATATGCCCAATGCGATGAGCAGCCCTAGCCATAGTGACCGGGGAGCAGTTAGGTTTCGGTGCTTTGATCAAGAGCACCTTAGTCATGACCCATTGACTCTCAGAATCGAACTGACATTGTTCCAATCACAAACCCACCAGACAATGGCTGCTATAAAAATTGTATTGGTTCACTACTGAAGTTTAAAAATCCTGGTTCTCACCATGATTCTTTCTGTATATTGAGAGCATTCAGAGCTCCGTGGCTGGGTGGGTAGCACCACTGTCGCATCACAGAAACTAGTTCCTGGGTTCTATATCCAGGTGTGGTGGATTTGCTTTTTTTAAATAAACTATGTATTATCTTTTTTTATTGTATCATCATGTTTTACACTTTGGCAGCTCTCATGCAGGACCAAGATTAATCAGTACATGTGTAAATCATTTTGGATTTTCAGTTCGTTTCACTTGTTTTTGAAGCCCATGCAGACAGAGGGGAAAGAATGTGGACTGTTCTATGTAGTATGTGATGCCTCATGGGCTATGTTTCTGCATATATTGACACTAGCAAACAATCATAAACGTCTGATGGTAAGACAGTGATCTTTATTGTCTGTGTTTTATTTTGCATGTTTACGGGCAACCATTGCGGTGTAGGCTATAAATAAACAGAACACAGAGCACTCGCATAATGGAATAGGAGCAATGAGTGCTTCATTTACATATACACTGATCAGCCCTTAACACCTTCCTATCTGACTGGTCGGTGGCTGTGCTTCCTCACACATAACAAACTGTCTTGCAGTGTGTATCCTGACACCTTTTCATCAGAACATCTTCAGTAACTGGTGCTGCAGTAGCTCATCTGTTGGATTAATGAGCTCTGGTCACCCCTGACCCTGTCGACGGTTTACTACTGTTTTTTCCTTGGACCATAGTTAATAGATCTGACCACTGCAGACTTACAACCCTTCCACAAGAGCTGCAGTTTTGGAGATGACCCAGTTGTCTAGCCATTGCAAAGTTAAACAATAATGCTTAAGCAAGTAAACTCATAGTGGTGCATGGCAATACTCCAAGAGTACTCTCATAATGCTTTGGGGATATGTTACATGCAATTGTAAGTGCAAGTATCATTAAGGAATGGTATCATACCAACAATGAGATTTGCCTTTTTATTTGATTCATAGATCGGTAAATAAATAAATCATTCCAAATACAGACAATAGAGATACCAAAAGATGCCAAAAGGACATAATACTTTTAAACACTTTGTAAGTCCGCTTTTTATTCTTACTGTCTGCTACTTAGTGTTTTGTAGTTTGTGATTCTAGTTAACACTGCACTGACGGCACCAATAATCAATTAGGTTGTGTGTCGAAGCTGAGATGTATGCTATTGTTCGCTTTCAGAAGTCGACAGTAAGTGAACAACAAAAGAGTAAAGAGTGGGAGGCCCAAGCATGGTGTGGCAGAAAGGGGGGGGGGGGGGTTAGACTGGCATCTGGACTTGACAGACGTTTGTGTGTGTGTGTGTGTGTGTGTAGGGGGGTAAAAGAGGGCACAGGCATAGGTAGGGGCTGAGAGGTCCATGCTGCCACTTGTGATGGTTACTGTGGTAACCAAGAGGAGTGGGGTGCATAGTCCACTTGTTTGGAAGAAAAGAGAAAAAAGTGCCAAAGGCGGGTTTTTTCCTGATATGCCCAATTAACAGCCCCATCAAAGGATCAGACAGTTACGATCCTTTCTTCATAAACGTTCTTGCTGTGGAAAGTTTCAATTCTATAATAATTTAGTAATTCTTTTGACTTTAGTTGTCGTCGGACCCACTGACTATAGCAGGGATGCCTACGAAAAGCCTTTTGTACTGCATGTCAGGTGTGTATTGCCATAGTTTGACAGGAGGATTCCATTCATGTGGTCAGGTAATTGCTTCTAACCCTCCCTCACCTAGGGGCACATGCATGTACCCGCCCCGCTCCTGAGTCACTTGCTTTGTTACAATTCTCAAATCAGCTGTGGCCTTATCTGGCCAGATAACTCATCTTTCCTGTCAGGAGGCAGGCGCCTTAACACATCCTCTGGGCCTCAGCTGGGAAAAACACAGATAAGCCTTCCAAATTCATTCCTGAGTCAGATAGAAGATAGTGCCTCTGAGAAAAAGAGAAAAAGGATGGGGATGTATTTGGAATGGAAAAGAATAGCTTCAGGTTTGCCCTGGAATTCAGATAAATAATTTCAGAAGCACCGACCAAAACCATACAAATTTTGAAATGTTGGACAAACCTTGAAAGTTTGGAGAATAAAAACCTAAAAACAATTGGCACAGCCTTCATCTCCCTGAAAAGTGCTGCTTTGTGTGCAACAATCCAAGAGAACAGCAATCAGCAAGAAGTGCTTCAATCTTCTGGACAAGCTTTTAAATCCACGCCAGTGTGCTGAAAGAGACAAAGACGAAGCGGCTTTATTTCTGCTTACTGCTTTAAAAAAAGATAAACGGTGCTATATTTGTATATTATATTTAAGTGCGTCTAAGTTTTGAGAAATTACTTTGGCACTTGACCTTCACAAGAATATAAATGATATACAATAAACTGTAGCAATGGTAAAGCATGTTCATGTCCATCAACACCACAGTTTAGTATCGATTAGTAATGTTAGGTAATGATTTTATTGAGCGTGTGCTGGCACTAATAGATTTCAGATCAGTCATATAATTGCATTTACAAATGTAAAAATTGGAGCTAGGCCTTTAGGGTGGGGGGTGGGTGGGAGAATTCTGCCACGACCTGGCAGTTAAAGAACTGAGCTTATGATCGGAAGGTTGCCAGTTCGATTCTACTCCAGTTCGAGTCAACTACACGGCTGAAGTGCAGCGAAACCCTAACAGCGCCCCTAGCAGGGTGATTAGGGCTGCCCACAATGCTGGGCATCTGTGCCCATTGCTTCCTCACCCAGTGTTTGTTCAAGGATGTATATTTCCTGTGTTTAAAAGTGTGTAAAAGCACAGTAGTAAAGACGACATTCCAAATGCTCAACATTCTAACCAGGCACAGCCTATCATAACAAAATTCTTTGGTCGTTTCTCAGACCCAGTCCCCCTGGGAATGTTTTAGCTACTTTTAGATTTTAACATTTTGATGAATTCATTACTAACTGAATTGCCATAGAATTGCTAAGTCCTGGTAGGCATTGGTTTAATTATAATATGTTTATTCACTACATACAAACCTTAAATGTTTACTACACAGAAAAAGTCTCATTTTATGGTCTGTGATGCTCTTTTCATGGCTGTGAGTTGAAGCATGATGTCTATAATGCATCATTTATTTGATTTGCAGGTGTAGATACCATTTTAAACGTTTGGACAATTCTATTTACATATTATTTGTATATGTACACATTAGTTAGCAACACTCATTCTACTTACCTTTTACTAATTTGAATTTTCGTTTCTACAGGGCAGATTTTAGTTTTTAGCCTAAGGTGTATTTTGCATGTTTATCTTTATATTGGTCACAGGAGAGCCCTGTCAGAATATTATGGACACATTGTTCTTTAAATAGCTGAATTTTTTTCTTATATATTTATTTTTGATTCAGTAGGTAGCACTACCCCCCTCGCAACAAGATGGTTCTGGGTTTAGTTTCCACGGTGCAAGTTTTTGACCATTCATCTAGAAGTGATGTTGGACTATTGATGCTGGACTATAAGACCCCATAGTCTGTACTCCAATTCATCCCAGAAGTGTTGTGTCAGGTTTAAGTCAGGACGCCATACATTTCAGCTTTAAGTTGCTACCTTCCGATGCGTACCTAATCACTGCAGTGAATAGAACACAAAGTGAGTTGTACAATTATTTGAATTATTTTTATTTATTGTTAAAATGAACAATTAAGTAGAACTTGATGAAGTAGGTAAGTTTTTTTTAAATACATTTTTGTTTTATATATTAATTTAATGTAGGCCATCGTGGCTAGCTGTCAGTCATCAGTATATGTATTATAGTTCACCCACTTAATGCAAAACCTCACCAATAATTTAGATACAACCTGCCGATTTTGTCCATCCAGAAAACTGTGTAACACAAGAACACATGTTCTGAAACGTTAATCTATTATAACCTTTCATGTTTGTAATGTGGCATCAGAAAACATCTAGCCCTTGTGGAAGTGTCTCAGTAGATTTAATACCACATCTTCTCTTGTGTCAAAACTAATGAAATGTGATACACGACAACGACTTCCATCTCCCATCAGCCTCTTATGACGCTGTCCGCAAAGCAGCAATTTCACAAACGTAAGTGTTCGGCTCTTGAAATCAGCCACGGGAAAAAAAATAATGAATTTGTGACAAACAGCAATGTAGGTCACTCAAGCTTCTTTTGTAAAGCATTTAAAGGGGCAACTGGCGTATTAGGGTATCTAAGACAATTATACTGAGCCTGACAGCTTTGTGTGGCTTGGTCGAGCTCTGTGTTGTCCATGAAGATGTTGATTAAATATGACTGCTCCGGAATCGCTGCCTCTAGAACGAGATAGGAAAAAAACCAACAGCAACATAAGTGACACGAAATCAAAGATAAGCAGTGAGAGATGCAGAAGGGATGGGGTGAAATAGTCCTGTGCAAGTTTTTACGTAATGTGTGAGCAAATACTGATATTCAGTCTTCATGAACAACACAGGTTTCATTTTTTCTTCATGGATGACATTGCTCAAATGTACTGGCCTACACTTTCTCCAGAATCCCATAAAAAACCTATGCAATCATCTAGATTGCTATGCCGTGGTGGATCTGTACCCGAGAACCTCAATGACCTGAAGGCCACCTTTCAAGGTGAGTAGTATGCTATGCCTTAGGAGACAATATGTCAACTTGTGAACATCATGAAAAGTAAGAGTAAGTTTTTAAGATGTCATTTTTTGTATGTTGTTGACTCACTATTTGCATTTACAACAGCTTCAGCTCTTCTCAGATGAGTTTTAGGAATGTGTTGGGAATATTTGTCAAGGTCAGGACCATAATTTTGCCTTGAGTTGACATTGCTACCTTCCAAGCTTGACGTTCTTGCAGTAAATGGAACATAAAAGTGAGTTCTGAGCTTTAAAATAATTGTTCAATTACTCGAACATGTCTTCTTTTAATATGCACCCTTTTTTAAGTATTTGCCTAGCTATTGTCCTTATTCTGCTTATTTTCAATTATGTTCCTTATTTGTTGCTAAAACCATCAATTAAGGCCAGCATGGGGCACAGTGGGTAGTGCGGTCTCATCACAGCAAGAATGGCCTAGGTTTGACTGCATGGCTAGATTGCTAGGGATCTTTTGGTGTAGAGTTTGCATGTTCTGTGTGTGTTGGTTTTCTGTAGGACCCTAAACTACCTTCAACGGGTCTAAAGGGTCATCAGTCACAAAATCATTCTAACTTGGCCCACAAACATTACCGTGTTCTTCGGACTATTAGGTGCACTTATCTGTCTTTCATTTTCAAAAATATTGACGGTGTGTTTTATAATCTGGTGCATCTTATGTATGGATTCTGCTTGTGCTTACTGACATCAAACTGATTTGATGTGGTAAATACGGACTGTATGTGGTAGATGGATTTCTTTTCTGGTACACAGCAGTAATCTGTTAAAATGTTTTAGTACGACTAAACTACGAAGTCGCACCGCTTGATGGATTGTTGGAGCATTACGGCTACTTTAGTCAGGAGTCTCGCAGTATTTTATGTGTCACACCGGTTACAACTTATGAAGCTTCTGACCCGGTTTCTCATCGTTTCACTGGGGGAACTTACTCTACCACAGGACCACGACTCCCAGAATGCACCTCATCTAATCATCTCCGGAGTTCTAACTTACCCCTTACAGCTGTTTGTAATTTACACCTGTATTTAAACACTATTATTGTTTGTATTGCTGCTGTTCTGTCAGTGATTTACCGAGCGGTTCTAGATCTGGTGGTGCGGTGACTATGATTTTCATCTTAACCACTTGCTTTAGTTTACTGTGTGGACATCATAGTTTTTCGAACTTCTGCTCTGTTCCTGGTTACTTTTTTGTCTCCTGTTTTTGCACCTTATGTATGAAAATAAACTGTTGATATCGCCTTCATTGATATTGCGCCTTACAATCCGGTGTGCCTAATGGTCCGTAACAAACTGTAGTGTTAATGAAATCCTTAATTACTAGAGGCTAAACACAAGCAAATAAAAGTTTTAAAATGTAATATGTAAACAAAAGCTGGCTGTCAAAAGTTAGTCTGTCATTTCCTCGAAATGTTCCAATGTTCCATTTAAGACAACACTTTCCCATGAACGTGTACACTAAGGCGTAGGTGCTCCGAGTGCAATAGACATTAAATTACACTTCACATATGTAAAGGCGTGGTTTGGGACACACCTATGCTTTAGACAAGTAGCAGGAGTCCTCACCCCTCTTGCATGGATGCTTGTAAGCCTGCAGCTGTTTCAAGCTTGTTCTAATTCAGTGCATTTGTACTATTTTAGTCATGTGTTTTCTCCCCATTTCTTCTAATTTAGCACAGCCAATTAGCCTTTATTGGCTGGAAACCCAGATCATGTCAGAAAAGTGTGTATTTGCCTGATACACGATGTCTCTGTCTTTGTCGAACCCATCCACTTTGGTGGATTCACAAAGGTTTTACACCAGAAGAGTAACATCTGTCCACTTCTATACAGACATTCTATACTTCTGTACTGACTAAACTTCGACACAAGACCTCAACAACATTTTGCTTGGCCTTGCTCAAGGACCCAGCAGTGTAGCGGAGGGTTCAAATCCAGGCTCTGCTACACTCCGCTACACTGTTGGGTCCTTGAGCAAGGCCCTTAACCCTGTCTGCTCCAGGGGCGCCGTACGTTGACTGACCATGTGATAGCGCTCTGACCCCCAACTTCCAGACAAGTTGGGATATGCGAAGAGAAACGAACAGAATGGTGGGGAATCACATTTTTCAGTGGGTTCTGTCACCTTTGTGTTAATTTTCGTTGTTGTATTTGTTTCGTTGTACATTCCAGCTGACCGATAATAAACAATGAATACTTTTAAATGTTTGATCATGAACAAAAAATTGTAAACATCTAGACATAGATATATGCAGAGTGTGAAAACTTTATTTTAAAATGCTATTTACAACCTCGTCCTTGTGGTCTGCATTAGTACTTCTTGCAATCTGCATCGTTTTGATAGATAGGGTAGTTAGAATTTAGGAGGTGCACATGGCCAATGCAAAGTTGGCGACGATGACAATCTGACACAGAAGCTTATATTGGCATTTAATCCTTAGACAGCATCAAAAACTGCAGACATTTTAGTTCAGCATTTCCCCACACAGCAGACTAGAGGCCAATTTTATCTCTTACAGGCGTTGTCGATTGTGCCCACTAGGGAAAATCCAGGAGACCAGGGAGAGAGCGCTCTGGGAATATCATGCTCGCCCCCTGTGCACCAGGGATATTACATTTTTGAAGAGATACTGTACAATACAGGTTTCAATTAGAGGTAGAAGTGCAGTGTGTGTACTACTATACACTACAGGATCAAAAGTAAGTGATGTGCCTAGAAAAAAAATCAGTTTGGAAAAGTTTTTTACTTGTTCAATCAAAACTATCCAACTCTACACAACGTAGCTGACAGAGAGCGCTGACCTCAACCCCTTTTAGGACAGTGTAGCCTAGTGGGTAGAGCGTTGGGCTGTGAACCCAAAGGTTGGGGGTTCAAATCCAGGCTCTGCTACACTCCGCTACACTGTTGGGTCCTTGAGCACCCTAAACCCTGTCTGCTCCAGGGGCGCTGTACGTTGGCTGACCCTGTAATAGCGAGCATGATATTCCCAGAGCGCTCTGACCCCAAACTTTCAGACAAGTTGGGATATGCGAAGAGAAACATTTCATTGTACTGAACATCTGTATATGTGTAATGATGAATACAATTGAATTTGAATTTGAATTAAAACCTATATGTGAACAAAGCTGTTTCCTGTTTTCACTACGTAGGCACATTTTCACAGTTGAACAATTCAAAGTATTTATGAATGCCTACGGTTGGTTAGTGATTAATAAGTCGTCATCATAATCACATCATAGATGCATTTAATACACAATGAAGTTTCCTTCAAAGCCATGAAAACATTAGCCAGTTAGCATTCTGGCCCTAGGTGGAATTATAGAGTTCTGCTGCTGTAGCTTTTCAATAGACTTCCAGCTGAAATTCGTTTCTTTTTTAAATGGTGCTGACTCCCAAGGGTGCAGCATTCAAGTGAGAATAAAGACCTGATTATATAGAAGGAGTGTAGGTACACATGTTCTCTGATCAGACCGAGAACGTGGTTCAAGCAATCTTTTGTTGAAGGGTTACCTCTGATGTTCTCGGGATTATCAATAATGAAGTTGCCGTTCCACACCACCGAGAAATCCACAGGGAGCTCACTTATCCTCATGCCTTCATATAGGTACTGCAGAGGCACAAAAACAAAGCAATGAGTTGGAAAAAAAAGTCAGTCGGAGTCGACTTGTGATACATCGTTTTAACATCTACGTTACAGCAGACTTGCATCATAGACTTCATCTACCACTCATACAGACAACCACAATTGGTATGCAGTGTGATCTTATAAGTGTGTGTGTGTGTAAGTGTGTATCCTACCGAGCTGTTTTGGCACTGTACACTAGAGCTGTTAAAGCGAAGTGCGGTGACTCGATGGCTGACCCCCTGAATGTGGAGGACACATTCATAACCTCGCTGTCCTGACTGAGGCTGTGGAAGGTTCCGGGCCTTAAGGGTGATGGGTTTTACTTCGCCGGCTGGGATCAGAATCTCCTCAGAGCGTACCAGCTGTGGACAGTCCTGATAGCAAACACAAAGCCAAAATATTACACAAATACACACACACACACACACACACACACACACACACACACACACACATGCAAACACACGCTGGTATGCTGTGAACCAAGTGTGGCTGAAATCTGTTAGCTAAGAAA
>JAOTRQ010000011.1:3336392-3346419 GCA_028565875.1 Hoplisoma paleatum | reverse complement strand
CACACACACACACACACACACACACACACACACACACACACACACACACACACACACACACACACACACATACACATTTACAGTATACATTTTCATGTAAAAACATGACGCCAGTGTTCAATAGAAAAAAATAAATGTATTCATGTATTCCATGCCATTCTGATGATTTACATACATTACAAGCTCACTGATTGTCGATGTGCGATTGCTAGATGCTCATGTAGTATGGCGTGTCCAGCCATCTAAACAACTTAAGTCATTTAGTATGAATAAAAGATAATAAAACATTGGGATAAAAGCATATCTGTTAAATGCCAGAATTGTACGACTCAAAAATTTGCAATCTGGCATTTATTAGTTTTCAACTGCCAGCAAAAGGTTTTTGATTCTTGGTTAAGTGTTAAAATATTTTGTCATATTCTAACAGCCTCAGTTACTCAGATCAAATGGTAGTCAAGCTTATAGTTTCAGGCCTAGTCTGAAAGGTTATTATACTAGACTACTTTTTCTTTAGAGAGAGGACAGAATAGTAAAATAACCCAGACTACCAAGTGCCATGTGTTGGTGGAAAATTGTTAATAAAAGCCTCAGCACTATTAGAGCTACCGGTTTGAAAAACAACAGCCTAATAAGCACTGGAGTCTGTCGAGGTTAAAAAGGTACTGCTTATAATTCTGTACCTGTCTTTTACTTTTCTATAATGTCACTTTCCCCTTATCTTCCAAATGCTAATGTCAGAAATAATGGTGTCTAACTTCTGAGAAAGACTCAGTGCGGTCTTTTCTTGCTAAACATACCACCTTGCTGGATATAATTACATATGCTGGTCTGCTAGGCTTAATCATATTTGATTTTCATAGGCTCGGCTATTGTCTCCTATTTCTGCCCTCTTATGTCACTCACCGTGATAATGTATGCAGATCAGCCGGGAAGGAATAACAACGAATACAAATGCAGGAGATGTGGCTGGATGTGGGCGCCGCTATCTCTAATGGTGGCCTGATTCGTTTAGGAATGATTACTCTGCCGCCAATGAGTAATTCCCTCAGGGTGTGATTGTGTCGGATGAAGAGGTAAAAAAGAGGGGGGGGGGACTAAATTGAAAGGCATCATTAATAGATTCAGATCCTTATAAACAGCATCCTTAAAGAGCATAGACTGAGGAAGGGTGCATCGAACTGGCACCCAATTTGTCCCTACTTTGTTCTAGTAATAAGATTCAGGGCTCCCCTGTGCTGTGGATGAGATAATTAACTCCCCAAGATACACTTCTGGAGGGGGGTTCTTTCTTTTTGATTTATTGTGCAAAGAGGGCCGATCTTGGTCATCTTTTTAATTGGGCAGTTACATGAATTGCATGATATACAATTTATTTGTTACATTAGACCAGCTAGGCACTTGAGGTAAGATGAAAGTAACCGTGTGTGTGTGTGTGTGTGTGTGTGTGTGTGTGTGTGTGTGTCGGAGAGGGGGGTATTTAGATTCAAACATGTAAAAGATATTACTTTTACTTCTAAAATCCTAATGGTTTGAATGGGTTATAAAACGTAGAATGCAATCTTATGTAAAACAATTTTTAAATAATTTATTTTACTTATCATTTACTTATCATTTATTTATCATTGTTGGACATCTCTTACAACATTAATTGCCATAAATTTCAACATTTTGGTGTGTTTAGCTACATCTTGGATTGCACAGTGGCTGTTTAGATAGTTGCTTTTGTTAAAATCCCAAAACCATCAAAATATATTAAATGCATAATACAAAATTAAGATGTTATTTTAAATATAATATATATATATATATAATATATTATTTTGATATAATTAAGATAATATATTAAAATATTAATAATAATAATAATAATAATAAAGATATTATAAGACATGTCACGATTTTCACCTCGTCTCAGATGGAATCAATGAGCCAGCAGAGGTCATCGTTGCATTTATCATGAGGTTTCCTTAAGCATCCTGCCCTTGAAGTACAACCTAATGGTTCGCTCAGCCTGCGAATGTCAGCTCTGGTGTGTGTGTGTGTGTGTGTGTGTGTGTGTGTGTGTGTTTTACCATTGTACCTCCTGAGCTTCTTGTACAGAGTATTTTTGATCACTTGATCAGGACCAAAATATTTGAAAATAAGCAAATTATCTCCACGACCAACTATTTAGGATATATCTCCAGATCTTTCATTGACTTCTTGATCTTTCACTTTAGCTTACATGTAAATTTTGCTCTTCTCTTCTATTTCAGTTCTGCAGAAACATGTAAACATTTTCGAAGTGGAAGAACTAAAGACTTAAACCATCACCACTGTATAAAGAAGGCACATTTCTCCAAACACCTTCTTCCTCCTTGCAGGCCTTTCAGATCATGGAGGGCCAGCGAGATTCACAGAGGACTTTCTGGGTAAAATATTCAGGAGCTTTTAGAATCCTTTTGTGTGTTGAGTTGTTGTTGCTGACCCATACAGCATGCAATGGACAGACGCTCACTACTTTTCACCCTGAGAAGCGAGAATGGTCGTTCAATCATATGACGGTCCACCAAACTACTGGAGCAATTTATATCGGTGCTGTGAACCGTGTCTACAAGCTCTCAGGGAACCTCACTCTCCTGGTGTCGCATGATACTGGTCCAGAAGATGACAACAAGGCCTGCTACCCTCCACTTATAGTCCAGCCCTGTTCTGAACCCTTAGTCTCCACCAACAATGTCAACAAACTTCTTCTTATTGATTACTCGCAGAACAGGTTGCTGGCTTGTGGGAGTCTCTATCAAGGTGTATGCAAACTGCTTCGACTAGATGATCTTTTTATATTGGTGGAGCCTTCACACAAGAAAGAGCATTATCTGTCCAGTGTCAATGAAACAGGCACTATGTATGGCGTTATTGTGCCTTCCCAAGGTAAAGATGGAACACTATTCATTGGCACAGCTGTAGATGGAAAGCAAGACTATTTCCCGACCATCTCGAGCCGCAAACTCCCACGTGACCCCGAGTCCTCGGCCATGCTTGACTACGAACTACACACTGACTTTGTCTCTTCGCTCATTAAGATTCCTTCAGACACTTTAGCACTGGTCTCCCATTTCGACATTTACTACATCTATGGCTTTTCCAGCGGGAATTTTGTTTACTTCTTGACTGTGCAGCCTGAGACTCCTGAAAATGGCATGGCCTCCAGCGGTTCCTCCAACGACCTCTTTTATGTCTCACGCATCGTTCGTCTCTGCAAGGATGACCACAAATTTCACTCATATGTCTCACTGCCGATCGGATGCGTACGCAACGGTGTGGAGTACCGTCTACTGCAGGCCGCCTACCTGGCTAAACCAGGAAGGGTTCTTGCAAGCTCACTTAATATCAGCGCCATAGACGATGTCCTTTTTGCAATTTTCTCTAAAGGCCAGAAACAGTACAACCGCCCACCTGATGATTCCGCCTTGTGTGTCTTCACCATCAAAGACATCAATGCTCGCATCAAGGAACGATTGCAGTCCTGCTACCAAGGAGAAGGAAATCTAGAGCTCAACTGGTTGTTGGGGAAGGATGTTCAGTGCACCAAAGCGGTAAGATTATCATTTTGCACTTTGCAGATAAATATATTTTAAACTTTGTATTCATTTTATATGTAGTGTGATTGTAAACTTTGGTTTGAGGTCACAATCCAAAAGCTATCTGGCTTACAATTTTAACTTTTAATCACAATATTGTGTTTTTGTTAATGCAGGAACATGTAAATCCATCCGTTTTATTTACTTTTTTAGCTGCTCGGTTGCGGGGATGGTGCAGTTTTACTTTTTTACTCTGACGCTTTTATCTGATATTGAATCTTTGCAGATCAGGTAAAACCTAATGACCACAGTTCTAATATTCATACAGTTTATTTGTATTGTACGTGTATGCTTATGAACAACTTGTCAGCTAATGGTGTTCTGATATCATGGAACCTTTCCAAATCTTTGGATACAATCATGGAAAACATTAGGAACAACACTCTAACAAAGATTACTTGATACAGGTGATCCATGTAATGATCAAGTGTCTGATGAATTGGAGATGTGGTTCAGGGTAAATAAGGGTTAAGGTGTCGTGGTGGCTTAGTAGCTAGCACTGGCGTCCCAGAGCGTTATATATAATGACTGAATGAAACTTGATTAGTTTCTGTCATGTAATGCTAAATTGTTTTGGCCAGACACTATAATTGAAGTAGCGAGTGTTACAACCAAAGATCCACTTACTGCTGGTGGTCTGCTACCAGATTGTTAGTCGCTCAAGACTAAAAATAGGAGGATTTAAAATAATTAATGTCGCTACATTAAAAGATTATCAGTCATAGTACTTCTTTAA
This sequence comes from Hoplisoma paleatum, assembly GCA_028565875.1. NCBI lineage: Eukaryota > Metazoa > Chordata > Actinopteri > Siluriformes > Callichthyidae > Hoplisoma > Hoplisoma paleatum. Next base: position 3,342,063 of record JAOTRQ010000011.1, on the reverse strand, counting down.
TTCTTGTTCATGATAATATATGCTGATAATGAGAACTGGACACTGGCTTGAAGAAAATCAGAGTTTGTGGTACCAGGATGGTTTGTAGATCAAGCCACAATACAATGCACAGAATTCCAGGTACCAGTACACGTCTCTATGTTTGAATATTCTAGACGTAGAGCTGGTGTTTTGGCCTTATCGGTATAAGCAATAACCATGCCTAATGGTTAGAAGGTTGCTGGGTCAAGTTCCATCATCGGTTGTTGCTGTTGTTGGACCCTTGAGCAAGAAACTCAAGACTTAATTGCTCAGTCTGTGCACAGTTACGTTAATCGTTTTGAATAAATGTCTCTGCTAAATGGTGACAATGTAAATGTACTATTTCACTTCTACATGAATTCACGCTCTGTGGCATGTTCACATGGTCTAGGGAGTTTGGTTTGCTTTTATTACATTCTGTGCCTTAAAACACTGAGATAAATTGTCTTTGTTAGGGATCACACTTAACTCGAGGTGACTGGATGACAGACAAATAACAGATGAACTACTGAATTCATCCCAGCATGTAATATAGAATCAGATTATTTCTGCAATTAAGTAATTGGCATACGAGCCGATAGAATGAATAGTCATTAAAATCCGTGTGAATATGGTAACCACTTAAATGAGTTTATTTTTCTTGGCAAGTATTCAAGCAGCGACATTTTTCTCTCTCCGTATAAAAATAATCAGTGCCTTCTTGTAAGACATGAAGAGATATGTTGCCTTCGAGCAAGATTTCTCAGTATGCAGAATGTATTGTATGGGAACTGCAGGCCTGTTTTTATTAGACATGTGATCCAATTTAGGTTTAATTATTATTTTATTTAACTATCATTTAAAAAAATACTTCCAACCTTTAAGAAATTTTGCTATATCTTAGCACACTGATAAAATATCAAATTAGATGTTTTAAAATATTCTTTTTATTACTGTGACACACACTGGAATGAGTCCCCCACATTTTAATCCAATCTGTGCACATAAACACACACTAGTGAGCACACGCTAGGGGCAGTAATGTGCCCACATGCCTGGAACGGTGGGCAGCCCTAGCCAAAGTGTCAGACCCTAGCCAGACGTTAGGTGTCAGTCTAATAACTGGCAACCTTCCGATCGTAAGTTTAGTTCTCTAGACACGAGGCCACACAACCCTGCAAAATGTACATAAAACACTGAACTTTTCTTAATTATTGTTTAAAAAGCATTAATCATATTCTTCATAAAAGTGCTGAGATTCTTTGTTCATTGCTTTAATACAGAATATTAATATGTTAACTGTTGTTCATATAGTTTTGTCACTTTTACCATGTCAAATCAAACAATTGTTGAAGGAGGCACTTTGAAAAGCTCAGTAACAGACTGGGTCAGAGTACAGTGTGGTGAACTTTTATTTTAGGAAGTAAGCTAAGCACTTCCTGAGGAGAAGAAGCTTATGGATCCCAAGGTCTAAATTTCTGCAGTACTACTGGACCTAATGAAGATTGGAATGGTCTATCTGCTTTTCTGGCACAAACATTATGATCACTTTCCTAAAAAAGTTGGTCCCAATGTTGTTTCCACTTTTACTGCCAGAACAGCCCTGTCACTGCCATGCACTCTGTCTTCTTACAACGTTTTTCTCAGTGCTAGCGTTAGCCTCAAAGCAATCTGAGATGTAGTAACTCGTCTGTTGAACCAAACCACACGAGCTAGTCTTTGCTTCCCATATCCATCAGTCGTAGCCACCCATGAACATGTCGTCGGCTTACCACTGTTTCTTATTTCACTTATATTACTTTTGACACATGCTGACCACTGCAGTGTGGGAACGCTTTATAATGGTGGCAGTTTTGGAGACAAGTCGACTAATCTTCCCAATTCATATTTGCCAAATTTGCTCATATACGTACTCTGGTCTCTTTTTACCTTCCTTCGAACATCAGATATGGTTTGATCTTCTGCTTAATATATCACCTACTAATGAGTGTTATGATGAAGAGATAGTTAGTGGAGTCTAGTTATTAGACTGGTGTTTGTACTTAACTGGCTTGAGTTTGGATTGTGAATTCTCAGTTAGTATGAATAATGAATAATGAATACAATAAAAAACTCTTTACATTGCACATTTATAGACTTTAGCTAACAGTAGGTGTACATCTGGACTGTGTCGGGTACCTTAGACTTATTTTAGGGATTAAGAAATGGGAAATAATTAACAAATACAAACAAAAACAATCATATGTGGTTATGTTTATGATGAGCTAAAAGAAGAAACTGTCTTTTCTGTGTGGGATGTGAGATGAACTAGCGATCAATAGGTTGGTGAAGGTGTCCTTTATGGAAGGTGATACTTATTTGCACCAATTATATAGTCGAGATGCTTTTATCATGCTATTGTTATTTGTTTAGTTTACTTATAATTCAAATGACATTTTCCCAGAAGCACTTTGTGAATTTCCCTCTATGAGATCAGTTCATATCTGTGGTTTCCTAAAGTCTCTTTAAAATACAAAACATCACATTTCATTCTTTAGCCAATTTCTGCTCAGTTGTTTTTCATTTTAAACCACGAAGTCTGCCGTCACTGCTGTAAAGATGTGCTTTATAAAAAATGCCTTTGTCAATACCCACTCAAGTAATCTATAGATTTTAATGGCTCGGACAGGCAGCATATTTAATTATTCCCACAGGGGGCCGTCAAAGCTTCTTTAGATCAGTCCTGGTGGTTTGTAAATATCAATTCCTTCAGCAGACATATTTCAGAATAGACCACAAATACAAATATTACCTCGATAATGTGGCACAACCTTCTCTAAACGTGAATTATTCGAGATGTATCTTGCTATTTTTTAGATATATTTTAATGGCAGCCGTTTGTGGCTGTTATGCTGACCCCACTCCAGATCTGTCCTAGTATCAGTAGTGAGACACATAATGGTCTTGTAATCAGATCAGCTAAAACTATTGTAAACAGATTAACTAAAATAATAAGTGTGGCTTGGTTTCTTGTTTCAAATATTGTGTGTATAAGTGTTTCAATTGTTTATTCCACTGAATCAACTGTGTTGGTACTCATTATACATCATATCCTGTGTAAAAGAACATTAAAGGAAAATAATGGAGTAAGGCTGCAGGTGGGAATTACCGGTAAAGGTAACCCAGTAATTACATATGTATTGTGTGCAGAAGAGTCATATTTGGCATTGATACTTACTTTATTTAAAAGCTTTTAAAAGCTATTTTCAATTTCTTTTCTTTCTCCAATTTTGTGTGCACAACACCATTCTAAAACACTCCTAAAATTTATACAGTTCACAATGTGACTCTAGATACTTCTATTTGTGCATTTTGGTAAGTGTTTTGAATTGCAACCTGGTGGCTCAGTCTGTGTGTGTGTGTGTGTGTGTGTGCATGTTTTCTGGTGCCTGTGCAGAACTCTTGGGTAAACAAGGGTCCTATTAAGGTGGTCGGCGAAGGTGTGAGCAGGAATCCATCCACCCAGCGAAAGACTAAAAAGAATTGACTAAAAGTTTGCGATTTATTATATATATACATCTAAAGTATGAGTTAGTAATATAGCTAGATCCATTCTTTAGCAATGGCATCGTATGTTGTATTATGTCTGAAATTGTTGCAGTATTTGTTTGTGATGTTGACATTAGGGGCGCATTGTCCAATAGGCATGAAGGATAAAGTGAGGATGAACCAGCAACTTTCTCATGACAAGTCTAGTACCTTAATTGCTCCAACTGAATTAAAACAATAGATAGTGAAAATGATGGATATGTTATTTGCAGATTTGCATCTATTGGTCACTAATCTTTGTCATTAAAACATTCCGGCTCTAATAATAACCAATAGATGGATTGCATGTGTCTATACAACTTAGACTTACAGGTGCTGTACATTCTACATTCTACACACTTAAACAGTGAGATGTGAATGTTCTACCTCTGAATGAACACAAACACACATGCTTGTGTAACCCTCACACACCTTTAAAACAAGCTCTCTGGTTCTTCTACTATAATAAAACTCGGGTACACGAAGACACTTAAGCTCCAAGTGTTTAAATTCTCCTATGAGAATCGCTTCTGCTGTTTTGGGAATATAAATAAAATAAATGTCGGTATGAAGAGCCTGCATACGTTTATACCCCTCCACACATTATTGCCTTCCTTGGGACTTGCTTGCTGGGATACAATAAAGTTTTATAGCCTGTAGCTGGAAAGTCTAATGTAGGTGAAGGATGTATAGTGCAGATGATAAACAGTGTACTCACACTGGCTCGCTCCTCCCTCTTATTTGTAGTGGCACTCTGAGGTCGTTGTCATTGGTATGGTGTGGGATGACCATGATGCTGGCATTGAGAACTGTACCCGTCTCGGAATGAATACTAATTCCCGGTCTTAATTTGTTTAGCATGAAAAATGTTCCATTATTTCTACATGCAGCTTTATCCGGATCACGCCAGCACGGTGTTTCTGTGGGTATCATTGTCGTTTGTGGGTTCTATTCTCAGGTGGAGCAGTGTGGGTATTTTCTGTGTATATTTTTACCTTGTGTTTATGTGGGTATACTACGTGAATAAGGTGAATTGAGGATCATTGATTTGTGTAGAGATTATTATTGTTACTTTCTATGCGTTACAATTTTGTGTCTTGCATTTTTCTAAGCTTCTTATCCAAACAGGGAATTCTAGATCTAATCTGAGCTCTCACTGGGCACTATCGACATAAACATCCTGGGCAGGGTGCCAGGCCATTATGAAGCACCAATACAAACAGGTGTATTAAATAAAGTAATGCTTTTAGCTTTGTCCCTCTGTGTACAAAGATCCTTAATGGGTTTGGTGTGGAACAATGTACAATGTGCCAATCCAGCCAACAATACTTGGGTCACACATACTTGGTTCAAAGCCCTTTACAGGTAGATAGATATAAACACATCTTTTTAGCAGACGGTGCACTATAGTGCTTCGGTCAAGCTTGTTTTTGTTTTGTTGATTCTGGGTTTCTGGTATTGCTGAGCCCTTAAGCCATGTCCTCAACTCCGGCAGCTCCATGGACACTGGAGTACACAGTTGCGTAGCCTGTAGACTGGCCCCAACTTGCTTGTAAATGCTAAAAAGATGTTGCATTGAACTGTACACTTGTATATCTGTAAATGACATAATGACTTGTATAATGTGTAAATATTACCAGAAGAAGTCTGGTGTTCATTGCAAAGTATCGAAACATTGCAAACCAACCACGGACATCAGTTTATTGTAAATCTTTTCCATATAGATGTTTGCAGTAATAAGTCAAATTTTCCATTCATACAAATCTTTAAAACACTGGATCGATTGGCCACTGGCTTTTGTTGGTATAGTGTGTAGAAACCATAGTTTGCATTATTCCTAGCAGGTAGTCTGGGGTGCTTGACTGTTTAAAGGATTTAGGGACCTAGGTTAGATCATGCAAGGTTTCATCTAGGAACTTGCAAGACTAGCAAGCATCAGAATAAACCGTTCTAAACGTGATAGAAGGTGTGATTTAGATTTAGGGCTGTCCACGACCAAGGATTTTGTTGGTGGACCAGTGGTCATTATTTACTTCAACTAATCGACTAATAGTCGACTAAAAATATCATTTAGACCGGGATACATATTAGTGAAGTTTTACCT
>JAOTRQ010000011.1:3306778-3323981 GCA_028565875.1 Hoplisoma paleatum | reverse complement strand
CGATTAGTTGAAGTAAATGACGACCTCTGGTCGACCAACAAAATCCTTGGTTGTGGACAGCCCTAATATATATATATTTATATATACATTCACACAATCGGCAACACCCTAATGACCCTGATGTGTGGTGGAAATTCTCACTACTCCACTTGGATGGTTATTTGGTTATTATTACCTTTAGGGAATTAAAAAGGGGACCATTGCAGTTGTGATTGAGTTTAATTCTCTCTATATGTGTGCATTATACAGACATTTACATACTATGATGTCATCATTAAGGCTTTGCATTATTGGTGGGGTTTGCTTATTCATTAAGCTAAGTAGTTATTCCCGAGTTTAGAGCTACCTGCTACATCTATCTAGCAATTTTTATTTGTGTAAGCATCATTTTTAGACACTGAGATGGCATTCACTTCAGTGAGAGGGGGACCCAGATGACCCAAAATGAAAGGAATCCAAAGCAAACAGATGTGAATCTGTGTGTGAAACAGAATGCCCATACTTTGTTTTTATTTGGTCCTCAGTTCCTGGTGTGAAGACAGCTGGTATTGGTACTTTAGGCAGAACTCGTACACCAGTGGCTGTTACGGTACCCAGTGCTCCTGATCAGACAGAAACCAGCAAAATGCTGCCATATAAAGAAGCTGTAAGTTCAGATGCTTCATTTTAGCAACATGATTATTCATAACTTTTATGTTCTTTAGGGCTTAACCTGTTTCTGATTTTTCTCTTTTGTTTGAAACTTTCTGGACTTAATCTTTGAATTTGACTGTGTTTACAATAACAATAACCATCCATAACCATTAACACATCCTGCACTGTATATTTGCATGTTTTCTTATACTCCACATCAGTCTTACTTCTTTCAGTTCCATTAACTGCATATAAAGCCTTTCCATTTAGCTCTCACTCATTTCCTTTTAACACAAGTGACAGGGTGGGTGGAATAAATCTCTGAAACAAAAGCATCAGAAATTAATGCCCAATTATCAAAACAGAGATCAATAAAAAGGTGGGCAATAGATTTAGTGCTGATCGTTGGTAATGATCAGATATATGCATCTGAGGCTTCCTTCTAAACCGTTCAATACTATCCACAAGCCTTTAGTGACTTTAGTGATTTAAATGTGTTTGTCCATGGGGGGTCGGATGTACAAAAGTAAGTGGGAAAATTAAAGTGTTTACAAATGTCTTCTAATCTAACTAATTGCAAATGAGCTAACAAATGTAGATAATTGCAAGCTAGTTGACAGAATCCAGTGCCGAGGGTGGCTGTGGCAACAGAAAATCAGACCTCCTAGAGTGACCTGGTAAATCAATTTATACAAATCATCAATCCAGTCTGTGAACAGACATGGGTCCCATCTAGCATAAGCATCAGTGGTGTGTGCTTGTTTTAGCATGTTCTCATCTTCCTACCACTCCCACCCTGCATCTGTTGCGCTGGCAGTATAACCACAGCTCTAACCCCAGCCTCCCCTGCATGGCTCTCTCTAAGGCATACGAGACAGATGAGCTGTCAGAAGAAATGGCACATCTGGAAGGCTTGATGAAAGACCTGAATGCCATCACGACGGCCTGACGGCGCTAAACACTCCGCAGAGACCAAACACAGACGTCAGCGAAGTGCCCGGCAGCTTCTGAACACATCTGATCACACATCACCTCAGCTGAATTCCTACCCAGAAAACTGGAACTGGACTGGAAGTACAAAGTCTGGAGAGGTCTTTTAGATGTTTCGGTCCTGGAACTGGACAGATAAACACAGGAGAAGGAGCAAAGTAAACTTTTTAAAAAGAAACTACATTGTTTATTTTAGTATTTGTATGTATATGGATACATTTGTTTGTTTGTATTTCATGTACTTGTTTATAGGTTTAAACATATGCTTTGGGTGTTTGTTCATTTTGGCACCGAGCTGGACGCGTTGGATTATTGATCCTAGATACATAAATGGAGAAACTTTGGTTTATATAAATATCATGAACTGAACAGCTTGTGAAATGTTGGTATTAAGGTTTGATTTGAGCTTTATTTTTCATGTTAAATCATGTTAACTTGCCGTGCATCACGGTGTTACAGGAGGTAGTATATGGATGCCCTATAGGAACACACCTACAGAATACGCAGAAGTTATCTGACACTCGTGATTAAATACAACCTCATCGATTTTTTTATGATCAAAAGAATCTAAAGCATCCAGTTAGCATCATACCTGACTTGGAATTTCATACTAATTGAGTCGGTAATCCACTAGCTGACGAATTATATGATAAAAGACCCTTCAACCAGACAGTATTCAAAGTCAGTGTAGCCTAGTGAGTAGAGCGTTGGGCTGTTAACCCAATGGTTGGGGGTTCAAGTCCAGGCTCTGCTACTCGGCCACTGCTGGGTCCTTGTCTAAGACCCTTAACCCTGTCTGCTCCAGGGGCGGCATACGTTGGCTGACCCTGCGCTTTGACCCCAACTTCCAGACAAGTTGGGATATGCGAAGAGAAACATTTCATTGTACTGTACATCTGTATATGTGTAATGTCAAAATTGGAATAATTATTATTATGAATTATTTGCATAGGTTTGGTATCATCATTACACAAGGTGCCATCCCATAGTCTCTCTTCCTGTTTACTTATTTATTCACACAGTATTGCTGAGTAGTCATGTCTTTTAGGAAATGTGCACAGCCACCATACGAAATAGTGTGGAATAAAGTGAGGATTAAGCCCATGTCTCTCGTAACCTAGAAGCTGCCAGACACTAGCGGGAAACCAAAAAGCTCAGACGTGTGGATCTGTTTGTTTCTACAATGTTGGATTTTAAAACAGCTGCTGTTTTTAATTCTTTAGTGAAGATTGGGAACGTTCATTTTGTTTGTATATTTTCTGATACTGAAAGATCTTTTTTAAGGAAAGGAATATGCGTCTAAACTGCTGGTAAATGAAACAGTATACTGAAGGATTCACCAGCGCATCATCTTGAATACCTCCTTCCAACTCAGTTACAGGATCGGCATCAGAACAGTAATGATGTGAGCTGGAAACATCACATCTTATTGAAGATGCTGCTTCTTTTTATCTGGTCTTATGGAGTTCAGAAAAATGACTGATTCTTTGAACTCGGAAGAACTTTGAATCTTTTTACATGTCTGAACAGGAACTTTTTATATAAACAAGCTTGTTTTTTATAAGAGAAATATACATCACTTTGTAACTCGTGTAAATGATTGTTTAATACTGTATGTTTATTTCTTCAGTATTTTGTGTCGTATGAATTCATCTACATGCACAGTTTCATCCCTTGAATGTTAATGTGACTAAGATATTCTGCCAGTGAATAAAGTCGGTGTTTGTAATCAGTTTACAGTGTTGGGTGGAGAAACAAGTGACCTGTGTTAATGGTATGCATGATTTGTTACTAGTACCAGTCCCTAACCTGGATAAATAAGGAGAATCTAGTTGTTTTTTTCTCCAATTATTTATGAATACTTTTTTTACCCTTGTGCTTTTTACACACACATAAGAATTATTTCTCTGTATTTTTATTTTTATGTAATTGCTCCTCAATTGCTTGAGACGCTGTCAGTCAACTAGCCATCAAAATCTGGCCTTTGTCAAACTCGTTTAAATAAGTTTTTCTGCTTCTGGCATCAACTTTGATGATAAAATGTTGATTTGCACTATATCTCACCCACTAGCAAGCGCCACAATAAGGACATTTTCTTCACTTTTCTTTGCAATGTTATTCCTGGTAAATATAAATTTACAAACGAAACAGATTTACAACATATTAGTCAATCTATTTACTTAATTTTCTTTATTTTAATCACATACAGAAAACAAAAAAGGAAAATGCACAAATTTATTTTAATTGCTACATTTCCATTCATCCTTCCATAAGGTACAAAAAACCTCTAATATTTATCAATAGAAAATCAAAGCTAAAACTTTTTTAGAATAAACAAATGGGGCCACAATAAATCAGACCATATACGCAGCTTGTTAAACATTTCATTAAAAAGTACTGAGAAACCGTCACAAACTGAATTACTCGTGATCAGTGTCATCATATAAAACATGTGCAGGAACTGAAGATGACATCCTGCAGCAGTTCACTCCTACATTTATTTATATTGACTTGATGCTGAACAGTTTCACTGGTCTAGTTTTTATTTCTGGTCATACCCAACAATTCCCACATCATCATATTAACGGCAACTAGCGAGCGACATCGATGTGTCATGATAATGGGCCAAATCAGTGCGTTAACAGGACTTTGTTACACACACTGGATGCAGGATACAGCAGGAAATCACTTGCACATAAAGTGTCATTTACAAGCTGAAAGTGGAGCAAATAACAGATAGATCAAGTTCTAAGACTAGTATAAGTGATTTCCTCAAAATGATTTCACTAATGAAACTACTCAGATTTTTAACAAATGTGGGTTTATATTTGTAAGTCAAGCCAAAGCCTCGAGCAAACACTTCAAGACGTGTATTCTTGCTTTTGGCATCTGGCTACAGAAACCAGTCGGCACCCAAGAACTTTGTGCTATTGCTAATCCTTCCCTTAAGCTATGATTAAATGGATGACTATGATTAAAATGTGAAACAAACAGGCCTCAGTACAGACAAAGGTCACATTAGTTTACAGGTACCAGCATCAAATCATCCTTCAGTAAACAATATTACTTAGCAAAACTACATTTAGTTTGTAATTCGATAACAGCCTGTTCCACAAAATAAAAAGCTCCTTCACTTTTCTACGACAGACCTTCAGGGACATCAGTCACATGGTCAGATGTGGCTGTCGTTTAAAGCTAAATGGACTGTGTAATGGCAAAGCTATTTGGATCGTTGGGTGTGGAGTTCCCCTGCAAGATAGATCCACCGATGTCATTATATGAATCTCCCGGACTTTGTTGTCATGAATCAGGAAAAGAAATCTGTTTTGAAGCTCTGGCATTACACAAGTCTTTTCAAGTCATTCACATCAATGCTAGATGTGAATGACTCCTCGTAATCTTAGACATTTAAAATGTATATAAACAACTGGCACAGAACTAATTTTTAATAAATTCTAAATGACATTCATAAGCTTGATTATGTGCAACCTAAATTATAACTACTTATTAATTACATGTAAGCAACGAGTGCGAGTTTGGTGGCGAGTAAATCTGGAACCTTGGCCGATGTGAGTCCCCCTTATTTTCGGTTATACATAGCAACAAACGCTACACAGAGAGCAAACAAACAAATCTACAAACACATCAGTGAGTGGCATACATTCATACGTTCAGCTGCAAACAAAAAAATACATAAGAACGCTCCAAATAGTGCCCCCTGCAGTCCGAAAGCTGAATGACCCCAGAGCAGTCACTCAGCCTGAAAAGCCTTAAATGATGGCTGCTGATTTTATGGTGGCAGAAGAGAATTTGTTGTTCTTTGGCCATTTTTAAGTTTCACTGAAAGGTATTCTGGGCCGCTGTAGCTGCTGCGCTCTGGAATGTGCGGTTGGTGAGGACTCCTTGAGAAAACTCCTGCTGCGCCTTCTGGAAGCTGGCACCAGTACGCCGGTAATGAGCATGAACCTAAAGGAAACAATCATTAAATCTGACTGAAACAGGCAAAATAAAACCAAAAACGTAATCTTAAAAAAAAGTAATTTCTTATTTGACACAGATAACGATCTCTTGGAAGTGCTACTAATCATTCAGCTCAGTGAATCGTTTATTCTGCTTAATAATTTGCACAACAAATTTGGTCTTAACGAACACTTAAGCTATTTTGTTACCTTACATCTCTATACCAACAGGCATTAAACAATTTTTATTATTCAATAATAAGCATACACACAACTTTCCAAATGTGTGTCTAAAAACAAAAGCACAATAAATATAAGACCTACCGTTTTAAGAAGGAAGACCGACAGCACAGAGCAGATAGTGAAAAAAGTTGCGACCACCAGCATAATGACTCCTGCAGCAGGGTGCTGATATACGATACTGGAAGCTGCAATCCAGCCACTGTGTACAAGACGAGAGCATTAATAACAAATCTGCTTAAGCAAGAGACTCACAGGTAGAGCAATATGGACAACAACGAAAATTTGTTTTAAGTGATTTATGGCATTAAAAAAAAAGAGAAATCAGTTTTATAAAATCCAAACCACTGTTCTGTTCACTCTGCTGCTAGTGTGTGTGTGTGTGTGTGTGTGAGAGAGAGAGCACATGAGAAGCTGTGAGCAGAGAAAACAGAATGCATTTCTATATAACATTTAGACTTGCACAATGTAAAAACATTAAATATTAATATGGACTCCATATGGCGCACTGCATAGATCACGATTTATTTTGATAAATCCAAATACAACCCAGCTCTACAAACTGGTAAGATAAAAAGCATTGCTACAGCTAAGAAGAAGAAACAAGCAATTAGAGAGCGAAGAAGAGGTGAAAGACCTACTTCACAGCCAGCAGACAGAAGTGAAGAAAGACCCGACCGAGATGTTAATTCAAGGACATGAAGCAGAAGCTTTAAAAAGCAGCAGAAAGATGCCTATCCCACAAAGTGCAGAAAAGAGTAAGCTCACAGGTTTAGTGACAAATAGCACTTACACATTTGTGGGTGCATCGATTTGCCACTGAACCATCACATCTTCATTACATAACAGTAAAATTAATTGGTGAAAGAAGTTCGCTAGATACCAGAGCTCTCAGTACTTTCAGCACTTTTTAAAACCAAATGTGTAAAAAATGTATGTTATTTTTTAAAGAAATGATTCAATGTTGTATGTTTTTTGACAGTCCACCATTGTTGGCCCTATGAGCTACAAATTAATATATTGCTAATTTATTTTTAGATCATTTCTGCATTGGAAATGGATGAACAGGCAAAGAAGCAGAGACTGGCTTACAAAGTGGACCAGCTCATTTCTGCCATGTCCTTGGAGAGCTGAGAAACGTCAGGTCGGATGGAGCAAAAGAACACAGACCTTCTGTGCTATGAAACATTTATCCAAAGCCTGGTTCTAGAACTCGAGTGTAAAGATGAAGCAGATGGCATGTGATCTTTTTGCAGATGATTGCTTTTTAGATGATTAAATTGAAGGTCACCAGTCAATCTGCAAATCCATCTTGGTTTTAGCCTTCCAACCTTTGAGAAGAATTAATGTTTGTTTTTATTTTGGTTGGTTTTGTCCAGCCATGGAGATGGCGAGTGACTGAGGATTGGATATGCACTGTAGCTACAGCACCTCAGAACTGTCTTCACGGATGTAAGGAAGGTGAAGCATCAGATATCTGAAGCCTCAAATGAAATCGAACGGCTTTTACTTCCAAATTTTATTTTTATATAATTTTTTAATTTATTTATTGTGTTGAATTGTGCCTATTAATGTTAAAGGCATGGCGGCATTATCAGTCCTCCTTATTAAATAATGTTATGACATTTCTACCTTCATTTTGCCAAACCTGAGGCTGTGTTCACCCCTGTGCATGTTTGCTTACTGGGCAAAGAAAACGGACTTTTCAAGAATCTAGTAAATGCCGAAACCTCTTTGAAATCCAGGGGTCAATGTTTGACCAGCATGTCTATTCTGTTGTGTTTTCCAGGACTGCACTTCAGTGGAAAATGCTTTGGGACCCACAGCAGTCTCTGTCTTTATGTCCTGTTACTATATGTTAGCGTTGGTGAATGTGCAAATGTTTTTTTTAATGTCTTTTTTTTTTTGAAGCAGGTTGGACTGACTTCTGGGGGCCAAAATCACAATGAGGGCATCTGTTTGCTGCGTTCCATATTTCATCCACAATTCCATTGCCAAAATTCACTGAACCAATGATCTTAACAACCTTACCTACATGATTTTCAGTTGCGAGACAATTAAGCAGCAATTAAGGAATGCTTTGTTAGATGGCGGCGGAGGCGACCAGGCAGTATTAGTTATTACTTATGGTCCAGCGTGTGTGTATTTTGCATGCATTATGAAGTACCTCATACCCAAAATGTCTTTGTTCCCATCTACTGATATCTAAGTGCTGAGGGATTCCTTGAGCAGTGCATGTGACTGAGAGGCAAGACAGAGAATTCAAGTCCCTCCATACAGCCTGTATATCTCTGTTCACTTCTCTCATGGTGGTGTAGTATTTTGATTAAGTGCCAAACGTTTAGTGTCAGTTATTCATGATTACTTCACAACGGTTAATGCTTTACAGGGGAACAGATCCTTCCAAACTTGAACAGTGTGAATGCACAGTAGCATTATGGGAAATAACTAAAACATGGAAAACTATTAGCTGAAGCTGCTACTGTTTTCATGTTTATGGTTTGTTATAATTGCCATTCCCAAAGCATTTAAGAATCGGTACGAAAACCAACATGTACAATCGCATTTTTTAATTATTATTACGTTTTATTTATGTTTTTGCTGCATAATTAACACAAAGCATGAAGAACATTTCAGGGCTTTTATCTTTAATGCACGACTTTTTCTTTGCTTTCAGCTTGTTTGATGCTAGAAAAGCTCATTAAAAGTCATTTAAGTTTATAAACAAGGCGGGTACAGTGTCACCTAACAAGCTTGTCTGACCTGGACAGTAAACAGAATAAATAGTTGCCCATTTTTAATGGCTCATAAAATTGGGTAATTTCAATACTCTTTGTTATGAGGTGGTTAAAGAAATGTGCTTGTGATCAGAAGATGACTGAAATGCCCCTGAGCAAGGCTGCTCCCCGGGTGCCGTGGCTAGGGATGCACACCAGGCCTGGCATGTGTACTTACTCCTGCCCCCTAGTATGTGTTCACTAGTGTGTAAATCACAGATCGGGTTAAATGCAGGGGACTAATTCCAAAGTGTGTATAACACACAGTGGTGAAAATAGTATTCTAATTTCATATTTAAACAAAATCATTGGACATTTAATTTGAGCTTGCTGACAAATACAAGAACACCTTTAAAAATTAACAACCATACAGATCTAGAAGAGCAAACTTAATGAAATGTTAACATCCCAACAATAATAAAATGCTGCGCTCAGATTGTGAACACTATCTTTTGACTTTTTAACAAACTTTTAGTACGAGAAGAAGCATCTCTATTAAGTGACACCCGCCAAGTACCTCTCTCAGTTACACATATTCATATCCCCCATTAGAAGTATTTACAAATTGGCTTTTCAACAAAGTGACAGATGGAATATTCTGAAACTTTTGTTGTGTCTCTGAAACATCACCGTGATGTTATCCACAGATTTTCTTCATGCTTTCTTGTACTGTTGATATAACACTTCAACATTCAACATTCTTCTTCCAAAATGTTTTACTCTAAGAAGTGGTCTGCTTAATTCTTATTTCTATACCACGCTTCAGTGGAATTTTTTATCATGCACTGAGAATTTCACTAACAAACAAACCCCAAGGTGTACATTATAAGCAGATACTTTACACATGAATGAATTGTGTGTGCAAATGTTGCTATAAAGTGAACAGAATTAAGTTATTTATTAGACAAATGTAATATAATTTTATTTCAGGACTAAAGTGGTGCACTCTTGGTTTAACCTTTTAATTGCCTTTTTATTATCTTTTTTCACATAATGTTCTTCCCTTCCGGCATTAGCAAACATACTATCCAAGAGTGATGAGGAGAATCAAGCGAGCACACGCTTTCTATTTCAATTTACTGGTAAACCTACCTGTATCGAGTGCTCGCAGGGCATAAAAATAAACGAATGAATGAAGAGGAAAGGAAACAAAAAAAGGTTTAAAAGCAGAAGCTCTATTCAGATTCGACTCATTTTTCTGTTAGAGCTTTAAAGCTTGGATTTAATTTCCGATATCCAGACCGATAATGGGTGATAACGATAAATGATAAGAAATGCAGAATACACATCTAATAAACTGTATAACAGAATGATGAGTAATAAGATGATTGACATTGATTTCATTTGTCAAGCTACAGCATGTTAGCTCGCACTAAAAAAAAAAACTCCCATTGTAAATATACATCATTATATACTCATTAAAAGTGCACTAGTGCATGTGAATTTCATTCTTTCAGAACTTCCCATGCACACACAAGAACGTGAATGCTGGTCAGGAATGCTGGTCATATTCTGGTGGATGTCAAGCATCACAAGGAGCAATTTGCTTCAGTCTTCCTATATTTTTATTTGCCAGACAAGCCCGTTATGTTTTAGCCATCTTTCCTCGGCTTCTCCTATCATGATGATACTGAAATTTGTAATGTGGATACATCAAAGAGTATAATAGAAACTGCCATTGACAGCGTAAACTGTGCCGGTAGCACCAACAGTGAGTTTAAATTGTTTTAAAAGGTGATTACATGTTAAATTTATGTTCAAAGCAATAGAATCGGTTTAAAAATTTTAAAGGATAAACCTTTTTTTTCCAGAGATAATGTAGCTACTGTTGACCTAAAAGGATGAGTCCCAAATATCAAACCTTGCCTTTATTTCTCTGCTAATTTAACCTATTATTATTATTAAGTATGTGGTTTTGGGTCACCACATTGTCATCATACTGCTGTTTAAGATCATACATCACAACAATTATTATTATTATTATTATTATTATTATCTTTTAATCGAATCACTGAACACAGTAAAATTTAGTGTAAAGGATATTCCATTAAAATTATCAGATTTTAGGTTCAAAAGCATTTAATGCACTTTATTAGCTCAAACCTCACTGTTGGTGACCGACTAGCGTACTGTAAGACTCGTGTACTCTTGACATCACTATTCTTTTCATTCAAAGACTGAAGAAAACATTCGGGAGAGATTTATGCAGTCTGCTTGCTACCTGGATGTAGACATTTACACATTTACACAAAACTTTATACTACATTTTCTTTTTAGACACTGGAGGTCTGTAATATAGTTACTACAAGAAAATTAATAATAATGACCATGATGATAAAAGTACTTATGGCTGTCTGTTATTGTTGTTTTATAAAAGTGTTGTGAAAACTGTAAGAATGTTAAGTATTTAAAGAAAAAAAAAACTTGGGTCTTTTTTATTTGCTTTAGTTTTTTTGTTATATATTATTGTGTACCTATTGTAAATATGAAGCACACCTATTTTGCAAGCCAAGGATTCAATTTGTACTGTTGTTATATATAAATAAAATTTTACTGGTTAGAAAATAATTTTGCAGTGTATTTTATTTCGCCATTTTTTTGTCTAGCTAATAGACATTTTATTATTTCAGCCACACGCTGAGAAGCTTTGTGTAAAAAAAAATACTATTATTGTGATCTGTTCTAGATTCGAGTTCTTGGAGTAGTTTGGAACTCTCCGTCTAGAGTTTGCATGTCCATGTCAATGTGTTTGTGTGTGTGTGTGTGTTTTGTGATTTTTGCCCATCATGACTTCTGGCATTCAGTAATCCGATTATGGTTACGGTGGGACACACGCTGGTTGAATGCACTAAAAGCCTGAACAGATCACCAGACCATTGCAGGACACAGGCATACACACACACACAAAGAACAAAATCAGTATCTCCAATTGGCCTGACTGAATGTCTTTTGACTTTGGGAGAAAACCCACACGGACAAGGCAAACAGCCCTGAATCGTCTTACACTAGAATCCAACCCAGGACTTTTTTTCTGTGAGGTGGCAGTGCTAACCACTAAGTCACCATGCCACCCGTTTTATCCAAAGTGACGTACCAAACTCGTAATAAAGCAGCAGCAAACCGTCTGTCAATTCTACGCTGTTATATGGAAGAAATTAATATTTTATATTAATAGCTGATGTGATCCAGCCTGCAGGTACAAGCATTGTTTACAACAAGATGGAGTGACAATAAGAACGGACAATCACACGCTAGCAAGAAATAGCAATCGATGAGCTTGTGGATGGTCTAAAGGGAAGTATAGCTTTATACTTGGTCCTAATTCTTGACCCGCCTCCATTTAATATAGAGCAACATTTGATTTTTAGTAGTAAAAACTGCAGGGATCCAAAGGGACTTCCAAAGATTTCTGTTCCAAAGTTCCGAGAATCCGGTTGGATTCTTAAGATGATTTTTGGCCCGGTCTAATCTGGCCTATCTATTTTTCAAGCTGAGTAATGGTTTGCACCTTGTGGTGAACATTTTGTAATTGATCCCATGAAATGTCCTTGTTATGATAGACTCAGATACTGATACACCTACTTCCTGGTGAGAGTTCTTCAGTATAATGGATGATGTAAAAGGGTTATGCTTCACCATGGAAATGATTCTGTAATCTTACACTGCATGAACTCCCAGGCCTTTTTTTAGTTTTTGATGTACCAAACTATTGATTTGTCCACCGCTCACAACATTTCAGCTATGTCTTTTATATTTCCATTCAGAGCTCATTCAGCTTTCAAATGTGAATACAACACATACTACAAACTGAAATCAACTTCACACTCCCTTTACCTGCTTAACTAATGATGGATTCATGACTTGATTCCTACACCCTTTGCCAAGTCATCCAGGATGTGAATACTCTCAAATTAAAGCTTAAAATGTCACCCTATGCTTTTATCGATTATATAACTTTAAAAAGAATATGCTTTTGTTAAAAAAAGATGGCAATGCATGTATCACTGTCCAAATATTTTCAAACCGAACTGTATTTCAAACCTCATATGGTAGTTAATAGCAATTTGAGGATTGCAAGAACAAGATATACTAGCCACTGAGGTCAGTACATTCAGCTTGTTTCATGGTCATTGACTGCAATTTGCCATTCCCTGTTCCTGATGGTTTGAAAGCATTGAGTTATACCTTCAAGTGGAAATAAAGTACACCTAAGTGATCCACACCCACCATGCCTATTTCTGAGCCGCAATATCCGGTCCTTTCAGCATGTTGTCAATAGTTCTAATTAGAGAAGACCCTGTTAAGCCAGGCCTATCTCTAATTATTAGGTCAAATGGATGCAATTTAATCCATTTGTGCATTTGTAAATGGACTTTTTCAATAATTTAGCAGGCTACTTGTAATATTCGGACATAAATATTTCAGCCATTTCTCTGTATTAAAACCTCTTAATGCCGTCATAAAGATTCGACTGCAATGTGGTAATGTTGAGTTCTGTTTTTCATCGCTATGTCCTTTATTCACATTATTATTTTTTCTGTGAGGCATGTGGTCCTTCTGCGTTTTCCTTTTGCCTGTATGGGTTCATCTGGTGGCTCCAGGGTTCTTCCAACAGTCCAAAGACTAGCCAGATAAATGCATTGGAGATCAAACCTTTGCTTGATTGCGCTATCTTTGTTAGCCATTCTGATTCAAGTTTATAGCAGCCCTTGTGTGGTTGCTCGTGTAAGATCGAATTGTCATTGAATTGCCAAAAAAAAACGTTTCAATCCAACATGGTACCTAATTATCCACACAAACCGTGTCCATCTCTAAGACACAACAACTGTTTTTGAAAACAAAGTTTACTTACTGTCTGCATAAACAACTAAGAGAGGATTCTCATATGTCATCAACTTATAAGATTAGGAGATCTGTTCGAATCCATTACTTAGCTGTTTGCTTATTAAGTTAACACACCCTAGCATGCCAACTAGCTCTATAACTAGAAGCAGTGCAAAGGATGCATTGGAGCATCTAACTTTTTCTACACTGAAAATACTGTTGAAGTTTTAAGATGTTTCATTAACAAGGATTGTAAAATACGTGAGATTTCAAGCAGCCTTCTGCTGCTGGTTGGTGTAAAATGCTAATCTTGTCAAGAGTTATTACAGACAGAATGTGTTAAGGCAGACCTTGCTCATTATCGGTTCAGATAAATATAATTTAGTCCACTTATAAATCGATTTTTTAATAATTTACCATGCTGCATCTAATGGTCAGACATATATATTTCAGCCATGTCTGTATTAAACAACAAAGATTGTAGTATAATGTTTTTATTGCCCTTACCCCTGACTTGTATTCGCATTACTAAATGTTACACCTCACAATTGCTAATTGAAGATCGCCACTTTGAAGATCGTTGCAGCCCAGTTAGGGTTGAATTTGCACCATCCAGTCTTCACTGAAGGTGAAGTATCACCTAAGTAATCCACGAAAAACGTTGTTCTTCAAGATGCAATAATGGGTCTTATATGGATCTAGTCAATAGATAGGTCTTGTTTAGCCAGACATTTTTGCTATCAGTTTAGATTAATGTAATTTAGTCCATTTGTGCATTTGTAAATTGACTTTTTCAATAATTTAACGTGGTACATTTAGTAGTCAGATATAAATATTTCAACTATTTCTCCATTCAGAACCCTTAATGCATTCAGACCAATAATAGTTGGTGTACAATTTCCACCACACTATCCACCTTACATCAGTTTAAACTCCAGCATGCTCTTTGCCTGTGACCTCTGATTTATATAGAAGCACTCTTTGCATACTTTGGTAATATCAGCTCATTATACATTTAATAAACCAGATATAAAACATATTTAGAAAAATAAATTGGAAAACATATTGACATTATTTCCTCTCCACTGTAGGTCAAAATGTCTTATTCGGGAATTTCTTCACTTGCTCGGGTGTTGAAGTGTTACAAATCACCCTGGTGCCACTGAGATTGAGGGTTTGCGATGGCCAAACAGCCTAGCCATTGGGAGGTGCTTTCATCAGTGTACCTATTTCATCGGGGTTGGAAGGGCATCTGGTCTATAACAGGTATGAGTTACATAGTGATCTGATGTAGTGACCCTTATAATGGGGAGCAGACGAATGCACGGTTATACACAGGCTATGCTTGTAAGGTTCGAATCAAGGCATGGTTTTACCAGTAGTAATGTATATGGTGGGTTGACTGTATTGATATATTTTAAAGATGTATTGGCGGACCAGAAAAAAAGCCCATTAGCCTACTAGTCATTTTAAAACCACTTTATTTTTGCTTACTCTCTTTACTATATTATATGCTTTATATTTCTGTAATCTGTAAAAAAATATATATATATACTACTGATGCTGGTTACTGAGCTAAACCCCTGTGTCCTGCTCCAACTCTGATCTTGTAAGATGCCTGTCAAATTGACATAAATAAAGGGGTGTAAAGCAGGGGTGGGGGCAAGAGAGGAGAGGGTGTAAATGGGCACTGTAATGGACAAAGACTGAGAAGATAAAGATAGAGCTACCTGAAAGATGGAAATAAATGAAGAGCGATATCACAACATCAAGGGAAGATGGACAAGAGACTACTAAATGCACCACTGGAATAAAAAAGAAACCAAAAGTACTAGGAAAAGGAATGAAAAAGACTTTTTCTCTTTTTTCCCCAAACTACTCAGTTATACGCCTGGACACAACCACATTTCAGCCATGAAAGCCTTAATAAATCATGCATGACATGCCCTATACTACCAAGGTTATATGGTAGTCTCGCTTTACAACCTTTTATGTTTTAGCCCCTCAGCCATTATTTTATTTAACCCGTTCTAGAGATTAATTATAAGCGTTGATTTGTCTCCGAGCCTGAAGTAAGGTTTGACCAAATTAGTGCTTTGGATCATGACTTTTTCAACAACCTTGAGATGAACTGTAATCTCATCTAGTGCCTGACTTCACAAATGCTAGAAACGTATTAGCAAGACAATGGTTTCATTCTATATAACAATGGTTCACAAACATGTTATACCAACAATCACTTCACTTGATTGTCCAAATTACACCATGATTTCAGACCATAAACTGACCCCGCTCTGATATAATATACAAAATGCTATAATGAATAGCGTATCCAAAAAATAATTGGGATGGATGGGTTGGGGTGGATAAAGCAAATAAAAACTCAAACGCATGCAAGTTTCTTATTGACTGTATGAACCAAGATGTTTCATGTTTTGTCTCTACATATTGTGCCATAAGCTGAATATCCTCTTTTAATACGGCGGACATAAAATAAATACTTATTTAGCTTACCATTCCTAGTCTAATGAATAGATTTGATCTAATTGGAAACTTGACAGTTCAAATCTATGTCCTTGAGTGAGGCACTTTAAGCCTCCAGTAGCTTGGATGAGTGGAAGAAAATATTCATTATACTGTAAATTTCTATTTCGGGGCTGTCAGTCAAAAGGTTGTGACATTTCACTGACTTTACAGAGGAGCCAAACAACAAAGTAATATAGTTTTACTTTTATAATAATAATAATACATTTTATGAAGAAATCTCTATTATTTAACTGTTTAAAGGACATATATTGACTCAGATGTTACGTTCAGTTTTTCAGAAAATTTGAATATTAATGATGACCAATTTTTTTTTTTAGAGATTCTGGCTAACTGAAAAGTATGAATATAAAAAATGTGAGCATGTACAGCACTACATACTCAGTTTGGGCCCATTTTGGCCGAATTACTTCTGTGTTCAATGGAGTCGACCAGTCTGTGGCACTGCTCGGGTGTAACGAGAGCCCAGGTTGTTCTGATAGTGACTTTCAGCTCTATGGCATTGTTAGGTCTGACGTTTTGCATCTTCCTCTTTTATATATTATATAGATTTTCTATGGGATTAAGGTCAGGTGAGTTTGCTGACCAATGACGAACCAATGACGAATCTCCATGAAGTTGGTCAGCAGCAAGTATTACCGTGCTTTAAATATGAATTCTGAAAATATGTAATCTTCCACACATTTCTAAATGGGTTTCGTTTCACAATCCTCTCCAGGGTGTGTTAACCCTATTACTTGTAGAAAAATCTTACCACTTCTTTTTCATCTCTTTACTTCTCTATTAATGTGCTTGGACACAGAGCAATGGTGGCTCATTCGTTAAAAAACAGTAGTAATTGTGTGTTCAGGCCCCATCACCACCAGTTCTCCACTTAACCAAAATACTAAATCTTTATTTGCTCACAGCACATATATAACAAATCTTGATCACAACTATTCTTGCTGAAAATAGGTTTCGGTTGTGCAGTGTGAAAACTGTGGATTCTCTACTGCTTTCTTTGCTGAATTTGTATTCTATATTTCCTCGGTCATGAAGCAGCATGACTGTCTCTGCCCACATCATTAGACCTGTCACTCACCCCGGTGCTTTGAGGCAACATGGCTCAGTAAGCTTACTTGCAATTTCTTGAGTGCATGTAGTATGTCTGTCTGTCAGCCTCTCTCTCTCTCTCTCTCTCTCTCTCTCTCTCTCTCTCTCTCTCTCTCTGTGTGTGTGTGTGTGTGTGTGTGTGTG
>JAOTRQ010000011.1:3269518-3280414 GCA_028565875.1 Hoplisoma paleatum | reverse complement strand
ACAGAGAGAGAGAAAGAGAGAGAAAGAGATTAAAGAGAGAGAAAGAGACTTAATCGGGTCTAGGTGATTGATACAGTATCTTAAATTTACAGTTTATTATTATAGTTTTGCTTTAGACATAAAGCAAATTAAGTTTTCAGTCATTTGTAGTCAGTTTTGCATTTTTCTTTCTGTAACTTACACTGTGTGTGTGACGAAGAGTATGCAATCAAGCACAAAGAAACCAAAACCAGGCAACAGAGACGACAGTTTTGTTTAGACATCGACGAAGCTGAAGAAGAAGATGTCACAGGAGAATTAGCATCTGCTACTATCGACCAGACTACACGAACCTGGCTGACATCAAACGAGTACAAATCATCAGATTATGTAATGTGCAAAATATAAATATAGACAATGACCTGTCAGTAAAAGTATGACTGTCCGTGATTTAAATCCACCACTTTAAGCATAACATTAAACATTAAAATATTTAATAATGATGTCGACGAGGCAAAATGAAAAACAACAAACAAATCTGAATGGACTGAGATAGCCATGCTTTTATTTAAAGGAGAAATAAAGATACATTTCATGCCCTTTGGAATTATTTAAATGTCATGAGTACATTCATTAATATGCCAATTGTCTGGTTAATTTGGTTGGAGGTGGAGCAGAGGGGGTTTTCTACAGCACAGCCTGAAATTCCCAATGCGCTATCCCAGTCACGAGAATGCACAAACCAGTATGTTAAACCGCAGGTCATGACCCCTAACAGGAGGCTATTTTGTGTGCTGTCCAATTAATACCCTATTTTTTGGAAAATTGCCCAAAAGTTTGCAAACTGGGTTGTGGCTATAATATGACTATATTCATCTACATGTTCTTCTTCGTTGTTGTTCGACTGCTCTCACTCAGGGGGTGTGGCTACAACGGATCGTGGTCCGCACCCTCAACTAGGCTTCTTGTACACCGGATGCCCTTTCATCCACAACCCTCTGAGACCGGCACTACAATGTAGTGGCTAAATATATGTACATCTTCAAGACAATTCAGTATCTCTAATTTAACCGGTGGCATGTCTTTGGTCTGTAAGAGAAAATTGGAGTACCCAGAAGAAACCTACAAAAAAATACCTAAACCAGCCCACCACTGGATCGAGCTCAAGATTTCTAATTATGAGGCGAGTGCACCATCCACAATACCACCGTGACACCTTCAATACATAAAACTTGGGATTCCAGGACTATTCCAGGACTAGTCATTTGGGATTCTGGGAAATTGCACCAAGGCAATAAAAATCTGCTTGCAAATTGATGTTTTACAATCATAATAAAGAAATATGACTGATGTCTGCCAAGCTTTAACTTCTAACATCTGAAAAGATGACAACCTTATAGCTTTGTTGCATGACTGTTGCATGACAAAATTATACGGTAGGTACGTGTAGAAAATTCCAGCAGCCTACAGAAAACCCTGACCTCAACTCTGTTGAACAGCATTGGTTTAATCTTTTGTTTATTTGGCACTGATTTAAACAGACACACAACAAAAGGTCATTCACAGACAGCCATGGCCAGGAGGCGAAGGAACTGAGCTTGTGATTGGTAGTTAGTAGTTGGTAGTTATCAGTTATCAACACAATAGTGGCGGCCCCACCCATATGCATCGGTGCACCTGTGGATTTTTGTACCTATTTATACACAAGCATGCTTTGGCAAAATGAATAAGCTCTCGTCGATCAGAGATGCATTCGGAGGCATTAATACAATACTGGAAGATATTGCAGTCACTCATTGGCTGCAACATTCCTGCATGAAGATTGCAACAGACACGGGAAAAGAATTCAAGACGCGCTGCAGTGGCTCTTCTAGTGGAAGCCGAGACTGACTAACGCCAATGTTCAGCTTTGTGCACATGGGGTACCTGGGCGCCGTAGCTTGGGCTACCCACCGAGCCGAGCATGTGAGTGCACTGCTGCCCCCTAGTGTGTGTAAATGTGTGTTTTATTATTTATATCCAGTTTGGATACAGTGAAAAGTCTGTGTAAGGTGTCTCTGCATCCGAAAGTGGGCGGTAGCATCACAAGTGGGTGGAAACCCACAAGTAGGTGGTTCCACGAGTGTTACAAAAAAATTTGTAAAAGTGGTGCAGTGTTTACTGTTTAAGAAGGTAAATTTAAAGGACGGAAAGAAGGAATTTAAAGGACGTTTGTTTGTTTTTGATTACAGGGTGAATATGGAGCTGTTTTTGCGAGCTTGTCATGATGAGCAGGGACTCCGGGTCAATTGAATGTTTACATATTTCCCCGGACTCGGTGCCCCTCACTTAGAGATCCACAATAAATAAATAAAACACAAGAGGGGTTAAGTGTGCAAACATATAGGCCACTGCTCCCTTTCTAGAAAAAAAAAATCTGGAAGTTATTATGAGTTGTGATGAAGAAAAAGGCCTAAAAAGCACAGTGGACTAAAAAATCACAATAATCACAATTTATATCAATTTGATGATGTTATATTTTTTACTCTTATATGTAGTGGATATGAATTAAAGTCAAACTACGAGGAAATGCTTGAGTAAAGATACTGACAGAATAAAAAGAAAATACCGTCAGTGTTGCCACAGAGCATAAGCCTGAGATATTGCAATGCATACGAGTTCGAGCGAAAGTATTACACAATTACACAAATTCAATTCTGCATCTGTGTGTGTGTTGTATAATGAAAGAGTCGTTATGTTTAGATCCCTTTGTCTCTGAGTGTACGTGGAACTATGCCTTAAACAATAACAGGTGACATATATTATTTCCATTGGATTTGGATATTGTTTTTGAAAGTATGTAAATAAAAAAGTTTAACAAATACATTTGTGAATGTCAAATCTGCATATGAGTACTTTTCAATACTGTACGATTCTTCTATAAGCTCCTCCTACTTATGGGTACACGCCCACTTGTTGTATAAGCCCCTCCTACTTGCGGGTCTCCGGTCATAAATATCGTATTTGTACCGGTTTTTTTCTACATGTGTATAAAGCACTAGAGTGGACGGTCATTACTGTCCACATACTTTTGGCTACCTGTTACATCCATTAAGTAGCTGTACTCGATAAACTATTACATATAATTGAGACCTGTAACAACATTCACGTTTTATTTTAGTAAGATATGAAGGCAAATATTGTTCATTGTACATCCTTGTTCACCCGGAACAAGGATGTATGGAGCCGTCCTGTCACTGATAAACAAAAGCACTTGCTAGCGCGGACAACACCCGCTTTATTAAAATGTGTCATGTCAAAAGGCACATTTACACATTAAATAATGTGTCTGTGTGACACAAAATAAATAATACATTTAAAAACACCACACGTACACATTCATTGTCAGTTCATAGTTGCTATAACGCTATAAGGTCGCTAGCTTCCCGTGCTAGCTAAGCTAACCAAGCATCTCCATATCTCAGTTCTATTGCATTCTTATCCCGTTCTTACCCGTTTTTGTGTTTGTTGTCGTGCCGGTTCTTATGGCGAACGGGCTGTAAAGGAATGTTATCCGACATTCCGGCCATTTAGAGCAGATTCTTGGTCACAAACGGACCATCGGGGAGTAAACAGGGCGGAAACCAAACCGAGCCGTGAGATTCGATTCGCCTGAGCGGTATTTGGAATTCTGTATGCATGTTGTGAGTCGCCTCATAAGCGTCAATGAGCTATGAGCTGAGGCTGTTTAATCTCAAACAATATATATACCAAAAAGAATGAAAATTCTGATATAAAAATGAGCACATTAAAGTAATAACGTCTAATATCAGACACAATCCAAATTTTATTTGTCGTTACACATATACAGTACAACAAAATGTTTCTCTTCGTATATCCCAACTTGTCTGGAACACAATGGGGGGTTCCCTGGACCAGACAGGGTTAAGGGTCTTGCTCGAGGGCCCAACAGTGGCCGTGTAGCCGAGCTTGGATTTGAACCCCCAACCTTTGGGTTGACAGCCCAACACTCTACCCACTAAGCTACACTGTCCCTATCAGACGTCCCGTGTGTCTGATATTAGACCAATCTGATCTGAGAATGAACCTTCAATTAAATATTAATTTACTAACCTTCTCGCACTACATCGAGATGGTCCTCAGACATTATATAGCACACAACAATCCGTTACTTCGTTCTGAAAAGACAATTTACAGTAGCACTACAAAGTAGCCAAAATATCATCCTGTTTGTAGTGACAAGTTATGACGAGTCATAATTTCTTGTGAATTTATGAAATTCTTTGGTTAACGTTCAAGTCCTTGATTAAGTCAGGTGTGATTATGTATTGCGAAAGAGTAATGTTCCATACCTGATACACTTCACAAAATCTCCGACCACGCTGTAAACTTCATACTTGTTTTTATTTTCCAAAAATATCAATAAAGGATGTACGAGGGTGGAAAAAAAAGCAAACATTAAAAAAAAAAAAAAAAAAAAAAAAAAAAAAAAAGTCTACAATGTAAACAAGCCTAAAACAGACTTAAAGTTAAAGAACCCCTTTGACCAATATCGAACATCATCTAGCACGGTTAGATCACACAAAGGCACAACTTGGCAAATGCATACAAAAGAAGTGTACAGGAATCCTTTCCGAGCGGCACCTTGTTCTGTTCGGAGCAGGTATTGTGCAAAATGTTCAGTGATACATTCATACATAACTACAATCAGCAGGTTCTGGAAAGGCTAGAACTGTAACCAATTACACATGGAAAAAAATACAGGGTGAAAAAAAAAAAAGACTTGTCAATACAAAGGGAAAAATTGATCGAATTGAGGTAGAGAATTTTAACCAAGTTTGTCTCAGAGCCTAGATCACACACAAAAAAAGCTGGAACTGGCACTGCGGCGCTTATTGACAGTCAACAGGGGATCGTTTTGCTTCTTCCACTTTCATACACCCATGTTGAACACACAAGAGTTGCACATTAGAGTCCAGATATTTACAACAGTGCAGAGTACAAATATTAAAAAAAGTAAGCAGGAAACACTGGAGAAAGCTACACAAGAAACTATAAACGTAATGGCCAAAACAGATCCCTGGGTTAACATATGTTCCAGTATTAGAAGGTCTATACTCAAGCTTTGCAGAAAGTAATAAAGTGCAGGGATAAGCATTTCCTTTTTGCTTGTTGTTTAGAACCAAGGATCTTCAGTTATACTGATGAGGATAAAGGCCCAAATGCCTCATCGAGTAATGCTGGGCACCTGTTAAAAGTAAACAGATTTCTGAAGGAGCTTTCTACCATCTAAACACACAAAAATATAGTACACTTTGGTCATAAACACAAAAGAACCTTCTGCAAAGAATCACAGTAGAGTCATGCTTTAAAATGCACTACTTTGAGAGGCACTTAAATTACATTTTTGGTAAAGACAGAAGGTACGTTGTTAAGAATAATTTAAATATAAAATCTAGTGTCCAATCAACCTACTCTGAACATAACAGAAACAAACAGCAAAGTGTTGTCAATCTACACAGATCTAGATAACCTATACATTTATGTTAATTACCTGACCAGTCACAAGACCAAACATTACCAAAACAGATAGGAGTACAGACAGGTAACTTAAAATAAGACAGCACTACAACCTAATTCTTGGGAGATGCAGTAATATTGTGCAGATAAAATTTGCACCAGTAGGACAACTGTGTAAGAGATTCAAGTAAAACATACATTCAACTTACAAATAAGGTTAACAAATACCCGCATATATTAAAGAGGAAAAGCAGTAATGACTACAGTAGTTTTAGATTGAACTTTTTTTTAAAAAAGATTAAACAAAATTCAGGAGCTCACGTTACTGCAGATGTTAAGTCCTGTAAGTTTACAAGGAACAGACCTGATTTGATTGCGCATTGAAATAGAAAAAAATATGAGCAAAGAGTCAAATTACTACATAAAGTTCAGCATGGCCTTAATTGACTTTGCCCTCTTCCATAAAATGTGGAAACTGTGACTTAACACTCTCCGAACCATTCTTTTCCATTTCAGCTAGACTTGCAGGAATGCCTGTATGCGAGGAATCCAGTTTAATCAGCCCACCTGTGGAAGCAACCAAAGGACCTGCTGCGAGGCTTCCAGGAATCGGGATTCCACCATTTTGGATCACTGAAATCTCGTTGGCCTTCATGGTCAGTCCGTTTGTAAAAGCTGCTGCATACTGGTTCCATACAGAAGGGTCAAAGTTCATTGGTGGGGCGATCAACTCGTTTGGGGGTGGCAACATCTCTGGGATCATCTTAGATTCTGCACCCATGGCCATTAGAGTCATAGGGTTATCCAGAGAAAGGCGCTGACCACGTCGTGCAGAATTATTCCACATGTGTGTTCCAACATGCACCTTTATAAAAAAAAGAAAGATTTATTATTATCCTTTAAACGTCCTTCAAATTGCTTGTAGTAAGTATGCACAATGAATATAGAGCGTGGGGAAATTACCTTAAGATTGCCTTTTGTTGTAAAAGCTCTGCCACAAATGGTGCATGCAAAAGGTTTCTCTCCAGTATGTGTGCGCTCGTGAATCTGTAATGCACTAGCAGATGAAAAGTTCTTGCCACAAACGTTACACAGATGTTGCTTGGCCGAACGGCGAGGGGCACTGGAGTTAGACGGTGGAGTACCAATCACTTGTGGCACCTGCGAACCATATTGGCTCAGTGCTCCCAAAGGATTTTCAGACGGAATCTGCATTTCCATCTTTACTAAACTTGGAGGTGCTCTTGTGTACTGCATGTGACCTACAGCTGCAGAGAAAGATTTTATTTAAATATTTCGCACACATTGTAAAATGTCAAAACTAATCAAAGAAAACACACTTACGATATTCATTAGGGAATGGTAGACCTGGCTCTTCTTTGATGGCCTTTGTTGAAAAACTGGATGTCAGGTCAAGAGCACCATTAGTTTCACTAAAATTGTGGGTTTCGTCTGACTCCATTCTGGCAGAAGTTCCATTATAATCATCTTCATTTCCAGACTCAGGAGATTTGTCCTGTCCATTTTCTAACAGTCCATTCACCGGAGATGACGAATGCAAGGAGCCAGAATCAGACATGACTGGACTGCGTCCGTTTTTGTATTCAAGCTCTCCGGTTGTTGGCAGAGATTCTTTTGGTCCACAATCACTTTCGGATGCAGTGCTGCTCTGTCGCTGCAAGGCTGACGTGAGGCTCTTCATGTGGTTTTCTAGAGCAGTGATGCCAGAAAACATGGTGGGTGTACCATTGAGAGGCTGATCACCTTTGGCAGCAGGTACAGGAGAAGCCTCAGAGCTGTTGAGCTTGTCTGCACTGTCGAACTCAACATCTTGTTCTTCAAGGCTCTCCTCCATCCCACTGGCATCGATGCTCTTCTCATCCGTCAAACTAGAATCCATCATTTCTGGTCCCTCATACTGGCCATCAGACAAAGGAGTGTTGGGAATTTGGCCACCCATATGCATGCGGATATGCTGCTGTAGCACGACAGCATTGGTAAACTTCTTTTGACAAATTGGACAAGAGTGCTGCATTTTGAGAGGCGTGTTTGCCCTGTGTACTCCGTAGTGGGCTTTAAGGTTACCCTTGGTGGAAAAAGCCCTGCCACAGATCTTGCACTTGTAAGGACGCTCACCAGTGTGTGTACGATAATGCATCTTAAGGGAACTTTGACAACTTAGGACTCTGTGGCATATTAAGCATTCATTGGGGTCATTGGTCTTCTTTTCCAAGCCATCCACCATTTGCTGAAGTTTGGCTGTACCAGATCCATTGTCACCCAAGACACAGTTACCATGTAGGCTACTTAGCTCATCAGATGCATCTTTGCTTTGATCTAGTCCTGAATCATGATTGAACATACCTGATGAAATAGAGGCACCATCACTACCAGATGAAGAGGGTCTTTGGTTGTAAAGGTCACCGGACATTGGAATATCAAAGGAAGGCTTCGGTCCTTGGTGAAAAGATGGGTGTGGGCCTGTGGATGAGAGGCCAACAACAGGTTTGTTGTCTACTATATTGGACTCCTCAATTGGAATAGACATACCATAGGGGATGCCGTTGTTCGTTGGGATATTGTCAAGGTGTTCTGGTACAGGATGCGGATTCATCTTGATGTGAGGGTATTTGTCTTTGTGTCTCTGGAAATGCACTTTGAGGTTGCCTTTGGTTGTAAAACGGTTTCCACAAATGTTACATTTAAATGGCCGTTCACCAGTGTGAGAGCGAAGGTGAATTTGAAGGGCACTATCATTGCCAAAGCTCTTGCCACAGAACTTGCATTTATGCTTATACAAATGCTCACCACCTCCACTTTTTATCTCCTCTAAAGTAGGGACTTTGTTCTTTGCTTTTTTGGAAGGGTCTATACCTGCTGCAAAGGCACCAAATGGGCTCTGGAAAGCCACAACAGCTGGCGATTGGGGAAGTAAGGCTGGAAGTCGATTGGCCAAATCTGGGAGCCCTTTAATCATGTCAGTCTTCAAAGGGATTGCATTTATGCCACTAGTGAGTGGTGTTGGAATGCTTTTTGACTGAGATAATTTCTCTTGCTTGAGAGCTTCTAAAGACAGACTTTGGGAACCAGTGCGTTTTCCAATGAGAGCTGCAGCAGCTGAGAGTTGTTGGGAGAGATGTGCACCTAGTGCCTTCAGGGGATCTACAGCTGCCCCAACAGCAGACTGCAAACTCTGGGGCGTCATCATAGCCACTTGTATCCTGATCTGTTCAGTAAGTTGGATCTGTTGCAGTTGTTGTTGCTGAAGAGTGACCAGTTGCTCAAGGATCATGGGTATTGTATGGAGAGGATCTTGTGGAACTGAAGGTGATGGAGACTTTTGACTAGATGAATGTTGTGTTACAGCCACTCTGGTGGCAGACATGGCTTCCAAAGTTACATTGGAGTCTTGCACCTTTGATTTGTAACCACTGTCCGGGCTTCTAGTCATATCCTCCTGTGATTGTTTAAAGTCCCCATTTACAGTCAATTTGGGCTCGTCATCTATTGTCTCTTCGGACTCTGTGCTGTGCTTCGACTTGGAATTACTGCTACTTTGTCCATCACTATGGTCACTTTGAAGGTCATCAGGCGAGTGCTGTGAGAACTCTGGAATTTCAGTACTATCGCTATCCTTCATAATGACAACTTGTTGATTCTTGGTGCAAGTTCTCTCATGTTCCAAAAACTCCAGTTCATCAAAGAACTCTGCACAGCATTTTTCACAAACTCTCGTCTCATCCATTCGAGATCGTTTGCTTGCATTCCCATCATCTGCATCTGGTAGAAGCCCTGTGATGAAACAAAGCCAAAGTTAAAACATTTAATCACATATATAATACAAGTTGTTTCTTGGTTGTCCTATCTAGATTGTTTAATTGCATTACAGTGACTGCCCCAAAAACTAATTACTTAAACATGAAACTTTTTTTTTAATTAGGTGATGGGGTGCCAGTAATCTAAAAAAATAAAAAAATTAAAAAAAAAGTCACCCAACAATTTTATATTTTATTAAGATCACAGAGTGTGAGTCTCCCAAAAGTTATGCCCTTACGAAACAGTCAATTTCTAATAAAACAGTTTCAAAGTCACGTAATAAAATGACACAAACATTTTAAAAGCTTGGATTTGATTACAATTTATAATTAATAATAAAATGCAACAACATTTTTTAAATTTTAGTGTTCAAATCTTGAATAAACGCAAAGTTTGCGAAAACATGCACAAATTATCACGACTAATAATGCAACTGGAACTAATCACCTG
This sequence comes from Hoplisoma paleatum, assembly GCA_028565875.1. Lineage (NCBI taxonomy): Eukaryota > Metazoa > Chordata > Actinopteri > Siluriformes > Callichthyidae > Hoplisoma > Hoplisoma paleatum. The sequence continues at coordinate 3,270,649 of JAOTRQ010000011.1, read as the reverse complement.
AAGGAGGCGCTGTTTTACAAAAAAGTGCAACAAGAACAAATACTTTATTCTAATAAAATCGTATTCTTACTTATTTGGTTCTTGAAATATTTGGAATTTTGTACTACTATTACATTTTTGTTGTTACATATTATTCGTATACTGTACAAGCAATTTAAGTAAAACAGATTAAACTTACTGTTGAGCTAGACTACTGTGGAAAATGGAACATTTACATTTAAACTAAAATAAATTAAACTGCACGTCGACATTATAGAACAAGTTAAAGGAGAAGTCACAATAAATTTGAGACGTCATAAATATTTTCAATGAGATGTGGAATAAGTTGCAAATCGCTTACTGATCTGTACAAGTCGCGGCAAAAACTTTCATTAAAGTGTCTGGCAGGACACAGGACACGACAAGAATTTTAATTTAATAATACTTCGTACGTTTAAACTAGTTGAAACATCTAAACATATATTAATACATTAAATCTGCGAGGAAAAAACGCTTCGCTTGTAAAAGCAGATCGAATTGAAATGTAAACACAAGAACTAGCCACAAGGGGGCGCATTGACCTCGGGACCTCAATGCACCGCCAGGTCATATTTACTCAAATTACATAATCATGCTTGTTGGTGATAAGATTAAAATACAATACACATCAGGCAACGTACAGCATTTTTAATGTAGCATATATACACAAAACCTTGCGATGTAAAGCTCACAACAGGGTTGGGGGGGTGAACTTATCAGAGAATGGCTAAAGATCATGAATTGATACAGTTTACATATGTGAGCAGCTATTGACCCCCCACCTCTACGACTATTTTACCCCATCCCCCATAACCTCCACATCTCCATATGAAGCTTAAAGAAAAAAGTCATGCATTTTAACTGAGGTGGGGGGTTTATTGCTTTGTGACCGGTTTGTTCTCGAATCAAGTTTCGGGTGAGACCTGTTAAGTCCCTTTGTCTTGGCAACACTAGTTAAGTTCGCAATTCAATATTTAATATACAGGTTTATTACATTATATTATAATAAGGGGTTACAGTAGACTAGAAATAAAAGTTTTGGGGCAGTTCAATTTACACCAGTATAAACAGTGTAAAGTTTTGTTAAAAAAAAAGTTTGTGTATGTGTGTGTA
>JAOTRQ010000011.1:3226539-3237787 GCA_028565875.1 Hoplisoma paleatum | reverse complement strand
CGACCCGGGGATCGAACCCGGGACTTCTTGCTGTGAGGCGACAGTGCTGTAACCACTCAGCCACCGTGCCGCCAAATCAATAAATACATAAACACAATTATTTAGTGAATAGTCTTTGCTTTATTTATTAAATTTAGATCTCATTGTTATGTTTATACACTTTTGTTACACCCATGACAGGACAGACAGTTACATTTTACACAAGATTCATCCATTCAATTCTTAAACATCAGTTACACACAGTCTTTGACTTTTTAAAAGGAGAACACTTCATCTACATAGAAAGGACCTGGATCACCCCACCTGTGAACTGACCACACAAAGCTGGTTCACAAATTTGGTCAAATTATTCATGCAATACCACAAGGCAGCATGGTGGCTAAATGTTTCCTGGGTTCGATCTCCAAGGGAGATCTTGCATGTTTTCATTATGTCTTTGTGAGTTTCGCTAGTTACCTTCCACAGTCAGGTTAACTAAAGACACTGGATTGATTGTTTTTAAAGCACCCCAGCCACTAGGATGTATAAACAGGTGTATTGTAGCACTGGTCCTAAGCCCAGATAAACGGTGAAAGGTTGTGTTAATAAGGGCATCAGGCATTTAAAATAATGCCAAATCAATTATGTGGATAAGCTGAAACAATAAGAAATCCATATATAACCACAGGTGGGTTGCAGATTGATTAAATTTTCTCTGATGCATGCATTACATAAATAGATATGTAAATATATCATTTTACACATCGGGATCTCAAGTCAAATTATTTTGTGCAGACTTATATTTAAAAAAAACAGTCTTAAAGTGACTTTAAAGAATCAAAGACCAACAAAGAAGGAAAAGTTAAGCAAGTTGATGGCAACACAGGCTCCTTTAATATTAGATCAACAAGCCTTGAGCAGAAACAGACTTACCAACGACTTTACAGAGTCCTGTCGAATAATTAAAATGCACAGAACAATGTAAACATAAAATTACATAAAGTAAAAAAAAATGCAAATTTGATTCCATTTCTATAATGAGGTTAAGATACTGTTTCTGTATTTACGATTGGATGAAAAATGTAAAACTCCAAAAATGTTTGTGATTCGCTTGCTAACCGCAAACCTGCAGCTAAGGGCAAGGTACACCTTTTAAAACCAGAGTAGTGTCATGTCAGCCTTTATAGCCTTCATTTTAATCCTCGATCAGTTGTCAAGGACAAATTGAATCGACATCAAAATGAATCCGTCAGACACTTTCTGTGCTCTGTAGATCAAAATCTGAGTCTGATCTGAGGATTGGCAGGCTAACATGAAGGTTGATCTGAAAGCCAGAGATCACAGCTATCTTTCAAAACGAAATGTTAGCCATGCTGAGTGAAGGGCACTTCGTACATCCATTCGCATCCCCCGGCTTGTCCATGATGAGAGGCCATTGCAAACATAATTATTGTGGCTAATGATAACGACAGACAGATGATGAGTTTCTTTTCAGCTCATTTACCTTTGGCAGCCATAGCAGGTGTATTGAAGATTTTTCATCCTGCTCCAAAATGTTGCCAATGTGCTATATTTCTTTCAAACGGTGAGACGAAAAGCCTCGCCGCTGAATGCTAAATAGCCTGAATGGTTTGATGAAGTGCGCATAAAAGACGGAAACATAAGATACGACGTACAGTTTGACGTAAACAGAGGTACATCATTATCAACATAAACAAATCAGCTCTGTGTTTATGGGGCTTAAAAATGCTCTGCATAAAACTTACGCCTTCATGTTTTCCGATATGTTTTATGCTTCATGTCTCAATTCCAGAAAAATGGGGGCGGTTTGTGAAAAAATAATAAAGGCAGAAAGAAATCACTTGTAAATGTTTGTTAATATTGTATTTGATAAAAAATGTATTTTGTCTCTTGACTGAACAAAATTAATTAATGATCAGGTAAATTATTTGGTTGTTTAATACATTTGTCTTGTTTTAATTTATTTTATTTCTACTTTCAAGCTCTTAGAATATTATCTTTTTAAACTTGAGTGAGAAAATGTACTGTCCAGTCACATTATTATAACCACCACTGCAGTAGGGGTCTATGTAAGGCATGAATCCATTCTTTCAGATCATGTACATGCTTATGATCTTCCTGTGCCAAATGGAAATTTTCCATCGAGATATGCAATATGATCCGGAACCATGACAGAAATGGCCCACATTGATTGGCAGAGCATGTTTAGGACTTCTAAATACTACCTTGGTTCTTTAATTCCCCAACTTGAACTCAACTGAGCATTTTGTTCATGTAAATAATGTTTTCTTTATGGATCACCTTCATGCACAATACACTGCAGACAGCAGGGCTTCAGAGACCAGTGATAACCTTGTTGCTAAAGTATACCAGTACATCTTTATAATAACCTTTTCGTCTTTTGGGTGATTCTGCTAAGGGTCGTCACAGCTGGAATATTGATTTGGCATAGTATTTGTACTAAATATTCTTCTGAACACAACCATTCTGGACACTTCTGGACCGGCATTACAGTGCACTGGTGTATGCATTATAGTGGCTAGGTACCTATTGGTCAATTCAGTGTCTTCAGTTATTTTGGCTGCATGATTTTGGAATGTCAGAAGAAATCAGAGCACCAGGAGAAACCCATTCTTACTGTCACACAACAGTGCTTCTGATGTACATCCCTATAAAATATAAATCATTACATTCTGTTTAATTAGCACTCTGCACAAGGTGCCAATATGCAGTGCTAATCTATTAATAAATAAACAGGAACAGTCACTTAGGCAAAATAAAATAAATCCAGAAACATGGAGCTCGCGGAGGTTCCCCAGGGTCTCAAATTGACTGGTCGGGCTAAAGAAAAAAGGATAAAAGAATTGCAATAGCAATTTTGACTGTAATATTGTAAACCCAAGGCAGTGTATTATTTGTCACAGCAGTTGTGCTCTCCTACACATTTTAATATTGTCTTATTTTTTTTGTCCCAGCCTTAAAATCTAATTCTTTATTTTTGTTTTATGGGATTAACCGCAAGGCTTCAGAGTGTCTGGAGGTATCTAATGTTTTATTAGTGAATTATTTAGACACTGGTAAAGCAGCAGGCACAGCCAGCGAGATGGAGTGAGCATTGAGGCCTGCTGGATTTTCCATTCTCCATTCTCGGCTTTCAATCACTTACTTAATTTGGTTTACTACCGTGGAACTGACAATGGGCGAAAAGAATTCACTATCGCTGCGTTTCTCGACGTGCCGGGGAAGGGTGGGGTGAATGATTTCCCAGAAGGCAGAGCATGCTAAATTGGTACATAATGATAAAGAAATATCAAAACATTAGGGGTGCAGAGATTTGAAAATGGATTCGGAATGAAAAGAGAGCAGCAGCGGTGTCTAGTTTAACAGAGAAGCTTTCACTCAGCATGGGTTTTTATGATTCAGACTCAGACTGAGGCTATATTACAATAAAGTTCAAAAACTGCTTGTTTTTACTCGACCAATATCATAATCGGATTTTTAAAGGCACTTTTCATCATTTATTTACAATAGCCACTTCATTCTGGTCGGGTTTACCAGGAATTACCTGAAGAAGTCACTAGTTCATTGCCATCCAACAGACACACTTATACAGTACATTCATTGACCTTTTTTGTTATTTAGCCATAGCAACATACTACTACTACTTTGAGGACCAGTACCAGTCAATTTTTGTATATAACCAGTCAAGTATTGATATTCTCTTTTCGATGGCTTTTCTTGATTTGATATCTCATCATTGTACGAACCTCAAGATTATATAAGGACTATCTGACCAAGGAAAAGATAAGTCAGATGATCCGGCCTCCACACTCACATGTCCTTAACAGAACTGAGAATAAAGATTAAAGACAATGTCATCAGCAAGTGCTCAGAACATCTGATGGAAACTGTTGGAAAACTATTTTAGGTGACTAACTCATAAATCTGACATAGAGTCTTGTGTGATGTACAAAGCTGTCATCAAAGCAAAATATGGCTACTTAAAAGAATCATTAATATTCTGGCCGATTTCAGACTACAAGATAACATCTGTAAGATGTTGAAAGCAATATTAACTGATCTGGTTATGAATCCATGGGGTGGAATCCATGGAATCTTCCAGCAAGACAATGTGACAGTTAACATAGTGATTATTGTACATGAACAAGACTTCCACACATTGCCTTAATTCCACAGAATTGATTTTGATGACAACTTACCGGCCTTGTAAGCAAAGTTTAGGCCAAGTCTCAAAACGCTTCTCACGCCCCAACTTTAAGTATGCTAACTGTATGTTGGTATTAACAGTCCCCAATGCTAGTGTGTTTTCAAATAATCTTTGGTCTTTCACCATACTTAAAATTCAAATGTCTTGAAACTCCATGAGCAAAAAATAAAGCGTCCTGATTCCTGTTCAAAAGGTCACAGCGATGAGTTATTGGGGTGCGAGCACCTGAAAGCTATTCCCCTGCTAGACTTGACAGAGAGGCTGTCACTTCCCTCTTTAAAAATAGTGTAAGGTAATAAATGGTCATTTGTGAATGTCTTAGCTACTGGCAGTAGCTGCTCTGCAGCTTCCAATGCCTCCTAAGAGAGATTAGTCCGGTGAAATATTATCCCTGATGCTAGGCCAGCATCGGATAGTTTTTAGCCAGATCAGCAGCAATGTTTAAGAAGTTTTATTTTTGTATTTCGCTACTTACGATTAGCAGATTTTGCCATCCATTTTGATTCTGATCTAAGTATAACTCAGCATTATTAGTATACTGTCCCAGTGATAGATTTGATTTAGACTCAGTTTAAATTGATGGACGTATTGCCAATTTAAACAAGTAGAGCTCTGCTTAGTTCATGTATAATCCCAAAACAAACGTTTAGAATAGACAAATGAAAAGTCCTTCTTACATTTTTGTTGATTTTTTTTAAAATAGTATGAAGCTGATATTCATGTTGTATCTGTTCCATTTTATTTAATTTATTAATTCATTTATTAATGAACATCCATTCCTGCATTTTAGACCTCCAACACAATCTTTTGGGGACAGACTAGAACTGCAGGCTGGCCAGTGTAATACATGTACTCTCTTTTACTCCAGCTGTGCTGTTGTAATGTGTGCAGCATGTGTGGCCATGGTGCATGTAGGGGCCAGTAGAAGACTTGTATTGATGCTGGTTCAAACCTCATCCCTTCTAAGTTGCCGTTGTTAAGCCATTGAGTAAGGCACTGTATTGTCCAGACTGTAATTTGGAATACAATCTAAATCTAATTTAAGAAATTCCAATCTTACAATATATGGATGCTAAATTGCTCATCAGCAAGACTCGCTCCCAAGTAAGTGGTGGCACGAGTTTCCATTGTCTATTGGAACTTCTGAGTTTCTTTCTGTCTTTAAAAAGAGATTAAAACGCACCTCTTTATCAGCACTTAAAATAGCCGACTAATTTACTTTTTAAAATGTCTACTTCAACTATATTATGGTAATATTTAAAGGTATGGAAGTGCATCTGCATGTCTCTTTGGATAAACACGTCTGCCAAATGTTCTAAATGTAAAAGATGATCTTCTGCTCATCTTTGCTCATCAGAGACGTAAACTTTTCTGGATTCTGTCTTTGTACCAAACCGAATTATAATAGTTTGTTCACCAAGCCTGCTTGAAATCACATCAATAATTATTTTCTTATTATCTTTATTACTAGCTCTACATTGCACTAATCTCCACTTTGTTTTGAATGTTTTGCTGGCCTAAAATACATGATGTGTATTATGTATTAATTATATGTATTAACAAATGAAACTAGGTGGTGCAGACAACACTGTTCAAACTATCTACAAAAAAGTCAAAGTAATTGTAAGTCTTCCAAACTGCATCAACTTTTTCTGATTTTAAGTTGTGATATTTTAGCTATTTTTGCATTTTAGTCGATTTGACCCAGACTCCTCAGTAGCAGATGCAGCAGGACCACAAACTTCTGGATTGTGATGACAGTTTTAGGTGGAGGAGTCTATTATTAGTTTACCTCTTCTCTCTGGCATTTTATCACTGCTGTGTCTGATGGCCTCCTTGCTTTAAAAAAGAAAAAAGTGCATCTCAATCCGCCCATTCATATTTCATAGCTTGGTGTCATAAATAAAGTAAGCTTGGCTGACCTAAGCTATTAGTTGCTCTTCTAACTGAAGCTTTTGGATTCTTTATCTTTAGCCCAGGTGGCGCTACCATATTCTACCAGATGAGAATAAGCATTGAAAATCCACTGTGCAAATCAGAAAGAAATCAGTGTAATCAAGTAAAATGAGTGTTGTCATAAATTGTGTAGTCAAAGTGCTGTACGAGCATAAGTTTGGACACACCATCTCCTTCATGATTATTTATTGATTTTCTTTTTACACTGTAGAACGATACTTAAGAAATCCAAACTCTAAATTAACACATTTAATTATGTCATAATTAAAAAAAAATAATAAACAAACCAGAATATTTCTTTCTATTTTAGATTAATTATAATTGTCACCTTTTGCTTTGATGACACATATGTAAATTTCACGTGACTTTGTCATTTGCACTCTTTCAGTCAACTTCATCTGGAATGGTTTTTAAATAATCATAAAAGAATTAACCAGAGGTGTCAGTCTATCTCATCCCGAATCACCTGAACTGGGCTTAGTTCACGTGATTATCGAGGCCAGGTCATGATGTAGCACTCCATCACTCTCTTTCTTGGTTAAATAACCTTTACACAGTGTGAAAGTGTGTAAAATGTAAAAAAAAAAAAATATATATATAACCAAGACAACACATTGAATAAGACTTTTTGACTGGCATTTTTATTTAGTTAGTCTGAAGCTTTGGCATTCCACACCTTATACAACCTCCAATCCATCTTACAAAACGTGACTCCCTTCATGAAGTAGTAAGTACAGTGACTGAATAGTGTAGTTGTGGAAGTCTGACGAGAGAGCGGCCAGGTTTTAATGCAGAAAATGGTAATCCGGTCATGTTGCCGGTATCATAATTTAACGAAGCATCTCTCATTTTCTCTCTCTCCTTCGGTATCTTTTTCCAAGTTACCCACCTCCATCGATGTGTAAACAGATGACAAAGTAAACAGATGCCGTTCAGTGCTTCACCTCGCTGACCTGATCTCCATCTGTCCTGTCCGACAGATAAGACTTACATGTTCAGCTTAATATTGTACCATGTCATGACTGGAGCCTCACATGGCGTCAGGAGACTTCAAAGTTGTTCCTGTCGCTTCCAGAAACGATGGTTTTCTTCCACAGTCTAAAGATAGTCATGCAGGTTAACTGAATTTGTCTGTGTGTGTTTGCTACCTACCGTTTACTTTTAATAGCCAATGACCACTGCAGAGCAGAAACACACTCCAAATAGTGTAACTCACTTGAATCCTTACGCTTGATGATTTTTTCCCACTCCTAACACTAACTGTATCGAATGTATTCATGATTAAGAGATAATCTGTTTTTACTTTACTTGTCAGTTATCATAATGTTATGCCTGGTAAGATAAAGACTTCATACACAGTGTGGCCACGATACTTTTTTTTTTGGTAAGATGACAAAAGATAAAGTAAAAGAACAGTTTTATTTTCATCCAAACTGTTTTCAAAAGCAGGAGTAGCATCCATGCTCCAGCGAATCCAGGTAAATAACCAGCAGTCACTTTTGTTTTTAAGCACAGCCCATTCACAACATTAAATTCATCACCCATCAGCCTGACTGGCAGCCACCTGAAAATCAGCAATTGACATTTCTTCTCCGATCTTGTCTCATCCATTTTTTAATTGTGCTCATTCTCTCCTCGCTGGTCCCGCAGGACCGGCGGACTGCCACGGTGGCCACCGTCATCCGTCTGATCTGACGGGGGAGAAAGAGAAAAAGGAAGAATGAGAGAGAGATAGAGAGAAAGAGAGAGAGAACACGAGTAGAATCGGGCTACTTCCAACTTCAGTGCTGATGTGTCAGGCTTATCACACAGTCGAGCGCTCCTAAGGTGACATCCTCCACTGAATCAGTGACATTTCACGGACGGTGCAAATCTATCCGTCTTTGTCACCGGTCCTAACCCCCTCTCTGCTGGGCCGCACGTACTCTTGCGCTGCTTTTGCATTCTGTGGTTTAGCATATTGATCACGGTGAAGCTAGTGAACTGTGCAGAGGCAGGTATACGGTTTGGTCACTGTCACTTTTCACTGAGTTGGGTTCTTAATTCTTAAAAGTGGGCTCTTGATTGTGCATGTCATTGTATTTGGGACCTGCTGTACAAATTATTGCTTTCTAGTAGCCGTTGATTGTGGTTAGGGTGGCACTGCAGGGCCTTGATCTCATTAAGGCATTCTGTTTGATCACTTATTTGATTCCATCCAATCAACATTCTGCATACAGTACCAGTGAACAGTTTGAACACCTTATCACTGTTTGTTTTATCTACATTGTAGATTAATACCAAAGACATTCAAACATAACATATATGGAATCATGTAGTAAACATGATTTTTGCCGACCGCTACCAACTCTCCCAGCGTTTTCCCAAAATGTTTTCAGTAGAGTTGAGTAAGTTCCAGGTCTTTCTCTAACTCATTGAGCTACAGGGAACTTTGTATCTTAGGACAATTTTACATCTTTTATCAACCAAGGGCATGTTTTTGGGCTGTGCTAGGAATCCGGAATACCGAGTGTATGTAGACCCATGCGAACACTTGGAGAACATCCAAACTCCACACAGAAAGCTCCCGGGCTGACCCGACAATCGAACCCAGGACTTCTTGCTTTGAGACGACTGAACTAACCCAAACAAATCCATTACTGTTATCAAATAAGTGACCAGGTTCACGGAAATGGTGTAAATATGAATGCTACATTCACACAGGACCTATTTGTATGACACAGAATCCATCTGTCAGGAAAACTAGACTGTGCACGAAGCACACGTGCTTGTCAATTATGAAAGATTGACAGATCACACACTACTGCGCCCCAGTGCCAAATCTGATGGATATATCAAGCTGTGAATGGGACATAACTTCTACCATAGAGAAGCTGGAACCACATTTCATTAATAATTCACAAAAGAACACTCACATTTCTGTTTGCTTGAATTTAATTTTCTTACTTTAAGATGAGTATGCTTACATGACTTTCATTTCAGTTGTAACCTATTAATTTCTATATATGAAATGTGTACACCTGTCCATTGTACATGAAGTCTTGACATATAAGAAGTTGTAGCTATAACCTCATTTACTTATTTGGGATGGTGTTCTAAGAAAAATCAAAGTGTGTCTGTGGAAATTCGAGGACACTCGAGTACTCTCACTTTGTGCTGTTTACATTGTTCTGGTAAGAAAGCTATTGCTTTAGGCTCATGATGCTTAGATGGTTGCTGTGTTGATTCTTCATACCACAACACCAAAAAGCATTGATATTGATATTTATAAAAGCCACAAATATGACTGTCCATTCAAATCGATTTTAAATCAAATATCTCTAATGCAACTCCCTCCCAGCAGGTCATCCCATGTCTATCGTCAAACCTCCACAGTTGCATTATAACTGCCAGATCATTTCTAGCATCTAACAGCTGCCAACAATAAGCGTAATATATTGTTGTGAGTAACCACAAATCAATATTTCACTATTATATATTTTGTGTGCATTGTAACAAATCCTGAAGATCATCAGGACATTCTTCTGCAACTACCTGCTCTCTTGTCAACCAAGTAATGACTGTTATGTATAATATTATGAATATTATATAATTATATTAAAACAATTGACAAAATCTGGAAGACCTTTATTTCTGCGAGAAGCAGACCAAGAACAACCAGACTGGTAGTTTAATAATTTTTCATTAATTGCCGCACGTCTCTCTGTTTACATGAGTGGTACTTTGTCCTCCATGTGGGACAAATAAGTACATTTATACATTATGTCTATACATAATTGTGCGGAGTCGTGCATGCAGCCTGTTACTTGCAGTTTCTTGCAGAAATTGACATATTTCAAGGTTTCATATTCAAGTATTTTACAACCTTTGTCACCATGTGCTTCCGCCATTCAGTCAATCATGAATTCACTTAAATTCTCTTCCTCTAGGTTTTCTATATGGTTTCAGTAAATGATTCATACTGTGTAATTAACTATTTTAAATACTAAAATCTCATACATACAAGCTGATACTAAAATGACAGGTAACATGACTGGCAGTGTGCAGATGCTTCATGCTGCTTGGTTGGAGGTTTCACCGTATTTGTCTTTTCTTCTGTTTACAGCGCCTGAGGTGAGACAGACACAAGAGGTGTTCGTCTGAGCATATTTTTATTGACAGCTGCCAAAAAAAATTGTCTTCTGACTTAAAAATAAATACGCTGACACCAGAATGTGACTGCTATTCATGGTTCATAGCGCAACGTCTTGCACAATGTCAGCTTAATTAGAAGCAAAAGTTTAATATTACTGTTGAAACTTGTGTGCAAGGCATGTTTTACTGGAAACATACAGCCATCAATAGAACATGCAAAAACCCAGTTTCTTACATTTACAGTATGAATCTGAGATATTGTATGTTTAGTCTGTTCAGCATACATGATGATGTGGTTGTCATTTTCACACATTCTATGCTTGGGGACTGGTTAGGACAGCATGTCAAGCCAGTCCAGTACCTGTATCTTCTTCTTCCACACCTATGACTTTTTGTGTGTGCAGCTCTAGACAACAAGTGATCACAATACACATTTCCGCTGTGTGATGGTTCATCTCAAGAACCTTGGAGTCCATAGACTTTTATGCAGCTTCTATATGGAACACATGACACAATTCTGATTACGTAATTTCTTGTTTATGTAATTTTCAGCTCTTATTGAGTAGTGGTTCTTGATGAAATTTTGCCTGAGGGATTGATGATTACAGATGTTCAGCTTAAAATGGCAATTTTGCAATGCAATTCCTCACAAAATATGCAAATCTCGTTCCATCTTTCTTTAATGTTCACTGTTGCATTGAAATATTTTTCGTAATTTTTGCATGCCGATTGGTGTCAAACTGGAGCCATCTTTGCTTTGCAAAGTTTTCACAGGAAGCTGCTTTTGTACCAAACAACGATTACAATCACTTATTCCCCATGTCCCAACTTTTTAGAATGTGTAGTAGGACTTTCCACAACCAAGGATTTTGCTGGTCGACCAGTGGTCGTCATTTACTTCAACTAATCGACTAATAGTCGACTAAAAAT
>JAOTRQ010000011.1:3052754-3064240 GCA_028565875.1 Hoplisoma paleatum | reverse complement strand
AATAATAATAATAATAATAATAATAATAATAATAATAATAATAATAATAATAATAATAATAATAATAATAATCCTAACAAAAACAATAGGTTCCTTGCACTGTAAGTGCTCGGACCCCTAATTAATTATAAACTATTAGTACAAGTAATATTGTTCTTATTATCATTGGTATTCATATTAATAATATTGTTTTATAATAACAAATATATAATCATTATTATATTTATTATTTTTATAATTCATTATAGTATTAAAAAAATCTACATTATCAGTACAATTATCATTATTATCAGTATTGATATTATTATTGAGAATAGCATTATTATATAATAGCAAACATTATAATAATTAATTATAAATTATTAGTACTAGTAATATTGTTGTTATTATCATTGGTATTAATATTAATAATGTTATTAATAATAATTAATACATGATCAGTACAATTATCATTATTGTTATCATTATTTATATTATTATCAAGAATGATATTGTTATATAATAGTAATAATAATAACAATAATGATTAATTATATATTATTAGTACACATAACATTATTGTTATTCATTGGTATTAATAGTAATATTGTTTATTATAATAACATTGTTTTATAACAATATAATAATAATAAGATTCTTGTATAATAACAAATATATTAATTACAATGACCACTATTATTATTATTGTTATTATCTATGTATCTTTGTCTATCTATCACAGCTGATATGGTAAGGAACTGGTTTTGATCGCATCTTCCTGCCTCGTGCATGTTTTTGTATAAATATTACTGGACACTGGGCACCTTCAGTGCACAATAATGAAGTCCTATAAAATGTATATTCTGACTACTTACACATCTGATCCATTTCCTCTACGAGCAGATAAAAGCCAGAGAAAGTAATGGATGAGCAATAAGAGTGAAATCACTATAGCTTTTGATTATCTGTCTCTATATCAGCATTTAAAGAGAAAGATTAGATGTCAAGACACGGTCAGACTGGACAAAAGCTGACATATGTCAGTGGGGAAAAAAATCTGTCGTCTTTTGTGTGTAAATCACGTGTCACATGGTCAGCAAGTTCAAACCTAGGCCACGGAATACATTTCAAACACAGACACACGTCTTCATTTTTCTTTTTTGATTGGCCGCTTCCTGCAGACTAAGTGGATTATTTCACAGCAGCGTATTTTCCCAATATTCGCCGTCGTCAAACTGTGCATACTTTGTACAAGGGTTATTGTAGCACGAAATGCTTGTGTAATGGTTTCATTTTCAGAGACCATTACCAAACATTAATCTTTCTTAAATAAAAAAAACCCTATCTCAGGGTGGGGGTTAGTGTATTATTGCTAGAGGAAAGAAAATATATATCATCTTGAAGCATCTTTAGTGCCAGATTAACATTTTTTTTTGTTTTGTGTTTTAAAATCATGTTTGGTACAGTGATTTTACACTTTCTTTATGTGAATACATTCTTTCTACACTGCTATTATACTGTACAATGACCAGGCATAACATTACGACCACTGAATGGTGAAGTGAATAATACTGATTATCTCTTCATCACTGCATCTGTTAGTGTGTGGAATATATTCGGCAGTCCGTGAACATGTTATCTTCTGAGCTGATGTTAGGTGATGATGTGTGAGCTGAATGGTTTGAGTGCTTTTATTAAACATGGTGTAAAAATGTTGGCACATTGGTAAACCAGCGACAGGGTCATGGGTGGCATAGGTTCATTGATGCATTTGTGGAGCGAAATCTGGCTTGTGTGGTCTGATCCAACAGACGAGCTTCTGTCGCTCAAACCGCTATAGAAATAAACGCTGGTTCTGATATAAAGATTCATAAATGCTGTGGCAACCAAGGAGGACCGATAAAAGATTAGCACGTTCATGTTGTTTTCTATCTACTATAAAGCTTGGGAGTGGGTACAGCATGTAAACCCTTATTCAGCAGCAGAGGATGGGTGGCAATACAACAGTGGTCATAATGTTGTGCTTGATCCGTGTATGTGATCTTTTTAACCTTATCCTTGTATAATAAGAGAACTGTTCCATTCTTTATATAGGTTCTAAACAAACATAAAAAACTGCTAAAAAAAAGACTAAAGTACTACAAGTGTCGCCATCATTACATGAAGAGAGAAACATCCAAACCCAGTCCCTTGGAGACTCAGTCAGCACAGTCAGAATGAGATAGGAAACATCACAATGCTGAAAAAAGTCAGCGAGAGCTATAATTGGCAGGCGGTTCGGGCTCTAAAGCATCCTCTATTAAATTGAAGTGCGCTGCAAAGCACTTTCATTTTGGTTTAATGAAGTTTTTAAAAGTTTGACTGAGCCCGAGTGTAAGTCATTGGGAGCAGCGGACCATTTGTGTTCATCTTTCTCTCTTTTTTTTTTTTTTATTATTGCACTCCGCGTTATGACTCTCTGTGAGCTTTCGCACAGTTATATTAGAAAGGATGAGGGGTTCTGTGTCTTCATGGCTGAGACAGATCCCTTAACGCTTTGTCTTCATACACCTACGTCCTTACATGGAACAAAGGCAATCCTGATGATTGGACATTTGTGCTGTGTTCGGTTTAACACCAAGATAAAGATGGAGAACGTATATAAATGAGAAAACATTACGACATGTTTGGGTCACAAAAAAGAGTTGCATTTTACAAGACTTTGGAATAAAGATACGTGGCCATGGAAAGATAAACTAATAATAATAATAATAATAATAATAATAACAATAATAATAATAATAATAATAATAATAATAGCACTGTTCAATAGAATTTCGAAATCAAAGTTAATTTTAAGCTAAAAATTCAATTCTTGTTGAAATACAAGTGCCAAGTTGAGTTGTGGTTCATTACTTTATATAATCTTTATGAAATGTTTTCTGTCCTGTATAATTTGCAACTTACTGTGGAATTGAAGGTTCGTGTTTAGAGATTCAACATTGCGTCTCACATAGCTTAGCGTACCAAGTGCCGATCTGCACTATAAGGCAGTTATAACAATCCTACAGCAATTCAGTTACCAAGATGTTCAAGTCAACAGCTAAAAACACGAATGCAATAAACATTTCACATTTCACCCAAACGCACATTTACAAACACTAGTGAACACACACTAGGAAGGCAGCAGTGAGCACACATGGTCGGAGTAACGTGCAGCCCTCGCCATGTGTAGGTCACGGTACCTTGGCCGTACTTGCCTACCATCTAAGGTGTTGTTCTATTTTTTTAGTTTGTTCTTTATTTCCCTACAGGTCTTCGTACCCCAGTTGGTGTAGTGGGTAGAATATGGCAGGCGTTCAGGTTTGTTCCCTGAATCGGGAGTTTTTTCTAAATACAGTTTTTGCTCTTTCACAGGCTTATTTGCATTATATAGTTTAATAAGCGTTTATTTATTTTTTGTTTGCCCCTGTGTTTAGTCCTGCTTCCTATATGTTTATGTCTATAGCTCCAGCTTCTGTTTACAGAGCTACTGCTTTATAACTAACGTATAACTACGTTTTTGTCGACCATGTTGGACAACCCCTGCCGAGTCACTAACTATATATTTTTTTTCATGTTTTTCATGAGTTTTTCCTTGCCACAGTCACCCTAGGCTTGCTTAGCCTTCTTTTTCAAGTTGAATCTTTGGTCTGAAGGTAATTGTTTCTGGAAAGACAAAATATGTTGTTAAAAATAGTACAGATATGATTGACCTTAGAGTATTTTTTGTATGGATAATACATCATACATCGTTCATCGCGCTTCAAGTGGAAACTTGGCAATATTAGAGTTTAAACCAGCAACCTATTGATGACTGATCTAGTCATACGAAAGAAGACTTGGTGTATCTATGTTGTAATAATCAGTTATGGGTTTAGGTAATCATTACATATGCTAATGCAGTGTTCATTTTAAGTATAAAACTTTGTCTGCATTAATTCAGGTAATTCAATATTTACTACAGGACACCTGAATTAATATCACAATGAATATGGTTTAGAAGCTTTTAGTTGGCTGATCATGATGCAGGAAAGAAAGCCATTTGAAGGCCTAAAGGCTTCCACTAATACAAAAAGTCTAATCAGAGCAGCAATCCTTGATGTTAATGAAGGTGTCACGCGTCGCACAAAGAAAGTTGTGCCTGGCAATCTTCCATTTTTCGGCTGCCTACACCAGTGACATTTCATCTCACATTCAAAGAGTGCCCGGGCCCTTAATGAAATGCATAATTAACATATTCTAATTGTGCTGAGCACTGTGATGGTTTTGACAGAGCTCACTTTCCATGTCTAATTCAATGCTAATTTAATCTGTTCTTTTCCCGCCGACATGACCTTTCTTGATTGAGTTTCACCGCGAAGAATTTTTTGATGGATTGATTTATCAACCTCACAGAACGCAACAAAAGTGTCTCGCGGAGACAGCCACGGCGGAGCCGAAAGAGAGGGAGGAAGAAGAAAAACAATTACAGGAATAAACTCGCATTACCTGAAGAGTGTTACAGATGTTTTGCTGAGCTATTAACCAGTAACAGGTAACACATTGATTCATCTTGCACTAAAATGCTGAATTTTAATGACTGTTTATTGAAACTTTTATAATATGGTTTGTAAAAAAAATGATACAGTAGTGCTTTATTGTTAACAGGTAAATTAGTGATGATGGTTGAGACATCTAACAAAGCCTTGAGCTTTGGAATATCATTTTCAAGATATAAGCATATCATGGCCATTAATCTTATTCTAATGAACAAGTGAATATTCAGCATGGCTTGGAAAAATACTGGAACCGTCCATGCTAAGTAGATGCTGGTCCAGAATTGGGCCAAATCTACGTGTATAGTCTTAATAAATCTTTAGATTTATCTACAACTGTATTATCTTGTCTTTATCCTCATGTATGCTTCTATTTATTAATTATTTTTATGTTTTTTTTTCTTTATATATATGCTGGTGAGATGGGTATTTTGTTAAAGGTGCACAAAATATAGATGCATATGCTAATATAGAAAGAAAATATCAGAATATTCATTTTACTAATCGTCCTAATATGACACTAAAACATTAATTATACTACTGTAACTATCATTAGTAGTAGACTGCATGTTTTTGTACCTGGAGAACATGTATGCAGACATAAGGAGAACATACAAACCCCATACTGAAAGCCGGGACTTCTTGTTGTGAGAAGCCACCGTGCTGCACGCTTTTACTACTATTACAAACATTAAATACAATTAATACTTATAATAGCAAGACTTTTACACTGTTACTAGTACTGCTAGTACTAATCAAAACTACTTATACACTACTACTCTTACTAATGCTTATACTACTATTGCTACAATAGTATTGAAACTACTAACAGTCAAATAATAATAATAATAATAATAATAATAATAATAATAATAATAATAATAATAATAATAAAGCAATATAATTGTGACTTTTGATTTAAGCTCGAGCATGGTTGCTGTCTGTGTCTGTCATCAGCTGAGATTGAAGATTAAACACCTACAGCCATGTGTACACACACATGCACACATTTATCGCCCATCCCTCATTTGCATTCCTCCCTTCTGCTGGGTTTTGATTGGCACATGTACATGAAATGCCAGCAAGGCTGGAAATATGCCACAAAGCTGGCACTAACGATCCGGTGGCTCCGGGGAGACCTGCCATATTGTAATTTGGATATCAGGAATGAAGGAAATGATTGTGAGTGCCAGGAAACCTGAGAAGGAATAGGTGCTTCCGTTCTGTGTGGAGCCCTGGGTGACAGCTCTTATTTCATGTACAAGAACATCATGTTGTTGGGTGAAGTTAGAAAAGATAAAGAACATGCTAGAGAAGAAGAAACTTTAAACATGCCGATAGGGGCATTTTGCATATGTACTAATAATAAATTGTCAGGATAGCTTATCCTTATAATTATATATATATATATATATATATATATATATATATATTCATCCAGCCATCAGTATATTCATATATCCACCCATTTATCCAGCTACTCGTTCAGCCATGATGGACTAGAATAGAATACTCACACTTACACACAGTAGTGAACACACACAAGGGGGCATTAAGTGTCTTGCCAAAGTGGTCGACAGCCCAAGTATCTCAAGGTGCAATTAGGTATTAGTAGTCTGTAATGACCTTTTTGCTTTAGCAATCAACCTGGCAACCTCCCGATCGCAAGCCCAGATCTCTAGCCACAAGGCCACGGCTGTCCGATGCACATTGTGAGTTTCCTTCCTTCATTTCATCCCTCCATAACTCCAGCCATCTACAGATTCATTCATTTATTGATCTATATCCAGGCATCTATACATTTACATTTAAATTCTCAGACACCGATCTGCAAATACAATGGAACGCCAATTTCGCTCGCACACACTAGCAGATGGATGCAGAGGACTACTTTTACAAAATCATACACACCAGAGGGGGGCGTGACCGGAGGCAGAGCAGTTCGTGTGTGGGGAACACCGTTCCTCACAAAAAGGAAATGATGTCGTCTACTACACTGATCGAAACTGAACAAAAGAGCGTGTTTAAGAGTGTATTCGAAACATAACGAGCTAATACTAAAGATGAACTGTGTTGGATTGTGAGTTGGTCTGGAAATATGATGGTCAGAGCAAAATAAGCACATTATAAATAGGTTAACATAAGTTAGTATTCATAGTTATGCATGTGATAGATCATGAATGTGGGTGCCACCTTCACACGTTCTTCCTTGTGTGTGTGTGTGTGTGTGTGTGTGTGTGTGTGTGTGTGTGTGTGTGTGCGTGTGTATTTGCCCTGTGATGGACTACCAGCCTGTCCAGAGCGTTTCCTCTTTTAGTCCAGCGAATCGGACCCACCACAACTTTGAATATGATAAATGAATGAATGAATCCCTTTCAGTAACAGATTAGCTGTAACCACAGTCATGCCCTAAGCCTACAGGAGAACACGCAGTCACCGCAGCACCCATGCCAGAACGATCAGAATGCACCTCGCGCTTGCGTTGCTTTATTAATTGCGTCCTGCCACATTCTGAAATGCATGATGCATTAAATCATTCTTGCATAGCTGGAAGCATTTATGTTTATGTACTTGCACTGACTATGTTCCAGTCCTTAATGAAGGAACTCCATTTATCAAAATATGCCGTTAAAATCGAAATGCACGACACTCAGTGTCAAATAAACCCCAGCGAAAATGACACATTTTTCATCTGTGAAGCATAGTGGAGGGAACGTAATGTTTCGAGGCTGCTCGGCTGGCTTGGGGCTTAAATAATAAGCAATCACTGATGGAGGAAAGGAATTCATTCCGAATTTTATCATGATACTTTAAAGGAGGATCCTATTATTTGTGATTGTAACCTCAAAACATTATGCACCCTTCAGTTTAGTTAGAATTCATGTCATAAACGACTTACCTTAAGCTCACATTGTTAAATAAATGATGCATTTTTATTTGACTTAACGCAAAATATTATTAATACACAAACTTTTCACAATAGTGGAATGGCCTCCTAATTCTCATGGATTTAGAAAAACTCAGTTTTTGGAATTTTTCTAATATTTATTAAAAAGTTTTACCATTTTCTTGCAGAAGTGTACGTGTTTGCCATATTACTCAAAGTCGAAAGTGAGTATCTTTGGCGTGTAGCACACATACCCTTGTAAATACCATGCCTGGTTTGTCGTGAAGCCAATGATGTCTCTTAAATGGCCGCGGCTTTATTTGGTTTGATGCACTGGTTTTGCATGGAAAGGCAGACCCCTGGAGACAGAGCTGTCACTCTGTAAATGGAGGCCTCCTGATGCTGGCAGGAGCCCTCTGGCAAAATGAAAATAAGTAAGTGGCACAGATAAATCATGCCAGCCAAACGTCTTTCTCAGGAGTCCGATGAGACCAAAGAAACACAAGAACTCAGTAAGAAAGAACTTTTGGTGTTGACCTGAGAGTTTATTGGAGTGGGTGGAAGGATGGGTGGGTGCATAGATGGGTGGATGGGTGGGAAATAACAGTGGATGGGTGAACAGTTGGGTGGATGAGTAATGGGTGCATACATTGATGGATATGTTATGTATGAATTAATAAAATGTGGTGGATGAGTAGATATTTATATGGATACACATTGGATTTTAATGGTGAAATAATGTACTAGATGGAAAAGGAAATGTACAAATGACAGCAATGGATGGATGGATGGATGGATGGATGGATGGATGGATGGATGGATGGATGGATGGATGGATGGATGGATTCCCACTAAATAAGGTC
The DNA here is from genome assembly GCA_028565875.1 of Hoplisoma paleatum. Lineage (NCBI taxonomy): Eukaryota > Metazoa > Chordata > Actinopteri > Siluriformes > Callichthyidae > Hoplisoma > Hoplisoma paleatum. The sequence continues at coordinate 3,055,955 of JAOTRQ010000011.1, read as the reverse complement.
TGACTCCCAGTCAAGATTTTAATCATGCACACAAGTCTACTAGTTTATCTTCACATATTGACACAAACAATTTCTATGATATAAAATATTTGTATGCACTTGTTAGCAATTAGTGTGGCAGAAACATCTCATTCGGCATTCACAAGGGGTGTCCACATGTGTACATTGTTAGATGGCAAATAGATTGATAGTCTCACTGGATAAACTGACCGGGAGGGGGGGAAAAGTTGATCTTATACTCATGTATTCAGACTGCGTGTGAGTTTTAGCAGCATACTGCCTTACACAATTAAGCTAATTCTTAATGAATTCTGGGGTTAAGAGAGCAGGCCCAGCCAGGATCCTTCAAACAAGCTGATTGAAAGTTTGACATTCCCTGGCAGACCACGGATCATTTGTCCAGGGGGATCAGAGGCGCTTCGTTCCAAATGCCAAAAGTGGGGGCAGCTCACAATGGGCCCTATGCACTGTTATTATCTCCGATGTCAGCCACTGGTGCCCTCATGCTTGAAGAGGTCCGTTCGTCTGCAATTGTTGCCACTCAGCAACACATCATTAGGCAGTCTGTCAATTCCCCCTCCCTATTTCAACACTATCAGAGATGTTATAAATACGGCAGATAAATGCAGAATTGTTTTGCGGGACCTTCTGTGTGTATCAGGTGATATGAAAAGCTTCATTGCTGTATTACCGGAAATCAAATGTAAATATTCTTTACAAATCTGATATGACATTGATTGATTTTAAAGTTTCTGAGCTTTGACTTACAGCTTTGGTCTAGCCTAACATGGACTTTTGTTCATTGATCTTTTTTTTTTTATAAATTATCAACTGTTCCTTGTTAGTTAACCCTTGTTATGGATGGATGGATGGTTGGTTGGATAGATGGAGGCAACGAGAGAGAGATGGTTGGATGGATAAAGGGAAGGAGAGAGAGATAGATAATTAGATGGATGGAACGAGAGAGGGAGAGAGAGATGGAGGGAGGGAAGTAGAGGAAGAGAGATGGATTGATGGATGAATGGATGGAGGGAAGGAGAGAGAGAGAGAGATGGAAGGATGGTGAGAAGAAGAGGAAGAGAGATGGATTGATGGATGAATTAATGGAGGGAAGGAGAGAGAGAGATGGATGGATGGAGGGAAGTAGAGGAAGATAGATGGATGGATGGAGGGAAGGAGAGAGAGAAAGATGGAGGGAGGGAGGAAGAGAGATAGATGGATGGATGGAGGGAAGAGAGAGAGAGAGAGAGTGAGAGAGAGAGAGAGAGAGAGAGATGGAGGGAGGGAGGGAGGGAGGGAGGGAAGGAGGGGAAGAGAGATGGACGGATGGAGGGAAGAAGAGAGAGAGAGATGGATGGATGGAGGGAAGAAGAGAGAGAAACTTTCACAGACATGTAGAGAACATGCACACGAACTCTAGACAGAAAAGACCTGGACTATTGAACCCAGAACCTTCTTGCTGTGTACTTGCCAGAGCAGTGGTAGCCCACTGGTTTATGCACTTGATTAGTAATCAGAAGATTGTTGGTTTAAGCCCCTCCACCTAGCTGCCTCAGTTGGACTCTCAGTTGCTCAAATTGTCTTCAACACTCTACAAAACATCATCTGCAAATAGGGATTCCAAAAGGTTTCCAAACTATAATAATAAACAATAAAGTTAAAATATATGTTTGTGTTTACCCGTTTCTATTTGTTTCCACCTTTTGTGTCCTCTGTGGACCGCTACTGAGTCTCTCAGTCTCTAACCCTAACCCTATCTCTATTCCTAACCCTCTGAGTCTCTCAGCTAGTAGGTTGCCAGGTCTTTCTCCAACCCGTATTGCTACGGGATCTTATAAATCTATAGGACATTTTTTCACATCCTTGATCAACCTAGTTCATGTTTTTGGACTGTGGGAGGAAGAGAAACCCACGCTGACACGGGGAGAACGGAGTTAAAATATATGCAATATCATCTATAGTATAGTTATCATGGGTACATAAATCTGACAGAAATTTCGATGCAAATGTAAGTAATTTCAAACACATTTGCATAAATGTGCCCTAGTTGGATGAATAATCTAGCATCCTTTTCTATCCCTTGGTAATGAATGTACCTCTTGATCAGAAAGCTCTAGACCAGATGACCTTGTTGCCGGTGTTTGAGCGACTGACTGACAGATAGATGGAAAATGATTGATCTGATGCCAGGCAACTCAACCCCCCCCCCCCAACCGTAGTGCCCGCTTTGTAGGTTGGAGCCATGTCTGTGCTTTGGTACATGGAAACTACCTGATCAAACGGACCCCACAATGTGCCCTAACTCAGGGCATCATTAGCAAGCTAAGCACTAGCCATGCTTTGTTGATGCCCGGGGAGGTCCTGGGCTGTGTGGGTGGTCCGTTATGTGATCTGTTTTTCCCGGGGAAAGAGAAAAAAAAACTTCTTATTAACTTAAGTCCTCATTATGTGTCATGTTTTTTAAATTTGGAGAATGAAAAAAACATAGCGAGGGTTACAGAAACGTCCTCGGTCATGTAATACAGCAAGCGAAATGATTACATTATTACATGTTTTCCCTGCCATTAGTATAGATTTAGATTTATGGCATTGTTTTTAAGTTTAGGGTCGAAAAAATATGACTTACAATGACTTTACTTTGATTGTGGGCTGTATGAATCTAAGACGTTTTATGTTTTGTCTGCTTATATTCAGGAGGCAGCTGTGGCCTGGTGGTCAGAGAACTGGTATTACTGGTGTATCACAAGTAAAGAAACAGCTATACAAATACAAATGAGGCCAGTAAGTGACCTCATGAATGCACCTAACCCATAAATACACTCCTGAACTTTGTGGACAGCCTTCCCAAAAGAGTTGAAGCTGTTCTAGCTGCAAAAGGTGGACCAACGTCATATTGAACCCTATGGAATAAGAACGAGACGTGACTTAAGCTCATATGTGAGTCAAGGCACGTGAACGAATACTTTCGGCAATATAGTGTATTTATATTTTCTAATGAAAAAACTTAATTATTAGGGCCGGGACTTTAATGCGTTAATTTCGATTAATTAATTACAAAGATTTAAACGCGTTAAAAACTTTATCGCAATTAATCGCATTTTGGAGCCAGAACCTTTGTATTCGTTATCCCGACTACATTTCCCGGCATCCTTTGCATCGGAACTCCAACTATGGAAAGCCATAATGATCATAATACTGTGT
>JAOTRQ010000011.1:3005734-3029746 GCA_028565875.1 Hoplisoma paleatum | reverse complement strand
TCGACCAATGGAATTTGGCCGACTAGTAATTTTTTTGGTCGACCAACGAATAATCGATTATTTGCGGACAGCCCTACTAAATGCATGTTTTTGGATGTGGGAAGAAACTCAAATCTGCTGGAGAACATCTACATGGACCTGGATAAAACCCAAGACCTTCTTGCAAAGGTGCTCATACAAAGCAGTAGTTTTAAAATTCTCCCATATACACATTAGCTATAAGTGTTTCTGAAACATACTCAATAACCGTGTCTCAATAAATGTTTTAGATTGTTGTTTCACATTAAATCTGTGGTGGTCTATTTTTTTTTATTTATTCAAAGCCATCTGACTGCAATCGTTTGAGAAGCACTGCTCTAAATTAACCATATGTAGATGTCTCTGGGGTTATTCAGCACAGATTGACAGCAGCAGATTTGTTCTTGCGATGCATATATAGTCTCAATACATATATAGTGGCCCGTGTGTGCAAAGGAGGAATGCACCCTGGGAGATGGCTTCACTATGTACTTAATACAGTTCTATATTTTTTTTATTCTGGATCTTGTGGAACTCGGTGTTAGAATTGTTGAGCAACAATATGGGGGCAAAGACTGACACTGGGAGGTGAATTAAATAGCTGTAATTAAAAATAAGTCGTTTTGTTGAATCGTTAACTAGGCCGGTTGTAGCCTGATGGTTGAAGTACTGGATTAATCATTTTCAGGGTTGCCGGTTCAAGCCTCTCTACTGGAAATCAACTTTCATCTTTAATTGTTTAAACTATGTACTGTAATCTAAGTAGAGTCGCCTAATGGAGCAAGCAGTAGCCTAGTGGATAAGACACAGGACTAGCAATCAGATAGTCATTGGTTCAAGCCCACACAGTTTAGTGTTTTTAGCATCAGACATTACAGTGCTCTTCTTTTAAACGCACGTATTATCCTGTCATAAAATTACACCAATCAGGCAAAACATTATGACCACCTTCCTATCATGAATCTACCCTTTACTGTCTCGCTGTCAAATCCAGCATGAACTACATCAACATCATCGACCGTGTCACCAGTTTAGCAATCAGATAGTCACAGGTTCAAGCCCCACCACTGCCATGTTGCCTCCATTGGGACTGTATACTATAACTGTAATGTAGGTCACGCCAAAATTGTTCATGTTAATGCTATAATTATACACCAACCATGCACTCTACCTACCTACCTGCCTATCTACCTACCTATTTACCTACCCACCTACCTACCTACTTACCTACCTACCTACCAATTTACCTACCTACCAATTTACCTACCTACCAATTTACCTACCTACCTATTTACCTACCTACCCACCTACCTACCTATTTACCTACCTACCTACCTACCTACCTATTTACCTATTTACCTACCTACCTACCTATTTACCTACCTACCTATTTACCTACCTACCTATTTACCTACCTACCTACCTATTTACCTACCTATTTACCTACCTACCTATCTACCTACCTACCTACCAATTTACCTACCTATTTACCTACCTACTTACCTACCTACCTATTTTCCAACCTGCCTATTTACCTACCCACCCACCTACCTATTTACCTACCTACCTATTTACCTACCTATTTACCAACCTACCTACTTACCTAACTACCTATTTACCTACCTACCTACCTACCTATTTACCTACCTACCCACCTACCTACCCACCTACCTATTATTCTTCCCTCAGTCCAAAGACACGCAGTCAGCTAAATTAGAGCTATCAAAGGTCTCTCAGTTTCTCAGTTTCTTTGGCCTTTCTCTTTCATTCGGACCCTTTGTAACCCTGAATGACATAATTCAGTAGTAAACTGATCAAATGAACGAAACCTTCATTTAAATTCGACTGAAAAACAGCATTGCAAGCAAATGAAGGGATAATGATGCAATAAATATTCCTAGTGTGCACATGGTATGTTACAGGCTCTGATAAAGGCTGTATAATCTCGATGAAAAATCCCTCCATCTACTCTAGAACTATTATCGTTTTTTTTTTTGGTCAATAGGAAAAACCTAGACCCAATATTTCCCCTCTTTAACAACTCCTCTACCTTTCATGCAGCGAACGGTAAAACCTCCCGCCCAAATACTAAAGCAGGCAATGGGATAACGACAAGTGCCACAGCCCGTGGTTGCACATAACTCTAATTAAGATCTAACAGTATTACTATTCATCCTGTACAATACCTGCCACGCATCGGCCCTACTGTGAGCAGCCCGCCATGCATGGTAGCAGATTCCTGCATCAGCAAAAAAAAAAACTATGCCTCCTGGAGAGAATAAAGCACAACACCAAGGAAACAGATCTCTAGTCCTCCGGTGCAACAAAATCGCCTCTGTGCTAACTAATCAAAGTAAAGAGAAGATCATCTATAAGCTAACTGGGTGGAACAAATAGAACATATATTAACATTGATTGTTTCGTTTTTATTTTTTATCGTTCGCTTGTTCCTGCTCAGGGATTCACCACAAGGGATCATGGACCACATCTTCAATTTGGCACATCTTTTACGCGGGAGGCCGTCTGTATTCGCCTGGGACCGGCACTACAGTGTGATATCATGTGGTATCATGACGTGCATCCCAAATCGCACTAAAACGACGCCATTATATGTACATAATGGAAGGGGCTGGACTTTTGGACTAGTTATTAACAGCCATTGGCATGACGGGAAGATGAAGCAAGTGTTTTTTTATAAATGTAATGAAATTGTGCATTAATAGAAGATAAACAAAAGCAAATTCATGTATAAAATGCAGTATATAACCAAAGCTGCGGGCTAGAGAACCAAATTTTAGTCCATCACTTCCCCAAAGTGTAGTGCTCCATTTGAACCAACACTAGTGTGCACACTACGCACTAAATTACAGACAGTACATTTAAATAAGTGGGTGGATCTGGATGCACCTTAAGTATCTGCATGTCTTTTGACTTTCTAGCATCATGATCTTTTTGTATGTCTTGTCAATTACTCTGATGTCCAGTTCTGGCACCTTTGTGCCCATTGTAAGTGCATTTAATAGAGGACAGTGTAATGCATCATGCAAACAAGTGTACTTCAAGACATATAATCCACCAGACATCTTAAAGAGTTCTATGTTTTATTCGATACCAGGATGTGCTTATGATCTTTCAGGATTTAGCACAGATAGCCTAAACAGCTCTGTCCCAAGATGCAGACTCCACAATACTTTAGTACTTTTTTTTTTACCAGAGGGTGACAGCAGGGATACGGTGGACCTTAAAGGGTTGATGGTAACATAATGTGGTTGCAATCTGCCTTTTCAGTGCCTTTTTATTTTACTCTGGTTTCCTTTTACAATCCAAAAACATGAAATCAGGTCAATTAGAGGTATTGAAATGGTTCTGTGCGTGTGTTGGTGCCCTGCAACAGACTAGTGACCCAGTTATTTAACATATTTGCTTGACGTGTCCCCCACCATAACCCTACATAGGTTTATGCATTGGTATGCCCGGCACGATGGAGCAGTAAAAGGTTAGGTGCCTCGTTCAAGGGCACTTCAGTTGTGACCCTTGGAATTGAACCAGCAACTTTCCAAACACAAACACAGCTCTCTTAAAAAAGAAACCAATTGTGGCTTTTGAATCAAGAGAATTAGACCACTGATGACTGGCAATTTTGCTGGAGAACAAAGATGGACAAAGATGAATTATTGTATTTGTATAGTATTAAATATTGCAGATTGTAAGTGTAGTGATGTCTCAGAGCGGTAACGGACATGACGGTGGTGGTCAAAAAGCCAATCACACCATCATCAAACTACCATTGATGAACAGCTTGGTCAGCTTTCAGACTTTTAATAACAATGGAGGACGATGATCACCTCAGAGATTGTACAAGATAAAAGGATTTACTGAACCACATTAAATCCCACAACTTGCGTTAATTACAAGTTCTGGCCATTGTAATGAAGTGTTCACATGACATCCTTAAGAGACATGTTATGACAGGACTTGTGAAAGGATTGCAATGTTCTTTAGGTTATAGCTTTATCTTTTATGTAAATAATTAACATTAAGATTACAATTAAGATGATAAGGGTAATTATGCAGACCGTATTTTATGTGTTACAGAATTTAAATTCAATGTGTTACTATAGTAACTTAAGTCACCTTTGGTCAATTTTTTTATGGATGCACTAATCTTATGCAAAAAAAATGCTAAATTGTCAAAAATTAAAGTGGTATCAGGGTTTGTTCAATAATGTCATCAATGCCTTCAGGAAAGCACACAAAGTGTTTCAAAGTGGATTTAGTAAACCCATTTGTTTCAGCACTTGGTCGCGTTCATGATCTTTTGCTGATCTTAGAGGAAGCATGCATCAGAAATAAACACTCATTTAAAAAATATTGAAAAACCTTGCAATTTATTAAGATTTGCTTGTATATAAAGGCTGCAATAGCTTAAATAATAGTAGTATATATTAAATAATAATAGTATATAAAGGTCAGGTGTACACCATTCTGTCCAGGAGTGGCAGCTGGCGTTGCCTTCTGCAACTGTACCCCGTCTATGAAATCTTCTCTGACCTCTCATATCAATTTGTATATTTTATTTTTCATGCTTGTTATGCTTTCAAAGATGATTGTGTGTAAAAATCCCAGTAGTTCGGAAGTTTCGGAAGTAGTTCACAATTAACGCCACTTGAATCAACTTCGGCAAGTTGTCTTGATGACCGTTGTATGCGTAAATGCATGTAGTAGCAGCCATCTAATTGACTGATTAGCTATTTGTGTTAAACAATTGAAAAAGTGCACCCAATAAAGTCGGTGAGTGTATGTACAGTACATGCATGTATTGGAATTGAAGACCAGAAGTTGTCGTGGTCGAATATAAAAGACAAACAAAAAAATGCCTCGTATATTATAATGATTCTGTAATCTTTTGTTCTACAGGCATATAAAGATTTTCCAGAACTCCCATTGTCCATATTAGAATAATTACACAAAGTGCACAGACTGTGCTGCGCAAAAGGTTCAGGCTTTATTTCCGTGGTGTAATAATCCTGTTATCTTAGAACACAAGTGATGCAACTTCGGATGCGAATACAGTAACACTGCTTCTAATTAAAAGAAACGATGCATACTGACTTTATGAGGTCTGAAAACATTAAGAAATAAATTATCTCTGAACATACCTGACACACCAGAGCTACCGCGCATGAACATAAGGAAGAAAAACACGATAACAACGAGCTTTTTCGAAGCTTATTCAATCTTTATAACAACCCCCCGGCCCCTTCCCTGCCTAAACAGAAACTAGAAAGCAGGAAACAAAATCACGTAGGCCTAAGGAAATCATGATGGACCTGGTCGGGGGAAGAAGCCACACGGGAAGTTTCCTTTGCTACGGACACAAAGATGCGTTGAGCTGAAGTATGAAGGGCTGCCAGGGTGATGCTAAGTGAAACGCTCATTTTGTGTTTGTGATTATTGAGGCCCATGGGCGATATGCACTAATGTGAGCTAATGCAATAGATTACACAGCCAAGGCCCTGGGGAGTCGACGGCAAGCAGATGTGCCATAGCGGGGGGAAGAGAACAAGAGGAGAAGAAAATAAAGGAGGAAAGAGACTCACGGGAATGTTTAATGTGGCGGAGACTGTCCCTTATAATTTGCTGTTGTCAGGACACGCCATTGTGAAATGCTTTGCTACGAGCGTCACGTCGCTGCACGGCTGAAGCGTGCCACTCCAACAGCGTTCATTAATAAAGCATTACTAATGCGTGGAACATTAAGTTCCTCTGATTGATTAACGACCTTTTTTTTAAACATATGAGTTTTTAACGATCTACTGTTTTGTTTGTTTCAGGTCATGCTAGTCAGCACGTTGTCGTTTGTCCGCTTTTGCAGCTTAGCGAAGCCTGACATCTAGTGGACGCCACGTCGAATTACATGCTGCTACCGTTACACTGTAAGACACATAACTATAAATAAATACTGTAAACCTACAAACCATGCATTCCTTGTGTTTGCTACCATTTGTTTCTATTCAGGGGTCGCGGTGGGTCGTTTGTATTGTGCAAAATAATGAAAACACCCCGATGGTCATCTGATCACTGATCATAAAGTGCGTCGCAAACCGCACACTTTGAGCACCGTGTTTTAGACATTTAGACAAGAGACATTTTGCCTATGTAACAAGGATCGCTGAGTCAGAAGTGTTTCTTAGACATTTAAGTAGCATTAATGAAATTGTTCGTTAGTAAGGGGGTAAACGAAAGCAAATAAAAGCCTTTAAAAAATCAATATAAACAAAATGCTCAAATGTTAGGCCTGTCACATGCCCTAAAGTGTAGTGTTCCATTTGAGACGACGTTTACCCATAAACGTTTGCACGAAGACACAAGTGCACTTCCATAAGCATGTGGTTTGGGAAGCAACCATTTATAACCCTCACAGATGTGGAAAGAACACACAAACCCACGACATTCTACATAAACAAACCCAGGAGCTCTTTGCAGTGAAGCATTTCTGGGGCTGTGATACTCAGGGCAGTGATTAAATTTGTGAGCGGCTCAAATCAAATCAAATTCAATTTTATTTGTCATTACACATATAGAGATGTTCAGTACAATGAAATGTTTCTCTTCACATATCCCAACTCGTCTGTAAGTTGGGGGTCAGAGCGCAGGGTCAGCCAACGTACAGCGCCCCCTGGAGCAGACAGGGTTAAGTCTCTTGCTCAAGGACCCAGCAGTGTAGCTGAGTGTAGCAGAGCCTGGATTTGAACCCCCAACCTTTGGGTTCCCAGCCCAACTCTACTTCCCAGCTCTACCCACTAGGCAACACTGTCCCTACACTGGTTATGGTACTGTGCTAGAGCTCAGAAGTTTAAGCTGGCATCACTGGTCCAAAGCCTCACTATGGCCCTTAACTCTCGATTTCTCAAAATAGTGTTTCATTGTCATTGTAAATCACTTTGGATCAAGGTGTCTGTTAAAAAACTAAAAATTTCAATTTCAAATAGTCATTAGATATTCTGGAGGTGTTTATAATGCTCTAATCCAATCAATCATCTAATTTTACCACCACTTATCTTTAATCATATTTAAGGTCACGGTGAGACACTGGACGAATACACTAAACATCAAACAGGTCGGAAGTCTATAGCAGGTACAGAGAAACACAGAAGCTAATTTCAGTATCTCTAATTAACCTGACTGCATGTCTTTGGACTGTCGGAGCAACATGCAGACTCCACACATAAAGTCCTGTATTGCCTGGGTGGGGAAATCGGACTTGTTGCTGTGAGGTGACAGTGCAAACCAGTAAGCCACCGTGCCTCCCCTTTAAAAAAACTACATCAACCGAATGAAAGTGTCCCTTATACATGCAAAGTACATACAATAGCATCAACTCTCTAAACTCTTATTTTACAAACATTAACATCTGTTAACATCTGTTTACAGTTGACATCTGCAAACTAAACAATCCACATATAGAAATTAATTTATTACATTTGGTTCATGCAGAACAAATCACGTCTCTAAAGCCGAATTTTACTACCCTCTAGTGGACAGAAGTAGCCAATGTCTATCCACGCATCCATCCGTTATCTAGTTTTACCACTCTATAGTCCAAATTAGGATCACGGTGGGACACACTGGGAATACACTAAACACCAGAACAGGTTTAACCACTCAGCCGCCGCCTCACCCTGTTAACAGATGTGAAGAGCAATAAAAAAAACTATTAAATACAAAAAGAATACACAATGTATAAAAATAACACAGTTGTGCGTGTGCTCACTACTACCACCTAGTGTATGTTTCTCATTGATGATAGAGTTCGACCCTGCAACCTTCTGATGGCTAGACAAGTACTTAACTACTAAACCGACACTGCGCTATGAACATCCATAAGAGCGGTCATTACAATTCTGCCCTTGCCCAACTTTCTTAAAAGTTGCTCAAAACTTTTTGTTCTCGCCCCTAACAAGCACTGTGACATAAATAATCTGAAGTAAAATAAAACCTGGAAATTTCCTCGAATACTCACACACACACACCATCTTTATTCTGCATTAGAACAATCTGAAATACACTTGACCTCACGAGCATGTTTACAAAGTATACAACCGAACAAAACTGGAAAGATGCCAGAATGTTGAATGAACAAAAACGATAAATAATTGTTGTGGCGTTAACATTTCTGTGGTTTGCACCCGGCGTTTTTGTATTTACTGTCGATTGTTTCTAGTCTCTAGAACTGGAAAAGAGCTCGACTGCTCTGGTTTAACAAAAATAGTCAAAGTGCAAAAAAAAGAAGAGAAAACACACAAAAAAAAAGAAACAAAGGAAAAGGAGGGGGAAGGCTGCGCAAATATTTACAGACGATACCTCAGTGATGAATACATTTTAGTTCGGCTGAATGGAGGTTAGAAGATTTAATACTGAGAGATGGCATATGCCCGACGGGTGCATTCTGTGCCGTTATAACTGATTCTCTCAGGCTAGCTGCTAACAACAAAATATTTCAAGTCATCAGGAAAGACTATAAGCTAATAAGTTAACACTCTTGCTTAGGCAGCCTTAAGGAAGGTGGTGTGTGGGGGAGGGGTAGTTTTGGAAAGCAGACCGAACAAGTGGGTCTCACAGAAACAAGAATAATAAATAAACATCCTTGGCTCGATTCTGCAAACGAATGATATAAAAGTGTAAAAACGTAACATAGAACCAACTTAACCAATAGATGCCATGGAGTTCAATCACAGTTCTTTAGTCCGTTTGAAGAGAATCTTGCTTTTTTTTTTTGTTTCATCACAGTGAAAGGTTTTATACAGCGACTGTATTCGGAATCTGGATACAAACAAGTACACGGTACGTCACTAATGTTCTGAGAGAATAACAGAAAACCTCTGCAGCTTTATTCACACAAATTGAACAAAACCACAAGTTGCTGCAGAATGTAAATCAGACCTTTATAGAAACGTCTCACTTTCGAGCGATCTCTTAAGTGATCTACTTTTGGGTAAGGAACGAGCCAGTAAGTAGAACAGGCGCTTGAACCGTGGTAGCGCTCGTACGTCGTCCATGAAGCGTCTGATTTGTTTTTATTTAGAAGAAGCAGGAGTGCAGGTCGAGTTTTGTGTTAAGTGCAATGCCGATGCTTATTTACGTACTCTCGTGCTGTACAGTTCGAGGCTCATGATCCTGCCTAACACCACCATCGTGGCTCACATTAGGAGTAGTGTGTAGAGCGGACGTATTCCAATCGAGTATCCACTGTTGGGGGCTTGTCCCGATTCTTTAAGCCTGAGGAAAACAAAGATAAGAAGTTAGCACCACTCCAACTTCACTAGCACTGGTTTGGGTGACTTACATGCATTTTCTGTACCAGCTATGCTTTGAATTCAAAATATAACAGAACACTTAATGTACAGAGACAAAATAGTTTTTCTTACTTACTGTGTTACTTTTATTCTTACTTATTTAACTTGTGTAATTATGATGCTACTGGGACCTCAATTTTCCTGAGGGAAGTTCTATCCATCTATCTAATATACACACACTGATCAGGTACAATATTATGACAACCATCCTAACTAACCACACTTTCACGACTAACTGCAATACACCGAGCCTTTCGCTGGCTTACCACTGTTCCCTTCATGGACCACTTTTTATTAGATACTGAGCAGTGCACACCAGGAACGTTCTACAAGTGCTACAGTTCCAGGGGTCTCAAACCCATCCGTGTGGCTGCTGGATTTGATTCCACTCAGATGAGAACACACCCCATTTCACTAGTTTAAAGGAAGTTTTTCCTTGCCACAGTCACCTTGGGCTTGTTCAGTGGTGGGAGGTCTGGAGGTCTTTGAACTGTCTCGTTTGATGTCTTGTAAAATGCGCTATAAAAATAAAATGGACTTAAACCCGTTACGTCTGGTCGGTGCATATAAATGGTCATAATGCTCGTTTTTAGTTACCAGAGTGTCATAAAACTGAGTCTTATAAAATAAACCAACATTGACTTCACCATGTGCATTAAGAGGTGGCATCAGGAGGGTTAGGATGGCTTCTCCTTTGGAGGATGCTGTTGCCGTAATGTGGAAGAAGCAGTGCCCGGTTCCCTAAAAAGAAAACATCGATCCTTTAATAGCAGCAGATTTTATAACGGACTGTAAGAGTAAATAATCTTGGATTGAAACCATGAAACATACTTTGTTAATATATAGACAACAAACCACAGAACAGATGCATGCAGAGTACGAAGATGTACAGCTGGAACATTTTGCAAGCGATAAAAGCCCACGTACGTGCACGTCTAGGGCAGGTACGATGATATACAAACTTTGGTCTCTTTTGAAAGTCTACTTCACACGCTTGGTTTAGTCTACTTCAGTCTACTTCAAAACTAAGACCTAAACAAAAAAAGCTGTTATAATGTACTGTGGTTTATGATTTGCTATCATATGGGGTTTTAATTTACCAGAAGTACATTTTGCTTTAAATCTAGACGTACCGCAAATTGCAACTGACTAAATCAGTTTAAACGGATGGTTAGTTGGACTTTACAAAAAGAAAAAAAGCCTGCAGATGATTAACAGTCCAGATGTGATCTTTTCGTGGCCTTATTTAATCTACACAACTACAATACTACACACAGCTCACTGTACTTGCATCAAATGCCGTACACGTACATTTAAAGCATTCATTATCCATTTTATCCAAAGCGATTATTATAAAGCCTATATTTATGACTGAACAAGGCCCTTACGTTCAATTGCTCAGCAACTTGGCAACAGTGGGGACTGAGGAAGCAACCTTCTGCTCACTGACCCCGTACCCTAACCACTGAGCCATCAAAGCAATCACTGTGCACGTACAGTTTAATCACTACTATAGGTGTGTCCCTAATTGTGCACTTGCAATAAAACGCTGTGCTGAAAGTGTACATCTGAGAAACAATAAATCTCTGTGCACTGACCCGGACGGTGCACAACAAACCACCAAAAAATAGTCAAACGATGTACATTTTAGCCGATTCATATTGAACGACGGATGATTTTTAAATGTAAAAGAAACAAACTTTGTAAACATCAAGTCACCACTATATACAGAGAGAGAAGATATTATTTACCCATGTGCGCATTGTTTTGAAAGCTATCGTGATCCTTTGTGGTCTGCGTCGGGACTACTTGAACATTTCGGCATCATTTCAACATTATAGAAGTGCACATCAGACCATGCAACGTCTCTGTTTGAATTTTACACACATATAAACTGGACTTTAAACGCTGCAAAACTCTAGTAAGCTTGCCAGTCGCCCAATTCCACTCCAATTTATTTATTTAAAACTTAAGGGTTTTTTTTTCAGAGTAAGAGCTGGACTTCCAACAATCATTGTCCACATAAAGAATCAAAGTATTTAGAAATAATTAGGTCTTGTATTTTTATAGTAGGTAGATCTTTTTTGTCTTTTAAAAAAGAACTCACATGCTTTAAAAGTATGTGCACCCCTGATCTAAACAATAAATGTCCTTGTATTTCTCAGCTAGGTGAAAATTGTTTCCACATTTTGTGTGTTTAGCTACCTAAACTGCCTCAATCAGTTATGGGCAAATGTATTTTATCGAAATAGTAGCCGTTACCCATAGTTCTTTTCTAAAGGCTGTTGGGGTATCAAGAAAAGAAAGCACGCCCGTTTCACACTGCATGCTTAAAAAACACTGAACAATTCGGTACTCGTCAGAACTTACCTGCACTGGGGGCGTTTCCAGCAACAGCATGGCCAGAGGCCGGCAGGACAGGTTGGTAAAGTGATGTCAGCTCGTTAGGAGTGTAGGAGCGTAGCAGGTTGATTACGTTCCAGTCTGCCTCCATGCTGCTCCCAGATGCAGAGGGTGGCACACGACCGGGAACTACGGGCAGAAAATGTTTGACGTTCCTGCCAAAGTTCATCTCGTTGATCCTTCCAGCCACCTGCACAGCTTCCATGGGTTTAGGCCTCTTGCCTGAAGGCTCACCGGGATGAATGTCAGTTTGTGAAAGGTTCCTGAATCGGTCAGAGAGGCACAGGCGGGATGTTTCCGAGGACCAGGCGACGCCGTTTCTAACCGGATTGGCTTTTTGAGAGAGGACAGGAATGCTCAATTTCCTGCTGGCTTCCACCACCGTATCTGGAAATCTGGGTTGGACGCCGAGGACCATTTCAGGAGCTCTGATCCTCTGGGTGACGTTCTGCTTCTCTCTCCAGGAGTCTTTCGTGGGAGATGTTTTTGTTAACTCGCTTTTCTTTGCAACGATTCCTGAAGGAGTCCTGTCGAAAAACTACTTAGTTAAATACTTAGTTAAACTGGTAAATATGATATACTGTATAATAACCGGTTCATAGTCAGTATAACCATAACTGTATGTAGTATTATTCAGTCATAGCTTACTGTATATTGTAATATAAGATTATATCTTTATCACTTCTGGATGGATGCAAACTACATTTCGTTGCTTTGTACTTGCGACACGTGCAATGACAATAAAGTTGAATTCTATTCGGTGTAACAGTATTTGTACTATTGCATTTTCTGTAGTGTTTTTTAATATGTATATTTATTATGTTTTATGCCATTCAGTGTTTAATGTCGAAGACGATTTCGTAGCTCCGTTTGACTTCAAACTGTTTCCTGAAGGAAACCAATGTGAACACGGAAAGAACACGGACCACCACCTCAGAGAATAGAACCCAAGAACCCATCGAACACACAAGTTAAATGACATTGGTGAAACCTGCAACTGCAAATTAGCCAGCTATAGCAAGCAAAATAAATAAATAAAAATAAATGCCTAAAAACAAATCATGATCTCGTTATCTTTGCTAAATTTGCTATGTTGGGCTCATCCAGAAACCCATCCATGCTACACTACTTCATCGCTGTACAGAAAAACAAACAATCTAAAACCTCTTTATTCCCTATTTTGATTTTGTAGTTAAATCATTTATTCAATCTGACTTTAATTACCTGTTTGTAAACTGAGGAGGTCTGGATGTCTGCACCTTCTCTGTGGATTTTCCGGCATGGGGGGTTGGCGATTTGGTCCGGCGGGGGTGTTTCTGACCGAAGGTAGCCAGGGGAGTTACGTCTTTTCCCTCGAGAGCTGGCGGGCACCCGGTATAGCGTTTTAGCTTGACCGGAGGCCTGTAGGAGTACTTCTTGAGGTCAGTCTTGTCTTTGTGAGAAAGTTTCTTGTGCATGAGGAGAAGTTCAGGATAGAGAGTTTGATATGCACAGGAAGTACAAGCGCTGGTCAGTAGCATGCTTCTAGGCACTGAGGTAGCAGAGACGGACTGGGGGACTTTCAGGGACAGGTCGAGCGGTGCCTCGGCAGCTTCTTTCCACTCTGGTTTCGGGTTGATGTGGACAGGGCCGTTCACGTGAGGCTGGTGAGGGAGAGTTTTAAGAGAGGTGGCGCTCATGCTGATGAGCTCTTCTTTTACGCGGATGACCGGAATGGGGATGGAAATGGCCGGCTGTATGGGAACTGCTTCGTGTTTGACAAAGACTTGTGCAGCATGAGATGGTTTTGATATTTTCAAGGTCGACTTGTCGTCTGTATTCGAAGGTGACTCTCGACCCTTGGAGCCGTGAGCGTTGGAGGTGGGAATGTTAGCGATCTCGGAGTAAGGCTTGTCTTTGTGACGTCGGTCCAGGTGGTACCGCAGAGATGTTTTCTGTGCCGCTGCATAGTTGCAGTATTCACATTTGTATGGTTTTTCCCCTGAACAAGCACAGAAAAAGTACATAATTACACTCCTTAATAGCAAGTGTTAGTGATGTAACAATACACTGTACCCACGATGTAAAACGAGCCATGATACTGGGTTATATACAATTTTCAAGATCATGAAATTTTATTAATAATGACGAGAAGATAAAACAGAGTAGAACCAGTTTGATCTGGTTTAGCCCGATGCTCTACCACCAGCCAGACCGGATTCATGGGGGTGCTGGAGCCTATCCTAGCAGGGTGTAGGACACATGAACACCCTGGACGGGGCACATTCACACAAACAAAATCACACACCCACAACTACAAATGTGTGTGCACGTGTGTTCAATGCTGCCCCAGAGTGTGTGTTCACTAGTGTGTGTGTGTATGTGTAGATATGAGTCTCGCTGCGCAGTTTGGATTAAATGTGGTTGTAAAAAACAGTGGTAAAAAGTATTCTAAATGTCTAATGTCTAACAATAATACAAAAGCTCGGTACTGGCCCACATGTATTTAAGATTTTTTGTGCCCATATTAACCAGTAATTATCCGTTTCTAACTTTTGCCAGGTGATCTTAAACAACATTAATAAAAATCCTGTACCTGTGTGTGTCCTGAGATGAATATTGAGGTAATAGTTCGAGCGGAAAGTCTTGCCACAGTAGCAACACTTCCTTGGCGTGAGGATTTTCAGTTTCATTTTATCAGAGCGGTCTTCAATTTTCTCTGCCGGCATAAACACATGGAAAAAGAAATCAAACAACGGTTATGATGGTTAAATCGAGTCAGTTACAAAAAGAAAAGAAGTCCGACTGCAAAAAAGGAAGAGGAGAATCTCGCTGATCGTGCAAATCTTTTGTCACCATAAGAGGGAGCTGTTGATTTTGGGGGGGGGATAACAGCGTAGTTGACGAAGCACTATGTGTAAATAAACACTCTCCTTTGTTATAAACAGCAGTTAAGTGAAGATTCATTAGTTTCTCAATGATCTACAGCATGTGAGTAGGCCTATTCAGGCACAACATTATGACCACCCCTGCTAATACTGGGTTGGTCTCCCTTTGATGCCGAACAGGGAAAGATACAGAAATACATATAATACGTGCACATGAGACTCAACAAAGAGGGATATGAAAATATTAAAACGTAAACAGTCTAACCACTTAAAATCACTATGGTAAACTATTGGTAATTACAAACCTTCATAGTTTCATAGACCCTTCATAGTAACTGGGTGGCTGGGACTAAAGCACAAACATTGTGAACCATTATAACGTAAACATTACAGTTTCCTCCCCCAGAGTTCAATCTGGACTTCATGTACTGTCCAGTATCAACAACACTGACCTCGCACTAAGCTGTCCTACAAATTAGCCAATACACAGTGTCAAAACAATGTTGATTTTTTTCTTCCAGCATCAGCACTGATGTTAATATTGCATTTTGCCTGACATGAGTTAGTTCAAGATCTCTCAGTTCGATCAAGCCATCACAGACACACACACACACACTCTTGGTCACCTGCAGTTTTTAAAATATGAAATGTTGCGCTATATTAAAATGAGACAAAAGGCCACTTAATCTGAAGATAGTTCGATTGCCCACAAGCTCATCTATTGCTTCTGTTGTTGTCACCGCTGTAACTCCATACGGTTGTAATAAACAATGTATGTGCTTGGTAATTAAGCACAGTAAAAACAAATAATATCAAAATAATAACTGAATTCGGTTGATTATGTTGATCGTTTAGTGTTGACTTTATATAAATTATATTTCTGCCCTAAAATTTTAATATATTAACCGTGTGATGCATTAACAGATGTGTAATAGTTGTTGTTTTGCTCATGTCGTGTTGACTGAATGCATGTGATTTATTAACAGTTTTAATTTTGAGTTTCACGTTTTACCATCCTGGTTTCAATAAAAAAAGGCACATTGGGTATTTTTTCCCTAGAAAGTGGGACAGGAAGCAAATCCATGACTGTGACTTGACTGAAAATTATCATGTTAAGTACAAAGTTGTGAACCTTACCCTACTCTCGCTAGTAAGGTTAAGCCATTGGTGAATCTTATGACCTCCATTGATACCAGTTGAACTAATTATGAAACCTTCCTCGAGTGTGTTGTCAAGAGATTTGTCAGTTAAAAACAAAGCTTCTCTTTTCATTTGCACTACGATTATAATTAATATTATGAAACTTTTTATTTAGTTAAATCATCTTTTGACAATAAAACCTTCCATTCAAAATAAAAAATAAGCAATCAAATCTGTTAAAAGTACTACCTGAATGAAATTCTTCACCAGGTAACCCTTCTTCGAAGCCATCTTCAGAGCCCTCGTCTGCCTGATCCAGTGACAAACTCTCGGCCGAGCCGACGCTCAGAGTCCTTCCGTCACCCGGTGTGGTGGGGCTATCTGCTCCTCCCCTCTCTTTCTTATGAATCCTGGAGTGCAAAACCAGCTGATGATAGGTCCTGAACGTCTTGCCGCACTCTTCACAGTCTGTGGGTTTATCTTTCCTCAGACTCAATCCAGCCTGCTCGATGGAGGGAGTTCCTCCACCACCGAGTCTCGTCTTGATCTCGGTCCTCAGGCCCCTACGAACCAGTTTCTCGCCTCCGTTCGAGTCCCAGATGGACCCGAGCTCCTCTTTGTCTGACGTGGATTCTTCGTTGTCAGAATTGGATTCGGGGTTGGGTTCCTTGCTGGGGTTGGGCCCTGCTGCGATTTTCCCCTTGGTAGCCAGTTGCCAGGCCTGGTAAGTGTTAAAGGGGTCGAGTTGGGAGATCCAGCGACCAGTTTGGGACTTCTGTTTGGAGTTCTGGGACGTTCTGTGCAAGTTGAGGGACTGGAGAAAGCTTTCCTGAGTGGATGTCTCGAGCTGGCCTTTTATGGTCAAATTATCATCAGGTTCTGGCTCACGATTGTGCACCTTGCTGTGCTCAGCCAGGACGTCTTTGTTTAAGAAAAAAAACCCGCACACCATGCACATCTTGTACGCCGTCGATACAGGTGTCTCTGGTCGATCCTGTACGATGTCATTAATTGTAACTGCTACTTCTGAATCCTGGCTCTTGCTGGATCGGGATTTGCCATGGGTCCTCATGTGGTTTTTAAGAAACCAAGGCTCTTTGAAACGCCGGCCACACAAGTTACAGCAGTAAATGAAAGAGTCCTTGTGCTTCCGCATGTGAGAGTCGAGAGCCGCGGCGTTTTCGGTCACCTGGCCGCATACGTCACAGCTCAGCTCTTTGTCGGGTTCATTTTGGCAAGGCTTGGTGCGGGTCCTTTCGGCTGGGGTGATGAACTCTGCCTCGACACGAAGCACAGCAGGTCCGTGCAAGGTAGTGGGATGCTGACTAAGTAGATGCGGTCCGAGATCTTCCTCATGCTCGAAGACCTTCTCGCAAAACATGCAGGCCAGAGGCAGACCGTTTGGTCCTGACCTTCCAGACTTCTCGGCCAGGCTAGTGTGGGGGGTAATACTGGAGCCGGAGCCAGAGCTGGGCATGGTGGCACTGCTTTGGTTGAGGATGTCATGTCCTAGCCCATCTGGACTCTCCACATATTGAATGAGTGAGTGAGTAGGCATGGCAGCAGCGGTCCAAAATCAGCACCTCAAAAAGATTTGTGAGTCTGTCTCATGAATTTTTATTTTAGAAAGTCATCGAAGTGAAATTCCTTAGTAACAGTCAATTTTCATTCAAGCTTCCCAACCCGCCGAGCACCTTGTCCTTGTTGTAGGTCATGGTGAATTACATGAAATCAGGACGTGAACAAGGTAAATCTTTTCAGATATCGAGTGATTCATGCAATGGAATTATGTCCTGACAGGAAGAACCTGAAATGAAAGAAAATGTCAGGTGTGGCTTCTCAATAAACAGCCTGAATAGAAACATGAAGTTAAAAAAATGTTATGCGAGTGGTGCAAAGTATTGCATTAACGACAAAAACAACAACTCCAGTTCAACAAAAATTGCTCACTAATTGCTATGATCTGAATGGGTAATTAATTTATTGACCTAATATATCAAAAGTATGTAAAGTATACATGAAACGGCATGAAACCCAAGTCCTTCTTGCTAAGCAGTGACCGTGCCAAAGCTATTAAATAAATAATATAAAACAAAAAAGATCGTTTCTCTCGTTCTTACTGACGTAGTGTTTGACAGAAAATCCCAGGTGACTTATGAATTGCAAATTATGACCGTGCTGTATATACAGACTGTGTAAGTTTGGTAAGTAGAGCTTTGGACTACTAATCCCAACAACAGTGGAGAGTTAAAATTCCAGCTTTGTCCACCATTTGGTCCTTGAGCTATGCCTTTAAACCTTAGCACTGTCCTCTGAGAGTGCTTTACAATGACTGACCCTGGGCTCTGACCCCAGCTTAAAACAATCAGTGATCGGCAAATAAAGAATGTGGTTGTACTGTACAACTGTATATTTCTATTCACACCTATTTGTTCTATTCTATTCCTCTACATATAATTAGAAGAATACATGGCCGTGCACAAAGCTTTGAATTCTGCTCTTCTGAACCCTGTTAGAATAAACCGGCATGACGAATGAGAGAAAGTGTATTATTTAAGAAACTGACAACTGTTTTTCGCTACTGTTCAAAGAGCTTTAGGCCATCAACCAGAAGGCCAAATTCAGGCTCTGCTAGGCAGCCACTGTTGGGTCCTTGAGCAAGACCCTTAACCCTGTCTGCTCCGGGGTGACATACGATGTCTGACCGTGCGCTCTGACCCCCAACTTCTATACAAGTCGGAATATGTCAAGAAAGAATTCCGTTGTACTGCCCAACTGAATGTGTATAGACTAATAAAGGCGTTCTATTTTGTTCCGTAATCCTTGAGCAAGGCAGAAGATTGCTCAGATTGTACAAAATACTCTACAATGCAAGACTCCTAAATGACAAAACGAAATGGAAGCACAAGCTTTTGAATATAGGACTAAATGCAACTGTACATATTTGAAAGGGAGAAAAAAAGCTTTTGTTTAGAAGATAACAGCCCAGAAGTAATTGGAGGAAACATTCAGTAGTGTAATGTATACAGCTTGGCTTGAACAATGACAGTAAATGGAAAATTCTGTACACAGCATTTTAGACATCTGCTTTCACAGCCGTAACCGATGAAAGAACCAATAAAGTGAAACTACTACAATGATAAATCTTGTTTCTGTTAGAAAGCATATATTATTGTAACATGAACGTTATGTACTGTGTTCAATGTCTTAAACCTAAGAAAGTACAAGTCTAGCTACGTTTTTTACATATCTGTAAAGGGAAAACCTCTCCCTATCAGTTTGAAGGCCGTCGCGTACACTATAACGTCATACATACAACAGCACTCGTCACTAAAGCTTGGCTGATATTATTCTGTAAAGGTTTTCAGATTTGCTAATGAAGAGAACTCAAAATCTATTCAGTATAACACTTCATTTAACGAATAACGCTTCGTCAATTTTTAATTTCACTAAAGAAACCAGTTGCAACAGTAAAACTGAACTGAAATAGTGGAGTCATTCAAACAATGTTTGTATCGCTTCCCTCACACATTTATCATTATTTTTATATTCTGGACCAGGCATGCAGACAAACTTCTATAAAATCAGATAAAAATTATACCATGAAGAAAACACATAGATGTCGGTTCAATCATTAAAAACATTTCATGGTGCAAAACGGCCTTTACATATAACATCGTAGCAAACAAGTCCAGAGTGACCGTGCCCATCTGATTCATTTTAGACTATTAGCTTAGAAGTGGAACTTGATTTAATTAAAAACAAAGCATTCATTGTTATCAACATTCGGCTGGTTCAACACCACCCGTCTCAACTTAAAGAGGTTCTGTGAACCCCTACAAAAGCGATAAAAGTTCATTCAAATGATATCGGACTTTTATTAAAGCTAGGAAAATCTTAAATAGGAAGCCAAACTAATGTTTAATACAAGGCCAATCGTTAAGAGCAAAAGTAATCTGTTTATTTAAGCTACAACTATGCCGTCTAAGATGTATCATCAAGTATGTACCAAGTAATTTATTACCTCAGCTTTGATTGTACTAATCAAATACCAATTCCAGATACTTTAACTGCACATGTTAGAAATGTTACTTTTCCTCAGCTTGCACTGATATTTAAATAAATATGGTATTTATCACGGTAAAATAAAGTGAAAGTAACAAACATCAATGGCAATCTTGTCTAGCAAGATAGCCCGTTAATCCCAAAGGAAGAAACGTTACAATAAGATTTAAAAATAAAGATATAAAACTATAAAGAATGCCTTTAAGTAACATTTTATTTGTTATAGGATGACTCCCAAAATCGCCACCATGTGCATTTCTTGTACTCAAATATACTTGTACTGTACATAATGCATTTTATCCCATAATGATATAATTAGTTTATCAAATCCAGTGTGGTTAAGTGTTAAATAATTGTTCTTAATAACTGAACTGTGTGCTAAGGCACAAGTTGCTGAGAAAATAAGCTACTGCTACAAGCTAACGTTCAGCTACTGTCTTTACATTGCATTTCCATTTTTAGCGTTTAGCAGACACCTTTATCCAAAACGACGAACAGTACAGTAAACAGTCTAAGGAAATGATGGTTAAGGGACTTGCTCAAAGACCCAACAGCAGCAATCTAGCATTGGTGAGGTTTCAACAGATGTCCTTACAATTACCATTCTTGTACCCTAAACACTAAAAAAAATGTATAGGAACACTAATATTAATAAAAGCTTACATCAGGTATTTAAATAATAACTATATGTGACTAATATAACTAGTGTAATAATCTGGTTATGTAAATGAGAACTGCAACCTAAAAGTAGCACACAATTTTATCCTAGTTTTAGTGATTTAGCCTATAGGAACTGGAAATCAACATCATGTTTACTTCTGTGTGTTTACTTCTTCATTTATTAACACTATGTTAGCAATTTATTTATTCGTGTTCTTTACTGTCCATTCTGTGCTTAATTCTACATGTGTATTCTTAAACCGAAACGGTGAGATTTTTCAGAGGGCCTCTGCATTGGTTTTGTTACAAAATGTTCAACATTATATTTGATTTTGCAAGTCCGCTGCATTTAACAGATCATATGTTATGGTATGAGCACTGTCTTAACAAATGTTGCGTGTTTATTTGTGCAGTACAGAGGTCCCATATCAGTCAGCACTCATCACCAGATGTGAATGTTTTAGGTGAGAGTCCAATTCAACATCATACATACAAGTCGGTGTGTTTACTTTTGCATTGTTCCACTTTGAAAACTAGTTTATGTGCCAGGTAACTTCAGAGAATACAGAGTTGTCCCAGTGTCTACTGGGACACATTCCCGGCTGCTATGAATGGATGTACATAAAAAGTCAATTTTTTTAATGAAACGAACGCGACTTATCCAGATGTATTTACTTTAGGACACAGCTTGATCCTGGAGAAACGTATCGTAATATTTAGTTTGTAAAAATACATTCAGTTAAGTTTACGTTCAAAACCAGTTAGCTGTGATTTCACGAAGGGTGTCGAACCTATTTGTTACTGCATCGATCGAATTCATAGTAGTGATAACAATACTAGAAACTAATATAACATACTAACGCTCCTGAAATGTAAAAAATCAATCAAATGTGAATTCCAACCATAGATTTGTATGTTTGAGCTTGTTTTTTTGGTGTGTTTTGTGTGGAATGATTAGAAACATTGGTCCTGAGGATATGGCAACCGATACGGCAAGCCTAGTGTCACATACCCAAACCTCATACTTTAATTCAACAAAGTTATAACCATACCTTATTCAATTACTATAAATATGAGGTTTTAAGTATTCTAAAGGAGTAATAATGTATAATGTGTGTACAGGTCTGACTTGTAAACGAGTATAGACCAGCTGGTGCTTGTTGTAAGCAGTGTGTGCTAATACATGAGGCCAGGGGGAAAAGCCACAGAAACAAAGACACTCAAGTTCGTCCATTTGTTGTTAGTTATTTTAGTCTTAAAGCGCAAATTGACTTATATATGATTATAAACGACTAAATAAATGGGCTAAAATAGCATCTGCTGGTATAGGCATGATAACCTGGTTATATGTAAATGAACCGTTTCAACGGTTATTCGGACTCGACGAACACTAATAACCCGGATGTAAAAAGCATTTCTATTATGTAAAACGTACACAAGTCGTTAAAAAGTTTAAACTCTTCACTTATGTTCTGCTTTGGTCGGTTACAAAACAACAGATTAGTCAAAGAGAAAAATCAATATGACTCGTTAAGAGATTCGACTCATGGCGTTTTAGAAAAAAAAAGTTCCTTATTTAAAAATTGGGATTTGCTTCGATTGTATTGTGGGTTAAAAAGTTAGGACTGTTCACTCTAGTGAGTAAATAATACACCCACAAAAAAGAAAAATCAAATCAGATTTGCATTGTAATCATCTCACAAGCGACTCGCCTGTGGAAGCATCGGGGCCATAATTTCCTGACACGTGATCTTAAACCTGATCAGCAACTACTCCTTAAACTATGCATGTCCTTACAGAATAAAGGCTATAGCTCAATAAACAACTAACTAACTAACAAATACCAGAACTGTGTACTACTGTTCAATCGTTGTAAAGCCGTGTCAAGTATTTAAATAATGCTGTGACAAGGATTACACATATAAACACACGAAGTCCGTTTAAAATAGTTTTCTGCGCATGCGCATATACATAGAAGCCATAAATTAGTTACTATCATGATTCCGAATCGAATCTTATTTCTACTGTGTTTTTGCGAATGACTCAAGCTTATAAATAAAAAATAAAAAAATAAACGTTTTATAAACGTGATTTTTTTCTTTTTAGTTCTCTATGGGGCGACTAGCAAGAACTGATTAATTCCCAAAACGTTGAGTTTAATGTCTGTTGTTGTCTGTACTGTATATATATATATATATATATATATATATATATATATATAAAGTGTTATAGCAGTTGTTCAGGTGGAAAGGCTCACATGTTGGTTTCAATTCACCATTCCATTCCTCATGGGCAGCATCAACTGTCTTCTATGCAGTTCCTGCCTTAACTTTAAATAAGATAAGTTTCCGACGACCCACCACTTCCTTACACTTAAGAACACGTTAATGTACGAGCAAACCCTCCGAACACGTCCAAATAAGACACCGAAACGTGTAAAAGTTAGTACCGAATAGCCTTTTAAGTATCTAACGTTAGCCAATGATACAACTTAACAGCTACAGAAAAATAGGGAACTCACCAATACCTACCAATACGTCCATTCGCCGGGTACTTTCAATCTATTATCGTGATATTTTATGTTATTCGCGAACATAAAGACATAAACGTGTGTCTGACTTAAAGTCACGTAATGTTTTTTTTTTCTCTCTTCTGGATAATGAGTATTGTGAGTAGCTGTGTTAGCCAATTGTTCGCTGGCTTTCAATGTTTGCAAATCTCGCTCACTATGCAGCTGTTGCATTCGGATGCGCGCTCCCGATTCGCTACATGGAACGTCACAGCGACAACGGGGGCGCGTTCACATAGAGGGCACCTCCAGTCACGTGGTCCAGATCCTATTCCTCACCAAAACGATTGAGTTTCTCTTCTTCTTCTCCCCCCCCCAATCGCCAAACAAAACCACATTATTTGTTATTGCTTTGTCTCACATGACAAGTATTACATCTAATAAACGCGTTAAATGTTTCAAAAGTCTGAAAGTAGAGTTAAAGTCTTGTTTACTTGCAAGAGGACGTTCTAGTTTTGCTAACTTTTTTGAGTGGCCATGTTATATGGCAGCCTTGAGCTCTTAATGACTTGTTTTTCGACTGAATATCGTTCTAAATCTGCTTGTGGATTTTCAGAAAGCAGCACAAAATATGTAGAAGATACAAACGATAGCGAAACGTGTAAAAGTTAGTACCGAATAGCCTTATAAAGTCGTATACCAATACGTCCATTCGCCGGGTACTTTCAATCTATAATCGTGATATTTTATGTTATTCGCGAACATAAAGACATAAACGTGTGTCTGACTTAAAGTCGCCAAAAACGTATTATTTTTTATTGCTTTGTCTCACATCACAAGTAATTACATCTAATAAATGCAAACGAATGTTTCAAAGGTGGCACGGTGGCTGAGTGGTTCTGCACTGTCGCCTCACTGCAAGAAGTCCCGGGTTCGATCCCCGGGTCGGGCTGGGGACTTTCTGTACGGAGTTTGCATGTTCTCCCCGTGTCAG
>JAOTRQ010000011.1:2989837-3000056 GCA_028565875.1 Hoplisoma paleatum | reverse complement strand
TCAGTAACATTTTATAATTTGATTTTAACTTGAACGTCAGGTTGATTTAATTTATTATTTTTACAACTATAAATTGTCCTTCTTTTACAAAATTATTTAGCACACCATGAATTGGTATTGTTACTTTTTAAATTAAAAACATTATATATATGGATTTTTATGCAATTAATTTTATTCAATTAAGGCAATATTCTGATTATAAAACAAGTTTCACGGTGATTTAAATTTCATTTTATTATAGCAAAAATAATTCACTTGTGTAAAATTATTTATAATTTACATAGCTTACAAAATAGAATATACATTTATTTACAAGAAAAAATATTAGGGTTTAAAATCGAGTGTAAACTTCCTGGCTTTCTTAGAGTCCACATCAGCTCGCCAAGAATTAAATTCGGTATGAACTTTTCTGTCCAGTCCAAAAGTGCAAACCTCAGCCTTGAGTTCGGTGCATTAACAGTTTTAGGAACTTTGTGGAAGGAAATGATGCGCTGAGTAGTTTGGAGGGAAACAACTGTTCCTTGATGCCCAGCTTGCCCAACATTTACTGAAACCCTGATTGCTCTTTTTTGGAGATTCTGAAGTTGCGGTCTCAGCTAACGACCAGATTTTCGGTTTCTGCACATTTGCAGAATGCACAATGTCTTTAACTTGCGTATTGGCCGATTCGAACCCAGACTCGGTGTTTCCGGAGGTACTGCTTTGTTTTGGCATTTCCAGTCGGTCTTCGGGCGTGGGTGAGGATGCGCCTTCAATTGTGCGCTCCAACGAACTCTCCTCCTCCTCCTCCTCCTCCTCGACATCCACGATCTGAGCAGTAACATCGACTTCATCATCATCATCGTCAGAGCATTGATCTTTTTGAGAGGAACCATCTTCCTCGTCTGCTTCGCTTTCTTCAGCTTCCTCCTCCTCGTCGCTTTTGGCTTTGGATGCCCAGCTGACCCGGTTCTCCTTCTTGAGGCGGCGACGCGCATTGGCGAACCAGGTAGAGACCTGGGTCAGGCTCATTTTAGTGACTATAGCCAGCATGATCTTTTCCCCCTTGGTGGGGTAAGGGTTCTTCAGGTGCTCGCTCAGCCAGGCCTTCAGTGCGCTGGTGCTCTCCCGACTCGCCACTTTAGCAACCCGACCTGATTCATCCGTCATGACCGGTCTGTATGGAGAAAAGTACGGGCCTCCACGACTTAGCACAGCCTGGTGATATGATGAAGCTTTCAGGTCATATGTAGCGCCCTGAAGAAGAAAACAACAATATATGTACATTTAGGACCCATCAAAAAGAAAAGACATACAGTATAAGCCATGCATTGGCTTCAATATGCACAAACTTGCAGATGCTCACTCACTACGTGCAGATAAAAGACCCCCCATACATTAAAAAAAAGTTTCCTAAATACAGTTCCTGAACAGTTAGATCTACTTTGGCATCCGTGGTTTTATTTCACTGATGCTTTAGACAGATCCTCATGTTTATGAAAGATTGTGATTATTTAATTCACAATTGCCCCCAAAAAGCAAAAAACAAATCACCACTACAAAACTAACAGACCCGAAACCCATATTTTAAACCGTAGTGCATTTTTCATAATGCTTACCATGTGTGCAATGTGTCCAGCGTGTGGAAATGGGATGAAAGTGTATCCCGGTATTCCTGAGAAAGGTAGTTGCATCCCGGCCATGGCCGCGGTGATGTGGGCCGGGGACTGTTGCATTCCGGGCGCACAACCCAGCATCTGATATCCAGCAGGCATGGAGACGTTTCTATCCACAAAGTAGGGACCAAATCCAGTCGGAGACGCGGGCATCCTGATAAACTAAAGCGAACTAAAGTTCAAACGATGAGGGTCCACACCGCCCGGTGCTGTTAATATAGGGGGGTAGCCCGGGTGGGCGGGGCTTATGGTAGTGACTGACAGGTGTAGTCCGAAAGCTTTCACTCAAAGGCAAATCCCTTCAAAGCAGAATTCCGCTGTTCCTTTTAACGCCTTCTAAAAAGCCATTAAACACACCGTACTTATCTCAGTTCTGAGATCGGCATTGTGCAGGATAAATAGCAGTTGCCTCATTTAAAATTCACATTCTTTGCCAATAAGGGTATTAAATGATACTGATAATGATCAAATTTTTCATCCAATACATTCCAAATGTAAATATTAAACACGACCGAAAGTTGCATCAGAAAGAGAAAAGATGTTTTAGTTCTTTCATTTGTTCTCCCATCATTGTTTCACACTTTAATAAAAACATCTCAACCAAACCAGTACATTTTAAGATGTAGTTTAGATGATCTGGATTTGTTTGTTTCTATGGGACCCTGCAGTGTTTGTTTCATCATCTGTATGTCTGAACACGACGACGCCAGACAACGTGAGTGATTATTGTAAATTTGATTAACAACACTGTGTCATGGTGCGTCTCACACCTTTCTACAAGCTGCCATTAAAATCACAGCCATTCACTTTCAATCTCCCGAAGTAGGAAGAAGTCTCAACATGTACAAAAAGTAACGAAGGAAAACGTCGAATAAGCGTCCGTGTATTCCAAAGTAGTTTTTAAAGAAAGAAAGAAAAATTGTTTTTAAATAGAACAAATGCTGTAAATCATATAGTTTTAAAAGACAACTTTAAAAAAGTAAAATGGAATAAAATTTAATTCATTTCAGGATTTTTATTTAAGGATTTTTATTTTGACTATGTGTTTTTAATAAAAGTATATATATAATTTTAAGTTTAAGCATATATATATTAATATATAATAAACATTCGTATATAATTTAATTTATTTTTCCAGATATTCTAGCAAAAAAACAGATCAATAATACATTATGGTCAAACATGCAATAATTATTATTATTATTATTATTATTACTATAAGACGAAGAAGAAAATGCAGCAGAAGACAAATAATATAAGAGAAGAAAATAAGAGGTAGTGTTAATAATAATGACACTATAATAAAACTAGTGTTGTCGTTGTAATAATGGTGTGTACAATACTATTGAAACAATAAACCAACAATAAAGTAATAATACAAATCAATAACAATAAAACAATATGTATTTACAAATGTATCTGTAAATAATTGAATGATTTGTGTGGCAATTTGTACTTTTTATTTAAGTCACTGCTCACAAATAATACCAATGTGAACATAAAAGTATGTATAATATTAATAATAATCGTTACATTATTATTATTGTTGTTGGTATTATTATTAACAATAATGATAATAAATAAAAATGTATTATTAAATAATAATAATAAAAATAATACTGTTAATAAAAATGGTTGAAATGAAATGACTGTAAGTGAAACAGGTGTTGACTAATGTATATGATAATGTAGAAGAACAGATGCTAATGGTGCATTGTTAAAGAAGCACAGATAAGATTAGAATTCCTCAACATCCATGCCAATAGCAGTGCTTCTCTCCCCCACTGAGAAAAGCACAACAAACAAAAACAACACAAATATACAGCTTACAGTTCACATGCACCATTCATTCATTCATTCATTCATTCAGCAGCAGCATTTAAACACAATCACTTCAATTCTAACTTAGAAATGAAGTGATCATAACGTTTATACTTGAACACATTGATTACAAAAAATATCGTAAATGTAGAGAAAAGCTACAAAAAAATGTTGATTGAAAAAGTTTCAAGCCAAACCAAAACAAAAATATTTGTCAATTTTTTAAAGAGATGAAATACCGTACAGTACAGGTTGCTGCTGCAAAAATATGTATTCAATAAAGCCATGTGACAAACCAGATATAAGAAAAACACACACGACAGTGAATTAGATATTACATTTATTAAATATTACAATTATGCAACATAAGCATTTTTGTTTTGTTTAACCTATGAAGATTTTTTAAATTCTTCTTCTCATCACACACATGTATGGATGTATGTATGCGTTTGTGTGTGTGTGTGTGTGTGTGTGTGTGTGTGTGTGTGTGTGTGTGTGTGTGTGTGTGTGTGTGTGTGTGTGTGCGTGTTTGTCTGTATTCTGCAACCAGTTCAAGTGTTTGGAGTATTCATGTGTGTGTCCCACCGTGACCCTAAACAGGATTAAGTGGTGGTACAACTGGAAAATAGATGAATAAATAAAATGTCATCAATGTAATTAGAATCGAATGCACATGATCACACATGTATTTATAACTTACTCTAAAAACTTTACGCGAATTGTCACCCGAATGTTATACCCAAATGTAACTGAAGAAAGTAATTATAAGAGAGTAATTACAGCTGCACTCAAACTTTTCAAAGCCAATTGCCTATTTTATCCACAAAAGCATTTAATACAAGATAAAGCTGTAAACCAGCTCTGTAATATAATTGATGTGATCATATTTAAATGCTTAAATCAGTTAAGATAGATGTATGATTGAGTAGTTATACTGTGGTCATAGCAAAGGTCCCAGTAGAAAAGCCTCATCAGCATTTTTGACTGCATCACTGAGATAATCAACACCGCTCCAATCCGCAGGCAGTGTAATCACAGGCAATCATAAAATAAAGCACTACTTCACTAAGAATATCACTATGTTTGCCCTGAGAGGAGTGACAAAGTGTTTATTGTTTAGATGAAAAGAAGAACAGAATGTTTAATCAAAATGGAAAAGCTTTACTTGAGTGCTGAGTCAGAGTCCTTCATTACATCTGCAGTGTGTAATAGAATATGCTTTATAAATCACTAAAAATAATAACAAATCTTATTAAATCAGATAAATAATCTGAGCAAATATACACAAATGATAGAAAAAAGATCTCAGTATATAAAGTACCATGAACTAGACTAAAAATTGCTGTACTGTATATTAATAATATCAAATATTTAGGGGCCGTAAGATAACTTAGGGGTGAGCGCTGTTGCCTTAAAGCCTGAGCTCGATTCCTGCTTAAGGCAATCCGAGACAATACATGTGAAATTTGCATGTTCACTCAATGTCTGTGTAGGATTCTTCCAAGAACCCAGTTTTCATCCCACAATACAAAGACATACAGTCAGATTCATTGATATTGAATTAGTCCTGTGTGTCTGCGTGTGTAGCAGACTTCTACAGTGTTGTCAAATTCTATAGACTAAATTAAGAATATAATAAATCAAACCCGATCATTAAGAAGTGGTCTAATAAATCACATGTTGATAAGTTGATTTCATTTTACCTTGAATCGTTTACGATTACTGTTTAACTGCAGGAACAGGCGATGTGGACCATTCCAGTTGCCATAGATAATATCTGTTTTCCCGTCTCGATTAAAATCTGCCAGAGCCACACCACGGCCATGCTGCATTGGATCCTCAACCCCTGCATCAACATATACATTTACACATTTGGCTCGGTGGATGTGTTACAATACTTGGTGATACAAACGCCACACACTTATAAATTCCTCGGCTCACCTGCCTGTGCAGCCACATCTGTAAATGTCCCATCTCCGTTGTTGCGGAACAGAAAGTTGGGGCTATATTCGTTGTCACAGAATATATCAGACAGGCTCTCGCTGAGTATGGGCCCCACCACGACCCCTCGTCCTCCTGTAGTTCGTAGCAAAGACAGACACATTTACCATAAGCAATGTGCAAATCATTACTGCCTTTCCAGTCCATTTCTCAGGCCGAGCACTCTGTGCTTCTGCTGACACAGACTACAATCACATCACAGAGGACACAAATGCACTTAGCCGGGGTCTGTGTAGCCGTGTCTTACTGCAGCTATTATTTTCTTTACCTTCTTTACCAATACTAGGGTCAGGGATGCAAGAAAATTTTTTGTTTGTTTGTTTGTTTTGTTTTGTTTGGGGTTTTTTTTTTACCCGATGAAGTATCATTCCTCTCGAACAATTTGTGTTCGTCAATTTTGTCAATTAGTTTAAATGGAAAATAAAACAACATGCAGATTCTTACTGTGATTTGCTGCAGTGCCGTGGTCTAAGTATCAATGACTTGAATTAAGTTTGGTTAGTAAAAAACGAACCTAATAAGTTGCTAGGAGAGGCAATTACTTTACCACATAGGGCCCTATGATGGCTTGGTGGGTATGTATTGGGTCACACAGTCCTTTCTGTGTAGAGATTGCATGTTCTCCCTGTGTATGTATGATTTTTGTTTAGGTTAGAAAATCTTTTAAAAGGTCAAACATTTTATGTTTTTTTTATTTTTATTCAGATTTATGACTTAATCCCAGACTAAATAAGGTCATCTAGCAACATCCCTGGCTAGTGGTGCTATTGGTTTATTCCTCAAGGCTTTTACTGAGGCAATGTTTAATAGTGGATAAAAGTCCAGCTCACAGTCTTTACTGATTAACAGAATGTTTGGCCCATTGAGCAAGTCTGGATTGAAGTATGGCTCTGTTGTCCTTGTGCCTCGCTATGACTTTCAGCACAATAAACAGCTGAGTGGACCAAATACAGCCACTATGCTGCAGCGGTGCTGTCTTACAGGCTCCTGATTTCTCTATTAGTGCTGCTTTAGCCAATAAACACTGTCCATAACTCACTGACTCACAACAGATATGAGAACTGGCCTTCGGTGTAAATCAACCAAATCGCACTGCTCCTATACCCAGCTGTTTTAAAGAGACACCAGTAATAAACCAAGTTGTTCCTATATGCAAACATACACGCTGATGCATAATATTATGACCAGGTTAGTAATATTACGTTTGTTTCCCTTTCCCGCTAAAAAACACAACACCTCTGACACCTTCCTATCAGTACCAGGTTTAACGTCTGCAATAATTTGAGCTATAGTAGGTCGTTCGTTGGATTAACTGTCTTCACTTAATAGATGCATTAATAAGCCTTGGCTGTCCATGACCTTGTCACTGCACTGACCCAAAGAGCTAATATGGCATTACATAGTTTTACATAATTTTCTAAAAAAAAAATATCAAATTTATCCTTAACAGGTGAATTGATAAAGAGATAATCTTTTTTATTCATTTCACCCATATGCCTGCTCGGTATATACACACCTGTAAACTTGTTCACTCCTGCCTGCTCGGCCACGTTAGACAGAGCGATGATCCCAGTTGACAGGTCACTGGCACTTTCATCCATTTCAATAAGAGCATGGGCCCCCACATTGCCACTGGCATAGTTAGCAATGTAGATGGCATAACGTCCTGTTCCCTAGACAACAAATGGAAAAAAAAATCTGTTTATAGTGAATATATGTGATTTAGTGCACGCACGGCAGTAAACTGCAACATATTGGACATAATTATTGAATGTGAACGTATCATTTGAAACGTACAGAAAACAAAGCATGATTTAATGATACTTTACACAGCATGCGGATGCATTATCTCTAAATGCTAACTACAACCTTATCGGACCATATCACATTCATCTTTCATATTTGATGACTCCCTCCCTCCTGTTTCCCTGCACTCTTCAGCACTCACCCCATGGATATTAATTTCACACTCCATTATCAGACGGAGTCCCCGTGGGCCTGAACTCAGTGAAGGAACCGCCTAAATGAAGTTACGAACACATTTTCAATAAAGTCTCCCGTGATCCTTGTGTCTCCACACCAGGGAAGTGATGAAACACAGAAATGTGTGCATAAGAATATAAATACCACTACCTAGTCTCAGCGGTCGTAATGAGGCATACGAATGTAAATGTCAGACACATTACATTGCTTTATGCATTCTACTGAAACATCAACTCAGGTCATGGTTCAGCTTTGGAAAATCATGTTTTATGTTATTCAAATTTGACCAGTAAGTCTTGTTGATTTATCTGTACTGTAACTGGAATAATTCGACTTTTCGCTTTCGTGTTTCACAATCTCTTCTCACATATTCATGTCATGTATATCCATTCATCAATGATATTTGTGTTTCCACATATGGACCTGTTATACTGTTACATGTTGATGTATAACATTATTATAATATTATATTGTTTCTTATATGTCTGCCATGTAAAGCGTCCTTGGGATTGTAAAAGGTGCTATATAAATGTAACTTATTATTATAACATACATACGTAACACATACAGTGCATACATCTTCTGGCTAAATATACGTAGATGTAAGTTTCTAACATATGAAAAACAAGTTAAATGATTTAAAGTAAAATGTGAGGATGCACATATACTGATATATGTAGTATGATGTACTGTGTCCATAATACTGATTGAATTAACATATAAAAAGCTGCTGGCTAAGATGTTTTTCCTTTACTAATTTGCACTTTTCAGATGTCACAATAATCATGTTATAGTATAATGTGTTTACATATAATAGTTATATGTGTTACATATATGTCAAAAACATACATATACAAAAACATATTTATAAATATATTCCTAAGGGCTAAAAGTATATGTTGTATGTAATTAATAAGTTTAGGGCATATATTTTATACTCTAAGATGTTTTTTATACATGTATTATATTTGCATTTTCATCTGGATGGATGTACAATCAAAATCACAAGAAAAACTGCTAAATTGTGTTTTGTTGCTTTAAAAGCTTCATTTCTACAAGACCCAAATCGCACACATGCACACATTGATCAAATCAAGTTTTTTTTGTCAAAACTCTGGAACAAAGTACCCTGGATGAGTACTTCAAATGTCCAGATATTTCTGTGTAAAATGATGGACACTACACACACTAAACACATGGTATTTTGTCTAGGAATTAGAAGCGATGGGAAGGCTTAATATGAATGAAAGCAGCATTAATAAAATTATTCATTAGTAGAAAGTAAACAAAAGCAAAACAAATCACAAAAATTCATTTTATGTACAAAAGCTGACAGATTTTGTGTGCTAGAGAACCACAAACCAATGTTAATCCATCACTTTACTGTAGTATCGTGTTTCATTTGAGACAACACTTTCCCATGAAAGTGTGCACTAAGAAATAAGTGCTCGGTGTGCACTACACACTAAATTACAGTGTGCTTACGTAAGTGCGCAGTTTAGGATGCACCTACAGTCTCCTTAATAGATAGGGAACTTTTAACCTCTATACTTGCGCACTTTATTACATGACAATTAAATCTGAAAAAATTAAGGTCAGTAAAATGTCACTTTTAGTGTAATGCATGTGCTATGTCTTTTGGGAGAGGTTCCAGGGGCAGTCATAAGCTGTAATTGAAAGTCCGTGCAGATAGGACTGAGCGAGGGTCGATCTGTCTCCTTTCTATGATTAGATCCACCTTTAAAAATACATGACTGCAATTCATCAGTCCAAGGTGGACTTGATATTAAATGCACTTTAGTATTTTATTTCCGGCACATTGATGGATTCGAGCTTTAAAATGAATAGAAAAAAGATCACATATGTTAAAGAATATATTCTTGATTAATGGCATGTTCAATGATAAATCAATTAATGAATTAGCTAATGATTTGACCCAGTACATTAGTTTTATCACATATTTCTTAAGTCTGTCTAATTAATGCTGCTCGGAAATGATAAATAGTTTTTATAAGTTTAGTT
The DNA here is from genome assembly GCA_028565875.1 of Hoplisoma paleatum. NCBI lineage: Eukaryota > Metazoa > Chordata > Actinopteri > Siluriformes > Callichthyidae > Hoplisoma > Hoplisoma paleatum. Next base: position 2,990,574 of record JAOTRQ010000011.1, on the reverse strand, counting down.
ACATTCTACATTCCCGGGCAGAGCTACTTTACTGATGCAGGGCTGCAGAATTGCATCCTCTTATTGCTCAGTCAAATGAAGTCTGCAATCAAAAAAATCTATTTCAATCCCCCGCTTGCTGCTCCACAGAATAAGTGGACATCGTTCATTGCTGACTGCAGTGGAGGACAAAATGGAAGTCAGAAATACTGTATTCAGTTCAGCCTCCTGCACCTGGTTCTTAATCAAATCAGCTACATGATAAGCAATCAATAAAACTTTATTTATTTTTCTATTACTTTCAGATTACAATACAAATCCAATTTCCAGAAAATATGGGACATTTCATAAAAATGATTCAAAAACGTGTAATCTGTTAGTTCACTCATTCACTCACTTTCTACGCTGCTTGTTTTGTGGATGCTGAAGCCAGTTCAGGGACACGAGGAACTTCAATTCACTCGAGCCTTTATTTCATACGCAAACAGATGTGTTTATGATTTGTAATGATTACCACACTATCTATCTATCTATCTAACGGTCTGTCTGTCTGTCTGTCTGTCTGTCTATCTGTCAAAGCACTCACTCATTCATTCATTCCTAATTATCTATATGAGATAAACTCTAAAGCAGGCGTCACCAACCTTTTTGAAACTGAGAGCTACCTTTTGGGTACCAACCAATGCGAAGGGCGACCAGTTTGAAACACACTTGTGAAATCACAAATTTATAACCTTTAATGACATGTTACTATTAAT
>JAOTRQ010000011.1:2934434-2945163 GCA_028565875.1 Hoplisoma paleatum | reverse complement strand
CTATTAGTCGATTAGTTGGAGTAAATGACGACCACTGGTCGACCAACAAAATCCTTGGTTGTGGACAGCCCTAGTCACAACACTGTCTTGGAAACCAGATTTTGTTAAACCTGCTTAGTTTTTATACTAATAAGGGAATACAATCAGCGCATTACATTAAAACCACGTTCTTAATACTGTTTTAAATCTCACTTTCTGTCTTTTTTGTTGTTGTTGTTCTGTCTTAATCATTATGAAGGTCTGATTTTGTATTCTGGTGAGTCTCTCTACCAATGCAACATTTGTAACGAATTAGCCGAATGGACTTTTCCATCCCAGCATTGTGTTACCGAGTCTCGTGTACTCTGTACAGAGATGGAAATGCTTGTTCGGAGTCCGTGGGCAGCATTGCTTTCACAATGTCTCATCCAAGCATGATGATCGTTTAAAGTGCATCCATGCTTTTCATGCTTCAGTGCGTCGGTATGTAGCAGCGATGTTCGAACCGTCTCCCTCAGCCAGAGAAATGGACCACGTTACAACAACCATGGAGTGTATGATACTAATTAAATAAATACGCGGACATACCTCTGACAAAGGAAACCGGGCTTTGTCGGCGTTACGCATATTAAACAATCATGTAAAATGCATGCAGGCTGCTTTCATCATCTAAAGTGCTAAGCGCTAAATAATTACTGTGTCTGTGTTTTCTCGTCTCAGTTTGCTGACTCGAACAGCCAACATTTTTTTTTTAGATCTAGCTAGGCAGCCCAGACCGAAAGCTTTGGTGTATAGTTATAGCATCATTGACAATGCTGATCCTACGCACGTGCGTAGCACATCAGATACTTATAAAGGGCAAAAACAATCATAATACTGTAGTAACTAAATACTGATTTTATTTAAACCGATCTGGACCGTAGGTGGCAATGTAAAATACTGAAGAGCCGGGTGTGAACTGGGCTACACAGGGGTGCCGGATTCTGACTCCCCGGCAGAATCCTACCCCCTTTTTTGCCTGGTAAAATTGCACCTAGACTAAAATGCATTCAGGACACGTTCTACAGACTAAGATATGCCGAATTCTGACTCCCCCACAGAATCCGGTGGGGTGATGTGATGCTCTTTGCTCTTTGCATCTAAATGGCTAGTGTCAGCCCTGGTCAGCATGTATCCTTCTTGTCAAATGCTAATGCAAAGTCATTCGGTTTAAATACCACCGGCATGTAAGATGCACGATTTTATTTCATTTAACCTTCATTTTATTAATAGCAACGATTTAATAGATAAAACTCTACAAATCGATCATTTGCTAAATAATCTTTCACCTTAGAATATAGAACTATTAAGTAAATTGTTATTATATTTACATTTTTAGCATTTAGCAGATGCTTTTATCCAAAGTGATTTACAATTACAATTTCTTCCAGAAATTAAACATTTAGAAATCAATAATTAATGAAAAATTAACCAGTATAATGGAATAACGCATGAGCTGAAACTCCATCCATAGCCCTCAGTGGTTTCGTCTGGTGTACAGCCTGGCATCGCTGCCTCCGCAGGGCATTTATAGAAATGCCAGCACTGTATCTTATAGACTATAGCTTAGCTTTTACTGGCACTCGTCTCCCAGCTTAGCCGCCATGTGTCTGCTGCCCTCCAGCATGGCATGTTGTGCTTGGCTTTCATTTTCCCGTTTATAAAGGTTCTATTCTTTCATCACGGTTTATTTCTACAGGCATGATTCTCTATAACGGACAGAGGAGGACCATGGGGGCCGATTTCATTTCTCTTGGACTGGTTAGCGGTCGTCCTGAGTTTAGGTAAGTGGAAGATGTACGATACTGTCATTAGTGTAGAGAAATGGAGACGTATTATATTATTATATCATTGGCAAAAATATTTTGTCATAGCAGTAGTAGTAATAGTGTAATTACTAAAATACTAAATAATAAAAAAAGTATTTTACAAGAAGTACAAATAACAATAGTTGCAATAACAATATTACTAAATTATTATTAATTAATAGTAAAAGCTTTCTTTAAAAAAAATATAAAAAAATGTATCGTTGTCAGAATAGTCCAAATGATGTTATCATTAGAAGTATTAATATCAATATTTAGAACAGATAACAGACAGACAGACAGACAGACAGGCAGATAGATAGATAGATAGATACAGACGGACAGACAGATAAGACAGACAGAAAGAGACAGACAGACAGTCAGATAGATAGAGACAGACAGACAAAAAGAGAGATAGATAGATAGATAGAGAGAGATAGTTAGAGACAGACAGAAAGATACATAGATAGAGACAGACAGACATACACATAAGACAGACAGAAAGAGACAGACAGACAGTCAGATAGATAGATAGAGACAGACAGACAGAAAGAGACAGACAGATAGATAGAGACAGATTTGACAGAAAGAAAGACAGATAGACACAGACAGACAGACAGACAGACAAACATCAGTAATATCATTGCAAAAGCAGTTGTTATTATAATCATGTTAGTAATCATATCAGTTTAAGCATTATTATTAATAGTGTTAATAGTAACAAAAATACATTTAATAGCTTAATATCTACTTTACATTCTCTAGGTTTGATGTGGGCTCTGGCATGGCTACTATCCGCTACCCCAACGCCGTAAAGATCGGTGAGTTTCACACTGTGCAGCTTTATCGTAACGGCACAAAAGGATCCATCACTGTGGATGGAGATACACCAATCAACGGCACCTCCCAGGTACTGATCCAACACACCAAAACCTGGAAATATACCACCAAGTTACCTTTACAGATATAGAATATAGATAGATATAATGTTATTGAAAAATAAATACTGAAGACTGGACGCTTTTGGACAGGGGAAATTCCTGGGCCTGGATCTGAATGAAGAGCTGTTTGTAGGAGGTTATCCAAACTACAGCATGATCTCCAAAACAGCTGAGCTCAGTACCGGCTTTGTTGGTAAGTAATAATGATACTGAATCTGTTTATTAGGAACTGTGTGAATGTGGTATGAACATTTTATCTTATTTAATCTTTTAGGTTGTATTAAACAGTTGATACTCCAAGGTGAAGAAGTCATCTTTAAGGATCTGGACAAAAGTTCTGTCAGGGTTACAAAGTGCCCCACATGCAAGGATTACCCATGTCAGGTTAGATACCACCGAAATACAATAAAATAAAATAAATGACAAAATAAAAGACCATTTATAGATTTTATACGTATACATATACATACATGTTCATACCTAATGTCATGTTCATGGTGCAGAAAGGTGGATCGTGTTCAGATTCTGTTGCCAGTTTGTACAAGTGCAGCTGTCCGAATGGGTTCACAGGAAGTAACTGCCAGCATCTTTCGTCCCAGCACTGCCATGCAGGTGAGAATTGGGTTGCCATGTACAGGATGCAGACAGGTTTGATATGATGTCATATAAACGTTCCCAGTTCAGGCTGGATGACTTTTGGATCTCAGTTCAGTTTACACTACACACATTTTGATTTGACGTTTTCGTATCACGTGGCTGGTTGGTGGATTGGTGGAACACACGACACCATCTACCATCAGGAGGTATTGCAGGTCTTCTAAATTACTTTTCCTTACGGAGACCATCGTGAGAAGCAATAAGGTGTTTAATTCTATCATGTTATAAGGTCACAAGTACTGTAAAGTTTGGGTGTGTTGCTTATGTATTTGAATCGAAACTATATCGACGTTTGTGTAGTTGTAGTTTGTATGTTCTGTCTCCTGTCATCGACTGTACAGTGAGACAGCTCCAGATATTCAACGCACCAGATAACAAACTGTTCTGGTCAAAGCCGTCAAATGGTCAACACACAGCGATTAACCACTAGAGACCCTGCGTCCTCATATGAGGACATTACATTTCTGGTTCTCTGCACCATTCTACCTAATTTTCTAATACTGTAATTGTTTACTCTTTGGCCTCATATGGAGACACTGCCCGTGCCACCTAGTGGTCATATGACAACATAACATTCAATTGATTTTCAAAAGTTGCTTTTTTATGTACAATAACATGATCACTTTTGTTTATGTATTCTAATGTTTACAGTTTCAATCAAACAGTTTTGTTCTTTGTTAGCCAATTGTTTCTTTATTTTAGACCCACTGTGTCCATACGAGGACGTTGTACATGAAGCCGTTTTTAGAAGAAAAAAAAACAGACAAAATATATTTTTTATGCTTGTTAGATCCTACTAATCACAAATAGCTAGACGAAATAAAAACCGCACACCAGGAGATAAGTCTGGCTCTCAGGAGGTTAAGACTCATTTAAGATTTCAGAACGGGTTCCAGATCCAGATCCAAAGCTGTGAAGTTTCAATCAGGGTTTCAGACATAATATTTCACACGAAATATGAAATTTATGAGTTAAATCTAAGATATAAGCCGCTCGGGTGGTTCAGCAATAAAACATGCTAGCACACCAAAGCAGGGAACTGAAATATTCCTTATGATTGTGTAGCAGACTTAACTAGACCGAGACACCAGTTTAAAGGCTTCGACATTAAAAGAAAAAGCTTACTCTGTTTATTAATAAATCTACACACCATATGTATTTGAACGTTTACATATTCATGACATCATAATTTATTGTGCAGCACCTGGAAATGTTTGTTACCACACCGTGTATTAAACTGACCTGTGGGCCATTGCAGGTTCTCGTGCACCAGTGTCTGTCGCAAAGTGCCATCCATAGCCGCGGTCTCAATTTTGGGGTGATTACCCCAGTCTGCCCAGTACATGGTGCTGAGATATAAAAGCAGAACAACAGTCAGATAATTAAGAATCAAACCCAAGTTGTTTATTTACTTATACGAGACAAGCCATATGTTTTAAATGAGTTGGTGAACCACAGATCTAAAGATCATCTCACCCTCTCGGAGGATCCACTACAATAGCATAGGGCTCATCGATCATGCCAGAGATCAGTGTTTTCCTGTTTTGGCCGGTGATCTGTGCCACCTCGATGACATCACGACCCGAATCGGTCCAGTACAGGTTCCCAGCAACCCAGTCCACAGCGATGCCTCTGGGTGTCTTCAGACCGGGGATCTGAGTGCAAAAACAGATAGTGGAAAATATTTTACAGCCTTAAATGAGACATCTTTGGGATAAATAAGAAGGAAGACTGCCTTCTAATGTCTTAAATATATTAAAAAAAACTCCCGGTCGGGCCATAATAGAAGGAGTAAGAACACTATTATGACATATCTATATCACAGCAAGTCCTGGGTTCAATTTCTGTGGGCTTTCTGTGCGCGTGGATTTACTTCAGGTACTCCAATTTCCTCCTATGGTCCAAAAACATGCACTATGTTGATTGGAGATGAGAAATTGCCCAGGTCCCCAGTGCGCTATGAGTTGGAAAAAGACCTGGCTCAGTAAAAATACTCTTTGGCCCAGAGCAACTAGAAATGGGTTAAACATATATACATATGTGTGTGTGTGTGTGAGAGAGAGAGAGAGAGAGCGAGAGAGAGAGAATACTACTTTGATATACAACAAAATGAGATTTGATATTCAGACTGCGTACGTACGTTGAGGTTGGTGACTGTTCTCTCGCTCTGGCGCGTGTTGCGGTGCGAATTGGTTGAGGTCCCTGAGGATGACGAGGATGTGGAGGGTAGCTGGAAGGAATAGATCCCGATGTCGTGCCAGTTGGTCCAAAAGATGCGGTTGGTCTTGATGTGTAGGTCCATGGCATCGATACGCACGTTGGCGTCACCCTGGAAGGTCTGCTCGTACACCCAGTTGGGTACCCCAGGGTCGAGGCTACGGATCTCGTTATCATCGGCGATGTAGAGCACCTGTCTGTTGTTGGTCTGACCTGAGGAACGGAAGCCCAGATAAGATGGATTGGGGTTATTTGCAGTACGATTTCAGCATTTAGCAGACCCCTTTTAACGTTTATGTAACGTTTATTTAACGTTTATTCTATGTTATGCTTTAAACTTTAAGGTAAAATTAGTCAAAACACACTATGGATAATGCATGTTTTTGGACTGTGGCAAGAAACCGAAGCACACGGTGACCCCACAGATGCGGTGAGAACATGCCAACTCCACACAGAAAGCCTCGGGTCTTCCTGGAAGTTGTTGCCGTGAGGCGACAGTGCTAACCACTAGACCTTAGACGACCTTAGACTTATATAACAGAAACAATACAAAGTCTGAGCAATAAGGCTTAAGAGCCTTGCTCAAGGGCCCGACAGAGCCAACCTAGGAGTTTTAAGGTGACCTTCTGATTAGCAGTCCTGGACCCGAATATTACCTAAACATATTTGTAAATCCTGATTTATTTGAATAATTAATCAGACACACACAATACAAACAAAATACGGAGGAGTTTCAGACTTCAGACAGACATTCACTCATTTCTAATGCTAGTCTCTAATGCTAATTTTGGGGAATCATTTTATGCTCCGTTTGCTAGCACAGAGAGGTCTGACTGACTGGAAAAGATTTGAGTATCTGAGCATAAACGGTTAAAACCCCGACCGAACCTCGAATGCTAACGGCTAAAAAGACAGGCAAAGTGATTCAAGTTAGTCGTTCTGGAAATTAGGCCATGATAAGGTGTCTATATACTTTCGGTCATAGAGGGATTGCGTACAGAGGCCGGATTTACCATTAGCCTTGCAGGTGTTGTTGATCTTGGTGAAGTACTTGTGGCAGCTGCACTTGTAGGAGCCCTTGGTGTTGTTGCAGATTTGAGAACACACCCCAAACTGCTGGCACTCGTTCTTGTCTAAAAGCAAAAACATATGATTTTTGATTGTAAATGAATGTGAAGTGTGTGTGTATGTGTGTGTGTGTGTGTGGTACCTTGACAGTTGCTGGTGCCGTTACTTTGGAAGCCTGGTTTGCAGGAGCAGAAGGAATACGAGCCGTTGACCACACAGTGAACCTCTTCGGTCTCTCCACACAGAGACTTGTTACTCTTACAGTCGTTTACGGTGTCTGGGTGCACAAAACAGAAGTCACATGATCAAACCCGACTCCTGCGTTTCGACTTCCTGTTCCTTGGTTTGTATTTTTCGGGGTGACGTGGTCTTACCTAACTTGCAGCCGATCTCATCTGAACCATGGTCCTCGCAGTCGTTGAAGTAGTTGCAGCGTAGTGTGGAGCTGATGCACTTGCCGTTACTGCAGCGGAACTGCTCCTTCCCACACTTACTCACGTGCTCGTCTGTTTCAAACATCGAGTCATTTTAAATGGTGGCTTCATTAGTCACAGTCCTGCTTCATTCATCACATTCATTCCTGCTTCATTCGTCACATTCAGTCCTGCTTCATTCATCACATTCATTCCTGCTTCATTCGTCACATTCAGTCCTGCTTCATTCGTCACATTCAGTCCTGCTTCATTCATTACATTCATTCCTGCTTCATTCGTCACATTCATTCCTGCTTCATTCGTTACATTCATTCCTGCTTCATTCGTTACATTCATTCCTGCTTTATTCGTTACATTCATTCCTGCTTTATTCGTTACATTCATTCCGGCTTCATTCGTCACATTCAGTCCTGCTTCATTCGTCACATTCATTCCTGCTTCATTCATTACATTCATTCCTGCTTCATTCGTCACATTCATTCCTGCTTCATTCATTACATTCATTCCTGCTTCATTCGTCACATTCAGTCCTGCTTCATTCGTCACATTCATTCCTGCTTCGTTCATTACATTAATTCCTGCTTTATTCATTACATCCAGTCCTGCTCCATTCGTCACATTCATTCCTGCTTCATTCATTACATTCAGTCCTGCTTCATTTATCACATCCAGTCCTGCTTCATTCATCACATTCAGTCCTTCTTCATTAGTCACATTCATTCCTGCTTCATTCGTCACATTCAGTCCTGCTTCATTCGTCACATTCATTCCTGCTTCATTCATTACATTCATTCCTGCTTTATTCATTACATCCAGTCCTGCTTCATTCATCACATTCAGTCCTTCTTCATTAGTCACATTCATTCCTGCTTTATTCGTCACATTCATTCCTGCTTCATTCACCCTAATCAGTCCTGCTTCATTAATCACATTCCTGTTTCATTCATCACATTCAGTCCTGCTTCATTCGTCACATTCATTTCTGCTTCATTAGTCACATTCAGTCCCGCTTCATTTGTCATGTTCAGTCCTGCTTCATTCACCCCAATCAGTCCTGCTTTATTCATCACATTACCGCTTCATTCACCACATTCATTCCTGCTTCATTTATCACATTCATTCCTGCATCATTCATCACATTCAGTCCTGCTTCATTCGTCACATTTAGTCCTGCATCATTCCTGCTTCATTCAACATTCAGCCCTACTTCTTCACATTCTGCCCCGATTCAATCAGTCTTTATTCATCACACTCTTCATTTGAAACATGTTTAACACTCAATCCTGCTTCAACCCGCCCATAATGACTGAAGTTCTCATGTAAAAGTCTTAATCTGTCAGAACGTCAATCCCACTAAATCATCCTGTATTCACATTCAAATCCTGTTTCATGATCTTGTATCGTGATCAGTGTGTGTAACCGGATCCTCACCGCAGTTCAGCTCGTCGGAGTTGTCTCCACAGTGGTTGATGCCATCACAGCGCTTGTTGCTCTGGAGACACACGCGGTCGTTCTGACAGCGGAAGTTTCTGGTGGGCGGACAGATGAACTTCTCTGCAAAAAAACATCATTCATTTATTTGATTTCGGGAACAAATCGCAGGGAACAAAAGTGCAGGTGAGGGGTTGTTTTTAGGGAGGGGGGGCACACTTACTGCACTCCTCTGGGTTCTCGTCAGAATTATCACCACAGTCGTCCTCGCCGTCACACTTCCAGGACAGAGGCTTACAAAGTGTGTTGTTACACTGGAACTCGTCACTGGGACAGAAACGTTTACCTGAAAGAGAAATATATATATATATTATTTGTTTATCGTCCATTTTCCCAGTTCCTTGGGTAGGACGTTAATGTTTGGAGCAGAGTTTTCCGTCCGGATGCCCTTCCTGACGACAACCACCAGTAAGTGGTGGGAACTTGTGAGACTACAGGACAATTTCACATTTCCGATCAACCTAGTGCATGTTTTGGACTGTAGGAGGAAACCAACGCTGACACGGGGAGAACGTGCAAACTCCGCCCAGAAAGTCCCCAGCCCAACCCGGGGATCGAACCCGGGACTTCTTGCTGTGAGGTGACAGTGCTGTAACCACTCAGCCACCGTGCCGCCCCATATATATATATGGGTAGTGAAAACAGTTTCACACACTTACCTGCATCCTGGCACTGCTCCTCATCGCTGCCATCCATGCAGTCGGCATCTGCGTCACAGCGCCAGCGTAGCGGGATACAGTGGCCGTTCTTACACTGAAACTGGTCTGCGTCACACTTCAGATCACAGCCGTGCTACACAAAACAAACACACACACACAAGGATGACTTTACTAGTCGTAACCTAACACACAGAGTGTTCGAGATCATTCACTGAGAGGGTCTTCAACGTGGCACAAAATAATTTCACTAGCACACAAGCACTGGGATTCTGCTCCAGGTTAACAAGCGCCCCCTAGCACACATGACATTACACTACACAGAATCCTTACATATGTCTGTAGTGTTTAATCTGTTGAGTTAATGGTAAATATAAAATAAATAAAAAAATTAAGCAGATGGAGCCGTTTAAGGACCCTGGTTGCCCAAAAGAACGTCCCAATTGAAAATGTCCGCTTCAAGGACAGAACGTAAATAATCTACTCATTACTGTGACTGATACCGTGAGTACACATAAAAGTAAGTAAGTATCTTTTCAGCTTTGCTACCTCATCAGATCCATCGGCACAATCATGGTCACCATCGCATTTCCATCGTCCGGCGATGCAGCGACCGTTCGTGCAGGAAAACTCGCTCTCCGAGCACTTGCGTGGCACTGCGGAACACACACGTACACACACACACAAAGTACTTCATCTGGATCTGGAACGGGGAAACGAGAACTACAGCAGGTTCACTGACGACACATCACAGACAAAAAGGTTCTGAATATACAGTGTGTCCAGTGAACATAGATGAGGTTTAAAATAAGGGTTCGAACACAAAGTGAAGTCACGAAGGAAGAGGATCCAAAGACTGGAAAACATTCATGCTAATTTATCTTACGACCCCGAAGGGTTCGAACACAAAAACAAACGAAACAACCGGACCAGTGAACAGGCTGCTTTATGCTGCTGTTTGTGCAGCCCTATGTTGACCAGACTGGAGTGAAAGGACAGCGCGACAAATCTCCAACCAAACTATCCAGTGATTTATCAGTATCGACGCCACACCAGTATGTACGAGAGTGTTTATGAAGTATCCGTTTTATTTTATACTTATTTACTACATCGCTAGACTATATTTTGATAAGTTTTACTTATCAAAAGTGGCAAAAATCCACTTGATCGCTGATAAAAACTCGAATTTAAATCAAATCCATCCAACCGTAAAAATAGTTGTCAGGAAAATCGAGCCGTTTTGATTTCCTGGATATTGTGACATCATAACTACCTGATTAGTATTAGAACCTCTATCGTACCAGACGTTTAGACTTCTTACAGTCCTACGTAAAATGCAGATTCATTCTGGTAAATGACCACGACTGACTACACAAGTCTCGCATGAAGTTGTGTTGTTGGCTGCGAGCAACAAAACAGCTCCAGACACTTTCTCCCAAGAT